>CM026401.1:13743622-13816122 GCA_014843695.1 Archivesica marissinica
CTAGTATATCGTTAAACGAGGTTTGCGTTACGTCTATCGTGTACTAATATATCATTAAACGAGGTTTGCGTTACGTCTATATTGTACTAGTATATCATTATACGAGGGTTGCGTTACGTCTATCGTGTACTAGTATATCATTAAACGAGGTTTGCGTTACGTTTATCGTGTACTAATATATCATTATACGAGGTTTGCGTTAAGTCTATCGTGTACTAGTATATCATTATATGAGGTTTGCGTTACGTCTATCGTTTACTAGTATATCATTAAACGAGGTTTGCGTTACGTCTATCGTGTACTAGTATATCACTATGCGAGGTTTGCGTTACGTCTGTCGTGTACTAGTATATTATTAAACGAGGTTTGTGTTACGTCTATCGTGTACTAGTATATCATTATACGAGGTTTGCGTTACATCTATCGTGTACTAGTATATCATTATACGAGGTTTGCGTTACGTCTATCGTGTACTAGTATATAACTAAACGAGGTTTGCGTTACGTCTATCGTGTACTAGTATATCATTATACGAGGTTTGCGTTACGTCTATCGTGTACTAGTATATCGTTAAACGAGGTTTGCGTTACGTTTATCGTGTACTAATATATCATTAAACGAGGTTTGCGTTACGTCTATATTGTACTAGTATATCATTATACGAGGGTTGCGTTACGTCTATCGTGTACTAGTATATCATTAAACGAGGTTTGCGTTACGTTTATCGTGTACTAATATATCATTATACGAGGTTTGCGTTACGTCTATCGTGTACTAGTATATCATACGAGTTTGCTTACGTCTTCGTGTACAGATATATTAAACGAGTTTGCGTTACGTCTATCGTGTACTAGTATAATTATACGAGGTTTGCGTTACGTCTATCGTGTACTAGTATATCATTATACGAGGTTTGCGTTACGTCTATCGTGTACTAGTATATCATTAAACGAGGTTTGCGTTACGTCTATCGTGTACTAGTATATCATTATACGAGGTTTGCGTTACGTCTATCGTGTACTAGTATATCATTAAACGAGGTTTGCGTTACGTCTATCGTGTACTAGTATAGCATTAAACGAGGTTTGCGTTACGTCTATCGTGTACTAGTATATCATTATACGAGGTTTGCGTTACGTCTATCGTGTACCAGTATAGTATTAAACGAGGTTTGCGTTACGTCTATCGTGTACTAGTATATTATTATACGAGGTTTGCGTTACGTCTATCGTGTACGAGTATATCATTATACGAGGTTTACGTTATGTCTAGCTTGTACTATATATCATTATACGAGGTTTGCGTTACATCTATCGTGTACTAGTATATCGATTAAACGAGGTTTGCGTTACATATATCGTGTACTAGTATATAATTATACGAGGTTTGCGTTACGTCTATCGTGTACTAGTATATCATTAAACGAGGTTTGCGTTACGTTTATCGTTTACTAGTATATCCTTATATGAGGTTTGCGTTACGTCTATCGTGTACTGTATACTTAACGAGGTTTGCGTTACGTTATCGTGTACTAGTATATCATTAAACGAGGTTTGCGTTACGTCTATCGTGTACTAGTATATCATTATACGAGGTTTGCGTTACGTCTATCGTGTACTAGTATATCATTAAACGAGGTTTGCGTTACGTTTATCGTGTACTAATATATCATTATACGAGGTTTGCGTTACGTCTATCGTGTACTAGTATATCATTATACGAGGTTTGCGTTCGTCTATCGTGTACTAGTATATCATACGAGGTTTGCGTTACGTCTATCGTGTACTAGTATATCATTAAACGAGGTTTGCGTTACGTCTATCGTGTACTAGTATATCATTATACGAGGTTTGCGTTACGTCTGTCGTGTACTAGTATATCATTAAACGAGGTTTGCGTTACGTCTATCGTGTACTAGTATATCATTATACGAGGTTTGCGTTACATCTATCGTGTACTATTATATCATTATACGAGGTTTGCGTTACGTCTATCGTGTACTAGTATATCATTAAACGAGGTTTGCGTTACGTCTATCGTGTACTAGTATATTTAACGAGTTGTTACGCTATCGTGCTATATATCATTATACGAGGTTTGCGTTACGTCTATCGTGTACTAGTATATCATTATACGAGGTTTGCGTTACGTCTATCGTGTACTAGTATATCATTATATGAGGTATTGCGTTACGTCTATCGTGTACTAGTATATCATTATACGAGGTTTGCGTTACGTCTATCGTGTAAGAGTATATCATTATACGAGGTTTACTTTATACCTAGCTTGTACTATATATCATTATACGAGGTTTGCGTTACATATATCGTGTACTAGTATATAATTATACGAGGTTTGCGTTACGTCTATCGTGTACTAGTATATCATTAAACGAGGTTTGCGTTACATATATCGTGTACTAGTATATAATTATACGAGGTTTGCGTTACGTCTATCGTGTACTAGTATATCGTTAAACGAGGTTTGCGTTACGTTTATTGTGTACTAATATATCATTAAACGAGGTTTGCGTTAGGTCTATATTGTACTAGTATATCATTATACGAGGGTTGCGTTACGTCTATCGTGTACTAGTATATCATTAAACGAGGTTTGCGTTACGTTTATCGTGTACTAATATATCATAATACGAGGTTTGCGTTAAGTCTATCGTGTACTAGTATATCATACGAGGTTTGCTTTACGTCTATCGTGTACTAGTATATCATTATATGAGGTTTGCGTTACGTCTATCGTTTACTAGTATATCATTAAACGAGGTTTGCGTTACGTCTATCGTGTACTAGTGTATCACTATGCGAGGTTTGCGTTACGTCTGTCGTGTACTAGTATATTATTAAACGAGGTTTGTGTTACGTCTATCGTGTTCTAGTATATCATTATACGAGGTTTGCGTTACATCTATCGTGTACTAGTATATCATTATACGAGGTTTGCGTTACGTCTATCGTGTACTAGTATATAACTAAACGAGGTTTGCGTTACGTCTATCGTGTACTAGTATATCCTTATATGAGGTTTGCGTTACGTCTATCGTGTACTAGTATATCGTAAAACGAGGTTTGCGTTACGTTTATCGTTTACTAATATATCATTAAACGAGGTTTGCGTTACGTCTAAATTGTACTAGTATATCATTATACGAGGGTTGCGTTACGTCTATCGTGTACTAGTATATCATTAAACGAGGTTTGCGTTACGTTTATCGTAAACTAATATATCATTATACGAGGTTTGCGTTAAGTCTATCGTGTACTAGTATATCATACGAGGTTTGCTTTACGTCTATCGTGTACTAGTATATCATTATATGAGGTTTGCGTTACGTCTATCGTGTACTAGTATATCATTAAACGAGGTTTGCGTTACGTCTATCGTGTACTAGTGTATCACTATGCGAGGTTTGCGTGACGTCTGTCGTGTATTAGTATATTATTAAACGAGGTTTGTGTTACGTCTATCGTGTACTAGTATATCATTATACGAGGTTTGCCTTACATCTATCGTGTACTAGTTTATCATTATACGAGGTTTGCGTTACGTCTATCGTGTACTAGTATATGATTAAACGAGGTTTGCGTTACGTCTATCGTGTACTAGTATATCATTATACGAGGTATTGCGTTGCGTCTATCGTGTACTAGTATATCTTTATACGAGGGTTGCGTTACGTTTATCGTGTACTAATATATCATTATACGAGGTTTGCGTTAAGTCTATGGTGTACTAGTATATCATACGAGGTTTGCTTTACGTCTATCGTGTACTAGTATATCATTATATGAGGTTTGCCTTACGTCTATCGTGTACTAGTATATCATTAAACGAGGTTTGCGTTACGTCTATCGTGTACTAGTGTATCACTATGCGAGGTTTGCGTTACGTCTGTCGTGTACTAGTATATTATTAAACGAGGTTTGTGTTACGTCTATCGTGTACTAGTATATCATTATACGAGGTTTGCGTTACATCTATCGTGTACTAGTATATCATTATACGAGGTTTGCGTTACGTCTATCGTGTACTAGTATATACTTAAACGAGGTTTGCGTTACGTCTATCGTGTACTAGTATATCATTATACGAGGTATTGCGTTACGTCTATCGTGTACTACTATATCATTATACGAGGTTTGCGTTACGTCTATCGTGTACTAGTATATCATTAAACGAGGTTTGCATTACGTCTATCGTGTACTAGTATATCATTATACGAGGTTTGCGTTACGTCTATCGTGTACCGTATAGTAATAAACGAGGTTTGCGTTACGTCTATCGTGTACTAGTATATTATTATACGAGTTTGCGTTACGTCTATCGTGTACGAGTATATCATTATACGAGGTTTACGTTATGTCTAGCTTGTACTATATATCATTATACGAGGTTTGCGTTATCTATCGTGTACTAGTATATCGATTAAACGAGGTTTGCGTTACATATATCGTGTACTAGTATATAATTATACGAGGTTTGCGTTACGTCTATCGTGTACTAGTATATCATTAAACGAGGTTTGCGTTACGTTTATCGTTTACTAGTATATCCTTATATGAGGTTTGCGTTACGTCTATCGTGTACTAGTATATCGTTACACGAGGTTTGCGTTACGTTTATCGTGTACTAATATATCATTAAACGAGGTTTGCGTTACGTCTATATTGTACTAGTATATCATTATACGAGGGTTGCCTTACGTCTATCGTGTACTAGTATATCATTAAACGAGGTTTGCGTTAAGTTTATCGTATAATAATATATCATTATACGAGGTTTGCCTTAAGTCTATCGTGTACTAGTATATCATTATACGAGGTTTGCGTTCCGTCTATCGTGTACTAGTATATCATACGAGATTTGCTTTACGTCTATCGTGTACTAGTATATCATTATATGAGGTTTGCGTTACGTCTATCGTGTACTAGTATATCATTAAACGAGGTTTGCGTTACGTCTATCGTGTACTAGTTTATCACTATGCGAGGTTTGCGTTACGTCTGTCGTGTACTAGTATATTATTAAACGAGGTTTGTGTTACGTCTATCGTGTACTCGTATATCATTATTCGAGGTTTGCGTTACATCTATCGTGTACCATTATATCATTATACGAGGTTTGCGTTACGTCTATCGTGTACTAGTATATAATTAAACGAGGTTTGCGTTACGTCTATCGTGTACTAGTATATCATTATACGAGGTTTGCGTTACGTCTATCGTGTACTAGTATATCATTATACGAGGTTTACTTTATATCTAGCTTGTACTTTATATCATTAAACGAGGTTTGCGTTACGTTTATCGTTTACTATATATCCTTATACGAGGTTTGCGTTACGTCTATCGTGTACTAGTATATCTTAAACGAGGTTGCGTTACTTTATCGTGTACTAATATATCATTAAACGAGGTTTGCGTTACGTCTATATTGTACTAGTATATCATTATACGAGGTTTGCGTTACGTCTATCGTGTACTAGTATATCATTAAACGAGATTTGCGTTACGTTTATCGTGTACTAATATATCATTATACGAGATTTGCGTTAATCTATCGTGTACTAGTATATCATTATACGAGGTTTGCGTTACGTCTATCGTGTACTAGTATATCATACGAGATTTGCGTTACGTCTATCGTGTACGAGTAAATCATTATACGAGGTTTACTTTATATCTAGCTTTACTAGTATCATTATACGAGGTTTGCGTTACATATATCGTGTACTAGTATATAATTATACGAGGTTTGCGTTACGTCTATCGTGTACTAGTATATCATTAATCGAGGTTTGCGTTACATATATCGTGTACTAGTATATAATTATACGAGGTTTGCGTTACGTCTATCGTGTACTAGTATATCGTTAAACGAGGTTTGCGTTACGTTTATCGTGTACTAATATATCATTAAACGAGGTTTGCGTTACGTCTATATTGTACTAGTATATCATTATACGAGGGTTGCGTTACGTCTATCGTGTACTAGTATATCATTAAACGAGGTTTGCGTTACGTTTATCGTGTACTAATATATCATTATACGAGGTTTGCGTTAAGTCTATGGTGTACTAGTATATCATACGAGGTTTGCTTTACGTCTATCGTGTACTAGTATATCATTATATGAGGTTTGCCTTACGTCTATCGTGTACTAGTATATCATTAAACGAGGTTTGCGTTACGTCTATCGTGTACTAGTGTATCACTATGCGAGGTTTGCGTTACGTCTGTCGTGTACTAGTATTTATTAAACGAGGTTTGTGTAATATCTATCGTATACTAATATATCATTATACGAGGTTTGCGTTACATCTATCGTGTACTAGTATATCATTATACGAGGTTTGCGTTACGTCTATCGTGTACTAGTATATACTTAAACAAGGTTTGCGTTACGTCTATCGTGTACTAGTATATCATTATACGAGGTTTTGCGTTACGTCTATCGTGTACAACTATATCATTAAACGAGGTTTGCGTTACGTCTATCGTGTACTAGTATAGCATTAAACGAGGTTTGCGTTACGTCTATCGTGTACTAATATATCATTATACGAGGTTTGCGTTACGTCTATCGTGTACCAGTATAGTAATAAACGAGGTTTGCGTTACGTCTATCGTGTACTAGTATATTATTATACGAGTTTTGCGTTACGTCTATCGTGTACGAGTATATCATTATACGAGGTTTACGTTATGTCTAGCTTGTACTATATATCATTATACGAGGTTTGCGTTACATATATCGTGTACTAGTATATAATTATACGAGGTTTGCGTTACGTCTATCGTGTACTAGTATATCATTAAACGAGGTTTGCGTTACGTTTATCGTTTACTAGTGTATCCTTATATGAGGTTTGCGTTACGTCTATCGTGTACTGGTATATCGTTAAACGAGGTTTGCGTTACGCTTATCGTGTACTAATATATCATTAAACGAGGTTTGCGTTACGTCTATATTGTACTAGTATATCATTATACGAGGGTTGCCTTACGTCTATCGTGTACTAGTATATCATTAAACGAGGTTTGCGTTACGTTTATCGTGTAATAATATATCATTATACGAGGTTTGCCTTAAGTCTATCGTGTACTAGTATATCATTATACGAGGTTTGCGTTCCGTCTATCGTGTACTAGTATATCATACGAGATTTGCTTTACGTCTATCGTGTACTAGTATATCATTATATGAGGTTTGCGTTACGTCTATCGTGTACTAGTATATCATTAAACGAGGTTTGCGTTACGTCTATCGTGTACTAGTTTATCACTATGCGAGGTTTGCGTTACGTCTTTCGTGTACTAGTATATTATTAAACGAGGTTTGCGTTACGTATATCGTGTACTAGTATATAATTAAACGAGGTTTGCGTTACGTCTATCGTGTACGAGTATATCATTATACGAGGTTTACTTTATGTCTAGCTTGTACTATATATCATTATACGAGGTTTGCGTTACATCTATCGTGTACTAGTATATAATTATACGAGGTTTGCGTTACCTCTATCGTGTACTAATATATCATTAAACGAGGTTTGCGTTACGTTTATCGTTTACTAGTATATCCTTATATGAGGTTTGCGTTACGTCTATCGTGTACTAGTATATCGTTAAACGAGGTTTGCGTTACGTTTGTCGTGTACTAATATATCATTAAACGAGGTTTGCGTTACGTCTATATTGTAATAGTATATCATTATACGAGGGTTGCGTTATGTCTATCGTGTACTAGTATATCATTATACGAGGTTTGCGTTACGTCTATCGTGTACTAGTATATCATATGAGGTTTGCTATACGTCTATCGTGTACTAGTATATCATTATATGAGGTTTGCGTTACGTCTGTCGTGTACTAGTATATTATTAAACGAGGTTTGTGTTACGTCTATCGTGTACTAGTATATCATTATACGAGGTTTGCGTTACATCTATCGTGTACTAATATATATTTATACGAGGTTTGCGTTACGTCTATCGTGTACTAGTATATAATTAAACGAGGTTTGCGTTACGTCTATCGTGTACTAGTATATCATTATACGAGGTTTGCGTTACTTCTATCGTGTACTAGTATATCATTATACGAGGTATTGCGTTACGTCTATCGTGTACTACTATATCATTAAACAAGGTTTGCGTTGCGTCTATCATGTACTAGTATATCAGTATACGAGGTATTGCGTTACGTCTATCATGTACTAGTATATCAGTATACGAGGTTTGCGTTACGTCTATCGTGTACTAGTATATCATTATACAATGTTTGCGTTAAGTCTATCGTGTACTAGTATATCATTATACAATGTTTGCGTTAAGTCTATCGTGTACTAGTATATCATTATACGAGGTTTGCGTTACTTCTATCGTGTACTAGTATATCATTATACGAGGTATTGCGTTACGTCTATCGTGTACTACTATATCATTAAACGAGGTTTGCGTTACGTCTATCGTGTACTAGTATAGCATTAAACGAGGTTTGCGTTGCGTCTATCATGTACTAGTATATCAGTATACGAGGTATTGCGTTACGTCTATCATGTACTAGTATATCATTATACGAGGTTTGCGTTACGTCTATCGTGTACTAGTATATCATTATACAATGTTTGCGTTAAGGTTATCGTGTACTAGTATATTATTAGACGAGGCATGTGATACTTCTATCACGAAATGCTTGGTTTGAAAACTACTACGAGGACAAAGCATAACAGGCCTTCTGATATCATGCCCAATATACAAGAAAAGAACGTGGTCTATTAAACAATATTGTGATTAATTCGCAATTGATTACGACCACATAGTGATATGGTGGATAATACTGTAATATCGGACACAATGCAGCAGGACATCGCCCAGAGAAATGCTATTGGACCTGCAACGGTAGCCGTGTTTGTTGATACCAGGATCATCAGCAATGTAGTCAACATATGAGCAATCAATTGAGCATCAAAGGCAAAGCGTATTATTTGGTTGCAAATTAGTTTGTTCAACAGCACGGAACATTGGGATACACTAATATATCGGCACATATGAGCTATCCGAGGTGCCAACAGCTTTGTTTGATCATGATGGAAGTTTTCTCCATGTCACATCCAAAAGTGACATGATGTCCTTTCTCAAGCCACTCCCACAATAGTAGACCGATACACAGCATGAGGTATAGGGACACAGTGGCCGTTGTCGCCTGGGCGGTCATGTCGGCCATGGCATGAACATTATTTTGGCGGAATGTGATTTTCTTAAAGACAATTATGCTAGAATGTTTCATAAATTATTGCATTGTGGAAAGCATTCCATCATAAATAACCATACCTATAAACCACAAGCTCGTGCCGTAATCAGCATACTATACATCATTATCCCAGGTTGACAAGTGGGCAGGCGATCACTGGAGCATGTGGTGTGATATTCACGTATTATCTATTTTTTATAGTTCCAACTTAATTGAAACGCCGTACACGATACAGACATGTAGCTGGAACAATACAAAAGGCACATGTCGTTATTTAAAGCGATACAACTATACTAGCAATTGTCTGGTCAACATTCATTGACAGTAATTGACACCTGTGGCTTCGGATTGAGCTGTTGCATAACATGCAGATCATGGTAACAATCATTCGCTGGTTCCATACGCCGTCTGACCCTAATAATATTAAGTATTTTAGGTGGTACACATGGATCGCAGGTTCGATCCCCGCTGGTACTTTAAGCCGATGCCTCATGTCTGTGCTACACCAGTATGCAAATTAAATATGATAAAGCTACGGTTGCATTCAAGCACAAATGACGAATTTACTTCCTATCTCGTTCAGGAGGTTGTTGGTCATTGAACTGATAATGTGAGATGTGTCATTGTGGCTTTGCGTGAATAAAGAGTGTGCTTCACATCGAGAGGTGAACATCGAAAGTTCACAAGAAGAGGCTGCCAGGAAGCTAATATTACATGCTATTCACGCGTCAAATGACTATGCGATTATACTCTCCTGACACAGTTGCCTAGTTTTGGTAATCAGACGGTTTCCAAATCTTGCATCGGACACCGGCAGTATCCGCTGGACTAGGAGAAATGTCCATTAGAGAGATGTATGAGGGCATAGGTCCATCAAGCGGCAGCAACACACCCGGGAGTTCATGCTCTTGTCAGAGCTGATATACCTGGACTACTTGGAGGTAATGGGCACACTACATGCTGGTACATATGATGTCATTGTCCGGACTGAAGCAAGTATGTGTACCAGACACCATCTTCGAATCAACAAAAGCATTTGTTTATAAGCTGTATACTGTATTGCTGGAGCGAAGCTGACAAATGTAGCAATATGTATTAGACAAAATAAGTTTTCTATTGTGGCGGTCAATTTGAAATCATCCATATAAGTGCAGCTGTATTCTACATGTCAGAAATAAGACCGCCTCCGTGGACGAGTGGTTAAGGTCACTTTCGTGTTTACAACTGTAACCTATCATCACGGTTAGTCACGGGTTCGAGTCCCACTCAGTTCGTGTCTCTTTATATGAAAACGTTGGCAGTTCCTTGCGGAGGTTTGTGCACACAGTACTGGTTAACCGCTGGCATGTCCCCGAAATGTGGTGTTATGTAAACTGTCCGTCGTGCATTCTGCTATTGGTCGCTCTCTGTATCATAGCACTATCCTCCAAATCTAAAATAACCAACATCTTTAAGAGGCGTCTCTAAAATGGGCAACCTGTAACGATGACATATTAAAACAAAACTTGCATATTTGCTAATAAAATCGCAATAGGAAAAGGCACAGGGAATATTACACTAATTTACATGACTATATTGTAGCGCTCACATGCCAACGTGGTCAAGCTTTATGTGATAACATTGTTGAATGATGTGCTACATTTTGCAGAACTATATTGTAACGCGTAGATGTCCAAGTGGTCAAGCTCTATGTGATAACATTGTTGAAGGATGTGCTACACTTTGCATAACTATATTGTAGCGTTTAGATGTCCGAGTGGTCAAGCTTTATGTGATAACATTGCTGAAGGATGTGCTACACTTTGCATAACTATATTGTAGCGTTTAGATGTCCGAGTGGTCAAGCTTTATGTGATAACATTGTTGAAGGATGTGCTACACTTTGCGATTGCATTGACGACTGTTCAAACGGTAAAGATGAGCTGAATTGTGGTAAGAAATTGTAATTCACTGACGGTGTAATATACAATGCATCTTTATATCACATAACTATATTAATACAGCCATCACATATGTACACACCTGTAATACAACATGTACGATATATAAGTAAACTCGGGGTTCTGGACCAAACCCCAGTAAACCCCCAATATACCTTACCTCATAGTATGAGGAACCGATTTGTGTAAGAAAGCATGCAAAAATGTACATACTTAGCTATATACTAGTTGCATACAAAAACACTCCGCAGAACAACTGGTTCAGAAATCCAATGATAGGTTCTCAGAGACTCATTTTGTATTTTTAATGATGGTAAGGCATAATATTGATTAGAGGGTGTGAGTAACTTATGTTATTGAAAAGCATCTTAAAATCATCAAAAAGCACATAAGCATCGATAAGCATTGCATATTTCCGACGTTCTCCCTGATAATCAGTTCTCAAAGTGTGAGAATAACTAACACTCAGAAAAACATCAAATATCATGTTTAAATATAATAGCTGTTGCTTGATTATTAGCCTGGGAAGAGGCGTTAATATATTTTGCTTGGTGAGTAACATAATTATGCTATTGAAAAACATCGAAGCATCATCAAGAAGCATCGAAGCATCGAATAAGCAGTGTATATGTCATAGGGATCAGGTTACAACAATCCTGGCGTAGGTTCAGATCCTTTATTTGCCTATGATAGTTGACGTAAAACATACAAATATACGTTTTAGGATACTATAAAAACAATATGAAAACAATACATATGTTAGAGTACTCAATAAAACAATCAAGCTTTAGGGGAAATAGAAGTAATACATTAAATAATACATATAATACATTTACAATGTCTTACCATATCGTCTGTTAAATGTATATTACTATATAAGAGTAATCTGAAATATATATTAAACATTTATATGTATATCTCGTAAGAAAATCCTGACTGTCAGGAAAGTTACTCGAACTACCCATCAGTGAGAGGATTAGTCTTCAACAACCAATGCATGCAATTCTTCCATACTATAATTAATGCATGCACAGAAAACAGACACAACGATTGGACATCTACAAATCAACTCTAACTTTAATATGTGATATGATAATTTGTTCTAAATTACTTGGGTACCATCGGTTATTTCCACCATTCCTTACACTAGAACACATATAACAACCGGATTAATGAAATAAATACGAACGTAACCGATGTTTGACGCATGAGCGATGCTGACGTATTTGTTTGACTAAACAACACCTTAAGAACATATTGTAAGACAGGTCTATGTATAAATTACAAACTGTGATATTATTTCCGACGTTCTATTATTCACATTGTGAGAAAAATTAACACACAGAAAAAACAGCACATAACTTGTTTAAATATAATAGTTTTGCTTGATGACAGCAAAAACAATCCTATTAAAGAAACATAATATACTACTTAAAATGGCATATGCCAATCTGCAAAGAAAACTATGAGAAAATAAAAGAAATAACGTAAGAGGAAAGCGATGCCAGCAGAACAGGTACGTCAGTGCCTGTACCAGTCTGACCATCTGCAACCCACCTAAAACTTCAAACTGTGTCAGCTGTCAGTTACATACTATAAAGACCCACACGTATTACTATCCGACAAGCAATCGATTATGGAGAAACAAATAGCTGAAGAACTGAAGGAATAGTTCCAACTCAGTTATATTATCTAGTTGTTTAAAGACGATGTTAAAGAAAGCATGTTACAGGAATAGTCAGCAGCGATCACTATACAGTTTTAGACACCAGTAAAGTAAGTTTTATTCGTCGATCAGCGAAATACTCCAAATAGTCACCGATATATTCACAAACACAGCGTCTTGTCCATATCAATGGTAATATGTTTCTTAATTTCGCAAAGTATGTACACATACGTGAATTCCATGTTTACGACAAATATCGAAGTATTTATTGCTCATGATGTAATTAACTTTTACAGGCTACCTAATTAAACGTCTACACAGTTCCTATCCCTAACAATTTCTCAATTTCTTTACCTAAATATCCGAAAATGTAAGTTAGTTGATCAAACGTTAGAAGAACAAGAAATGAATGTGTTTCTCAAAGGGAGGAACGTTCCTCACTCTGATACAGCAATACCATAATCCAGTAATCACGTATGTATCTGTTGGTACAGTTTTTATTTCAATTCTTATTGCAAGCCATTGCCGGGAAATATATCCTCAAGGTGGATTCAGTTTGTCCCAGATGTCGGGTGAAGTACATAACTGAACATTTCCGGCTGGACTGCAGCGGGCACGGGCTCATCGTACTGCTCTTAGGGCATGTTCTGAACCACAGCAAAGCTGATCGCACATCAGTTTGAACCCTCTGTATACCTACATTCTAGACTGTGAGATGGCTGACAAGATATAGTACATACATATGTAATAATGAGTCAGTGGACCCATATATGTTTCCAGGTTGACATTGGACATATAAACCCGACAGTCCAAATACACCTAAAGGTTTTAAAACTGAAGTATCAGTTATGACTGATAACATATACTTATTTATGTATATCTACATAGGCCAATATGTCAACATTGCAAATATTTATTGTATAAACAATATGATTAAGTTATATAAAAGAAATATATACATGGGTCTGCATATGTGGCCCTTTATAATATTACTAATGTTTAAGCTAGATCTTCTATATGTTCTACATCATAGCAATACTAAGTGCGATATATCACACAGTTTATACAAAACAACAAATAATAAGCCAATGTGGGTAGTGACACATCAACCTGGAAAACTCGTAACACAATCAGAATATAACCCATACGAAATTAAAAATGGACAATCCGCCCAGGCTACCGTTATCACTGACTGTCATTGCATCTAAGACAATACATACATCAGCACAATCTCTGTCATAGCGGATACCCCATCTTGTCTAATGATGCAACTACGCCCACTTTCTAAAGGTTAATGTCATATAAAGACACATTAATATATTGAAACACTATTATTGTGTGTAAGCTTTATGTTATGTGACAACACTATCTGAGCTCAAGTAAAATACCAGAGCCCCTGGCTCATGGCACCTATTGGAAAAGTGGGTACAGCATCACGCATGCAAACACATAACAACATGGCAACAAGATTTACTTCAAGATGTGTTGTTAACTCTGAAATGTTATATTAATTTTTGTCTACAGTTCTCATTTATATTTCAATATTTCATACATTCTTGTAAAATTCCTTACTAAGGCACATCATATGGTCTGATTCTTTTATTAACAAACAACATTCCTGGATACAAAAGTCTTAAACCTAGCTCTATAAAAGGATATTTTGTAGATCTGAAGCCCGTAACATATGACATATGGGAAACACTAAATGTTCACATAATTATAGACATTAATGACAATTGTACAATCATCATGCAATTGAGTAATACGGCTCATATCATGATAATAAGGATCACATCTGGGCTTTTGGCTGCAAAATAAAACTGTTTACATCGTGAGATTTACAAATTCAATATTGGTCTTTTTATAATGTTTAGTTCCTCTATTAATGTATTTCATTTTTCTATCCATTTGAATATTCTCTTTTATTTGTTCCTTCCAATTTTTAGAAATATTTGACACTAGCATGTGGTATTTTAGAAAATCTGAACTGGTTATTCCATATATGTTTTGTAGTTCTGTAAAAGTATGAAATTGTATTGTTATTCGGTTATATGACATACATTCCCCTTTGAACCCAGTTCTTATAAAATAATGTATTTTCTCCGACCCGTATAAACGATTTGTTCCATAATATTTCATTTGCATAACATATCTATTATTTCCTTGAAATTTACTGTTGTCCAACATCTCTCAAAAAGCTATTTTCAAGTTTCGAATCAATGTGCTTAGCAGATATATTTGACTCAACTAGAAGTTGTATTCAATTGTTGTAGATATGTGTCTTTCCAATTACCTTCATTTTCGTGGTTTAATAATCATTTTACCCACTCAGCGTTTGTAGAATTAACATATATGTTTATATCAACCATTTGTAGCCCCCATCTTGATAGTCACGCTTAATAATCGATCTTGTGACTTTATCTGGCGTCCCCTCCCATCAGAAAGAGTACATACTTTTAGTAATTTACACATTCTTATTAGGCCTTTCGAGCACAGTTAAGGGATATATAATTTTGGACAATGCAAATGTGTTTATGACTGTGATTTTACCCATTAATTTCAGTTTGTGATTTCTCCATTAGTACATCTCTTGTATTTTATTATGTATGTTGATTGAGATCCTGTCTCTTTTATTATTCGTAAACAGTATGCCCACTGCTTTTACTTCATTCGGTGTCCATATAAAATATTTCACTTAAAGTAAATTGTATCAGGGTTCCTAATGGATCTGGCTCTTAATATTAGAGTTTTCTAACGTAAACGGAAATCGAAAACGGACTTGGTAATTCTGAAATAAACCAGGGATCTTCTAAAAATAATAATATAACACATATCACCGTTTATATTCACAATTGATTGGACATTTTAGTATACACTAAAACGACCAACTAACTAAACATAATCTTCGTCGCTGGTATCGCTGCTTACTCAAAACTCTCGAAGGAGTTGTGGTACCTTCTTAGAAAGGAACCTTCTGTATAACATCTGGTTCTCTTGAACCAGGTCTGCGAGCGGTCTCCTCGCCCTTCACTGCCTTCGACGTATCGGGTGGCGGTTGACATTAGCTCTACCCTGTGGATTAGCTGGTTGATTCGCTGGTGGATTAACAGGTGCAGCCTGTTCATTATGGTCGCTATCAGCAGCCCTGGGCTGTGGCTGTTGTCGTGCTTGTTCCGCATCAGCATCGACGGCGGTATCACCAGCCGAATCAGTACTTACTTCCTCCAACATTGCATCACGCCTATCAGGCTCAGGCCGTGGTGCAGCTCGTTCCGCAGCAACCATTCGCCTTTCCATGTCCCTTACACGTTGCACCTGAGTCCTGCAACGAGATAATCATAAATAAAAATGTCACCAACAAGGTTCGAAAGCGCGTGAAAAGGATACATTCTTTTTAATATGACACATCTGTACACTTTCCACGGAGAGGCGTACACACAAGACATTAGATAAATGTTGAAGCTGCGTCCATCGGACACATGTGTCCCCCGTTGTAAATTGGTTGGCGTCCCATCATGGGAAACAATTGTGCGAAATTACGTGAAAATCTTTCAATATGCAATGGTGTTACCAATATTTGATATTTATCCTGTAAGTGTAACCCTGTCATTTGAGGTAACGGCCTGTATATGTTCTGGACGCACACCCGTCCGCTCGTACACGTAAAACGTATTAACATATCAATTATTATAAATTTAATATCATGTTCGCAATCTCCATGGGAATTATTTAGAGAATGTAGCTATAGTTACCTAATTTCGTTATCTGCTATGGCGCCGACGTTTCCATACAGAAGTCGACCACACTTGGAGGAAACTCTATCCTTCAGCTGCCTGATGGATCCATTTTCGTACAGTTCTTGATGCCTAGTAGACAGTCGTTCTACATTGGACTTTATGTCATTCACGATGTATATCCAGTTCCCCGAATGTTGTTCATAGGCCCTTAAAATCATTAGTGTTTCTTCTTTACTGAATGGCAGTTTCCTGCGGCGACGACGTGGTACAGTTGAAAATATACAATTTTTAATATATACTGACTATAAAACCTAGTCCATAAGGAAATAATCAATGCATTTTTATTGTGATGCCACCTCCAGATCCAATCATAATTTACGTCACCGTCTATATTTAGGAGATTATACCGTGTACAACGGCATAGATCTTTTCATTATGTATTCGGGGAACATATATCAGTTCCATAATATCACTTGTGAGACACCTGAAAGCTTAAGAGATTTAGTTACAGAGCTGCAGATGAGACCATCAAGAAATTTTAAGTTGTCTCCTCCTAACCGCGTTTTGATGGTATTGATCTGGATTAGATGTTATCCTACGTTTGCAGCACTTGCTACAATGTTCAATGTTAGCACGGCTATAGTTCATGTAGAAATACGAAGAATGATCAGTTTGTGTCACGAAAAACTTGGACATTACATAACTTGGCCATCTGTCGATGAATGGCGAGCTAAAGAGGACACTGGGATAACCTTTTTCCAGCAGTTGGTGCCATTGATGCCACGTCACACGAGGTATGGAGACCATTTAATGAACCGCAAGGACATTATTATTCTGGCTATAGAAAGTTCCACGCCGTTCATACTCAAGTCATTGTGGACAATGAAGGTATTGTTCGTCATGTAGAGTCCGGTTTTCCTGGGCATCTGAATGACGCACAGGAGTTTAATCTGATGACTCAAATAGGCGGACCACAACTTCCTTTTCCCGGTGACTGCATACTACTTGCTGATAAGATATATCCCAATCGCGACCCCATTATGACACCATATACCACTCAACAAATAAGGCGTCGAGATGCGAGACAACAACGTAAATGCAGCAAATTGAATCGTTTGATACAGAGGAACAGAGTCTGTGTAGAGCACGCAATCGGTGAAATCAAACAGTATCAGTCGGTCAGTTATGGTGAGTAGACAGTAGTAACTTTTTAATAGTCATAATACATACAAGTACCTGTGGTTTTGTCTTGACTTTTTTAATTCTTCACTTTCGTAAATTTCACAAAGCCCCATAATTATATCGCATTTCAGTATTATATAGTTAGGTATACTAAAATGTCCAATAAATTGTGAATATAAAAGGTGATATGTGTTATATTATTATTTTGAGAAGATCCCTGGTTTATTTCAGAATTATGAATTCCGTTTTCGATTTCCTTTTACGTTAGAAAACTCTATTACCACATATTTTTTCAATCCTACTGACATCATCGATAGTTTATCGATAGTTTGTACACGTTTTTAAAAAAGATCTTTCTGATCCGTTAGTTAGAAAAGTTGCGTCGTCTGCAAATAATGTTTTTTTTATTTCTTCATTGTGCAATTTTATACCACAGTGACTGATGTCTTTGTTTGTCCGTACCTTTAAAGCAGCATTACATCGTAATAAAGGATGTTGTGGGTAAAATATAAATACTAATGTTTGTGTGTTTACAAACATCGAAATAGTCGCTCAGAAACGATAAAATTCCAATAAATATAAGCAGTCGTATACGCGAATTTGTTTATTAACACACTAAATTAAAACACGCACAGCGCGCACGCGTGATACAACAGAGGATGTAGAAAACATGAAAGACTATCTATCTATCTTCCGCTAATGTCGAACCCCTCGCGGGGATGTAGACATGTCACTAAAAGACTTAGATAACAGAGGTATGAATCAACATCTCAAGTAATTTAATTAAAAAAGACAACGTGGGTCAAATGGGGACGATGCATTCCGAATGTAAACAAATGCGGACGATGCGTTCTGGTTGTAAACAAATGCGTGACCGATCCACTCGGAAAGTCCTACTTTCGGTTCCGAGTTTTGATTTATCGCAAAAAAAAATTGTTTACCAATTGAACATAAGTATACAAAGTATAATGTTAGAATGTGTAGCAGCATTGCTACCCATACGTAAAATTTGAAATTTTCAAATATCTTTTATTTCATACGATGTAATGCTGCTTTAATGATAATAATACATTGCAATGATAAAAAGATAACTCTGTATGCTGTTGTGAAATACTTTTATCCATTTCATTAATGAATTCCAAAATTAAAATAATGTAATGTTTTAAAAATAAACTCATGGTTTATCAAAAGCATTTTCAAAATCTGCGAAAAATAACAAACCAGGTGCATTGGTGTCGTTTAATAAATATATGGTGTCATAAATTAGTCATATATTTTCACCAATATATCTACCTGACATAAAACCTGTGAATGATGGAGTTGGGAGTACATGTTTTATTATATTTGCTATGGGTTGTGTTGCTGTGTTTTAGTCTAACAGCGACAATGGACGCCAGTTATTTAAGTCAGTCAGTGCTTTATTTTTCTTGGGAATAAGGTTAGCGATTCCTTGTTGCTGAAGTTGCGTGAGAGTACCATGCTCCTAAGAATAGTTAATCGATGCAACATTATATTGTTTCAAATCTTTCCAACATATTTTATAATATTTTGCAGTTAAACCGTCGTATCCAGGGGTTGCATTGTTCTTCATATCTAAACGGGCCTTTGCGCATTCCGCATTCATTAATGTACCTTCATATGACATTGTTTAAACTTCATTTAGCATTGTAGGACGGTAACTATTATATGTCACTATTTGGTAATTGAACCTTTTTATATAGCTTTTCATAAAATTGTTTTATTTCATATAGTAATTCCATGGATCCAGTGATTGCGTAATATTCTACAATTAATTATGAAACATTTTATTTTATTTTTTTCTAGATTTGAAAATATTTTGTATTTGTATTCATTCCTTCTATGTATTGCTCTAATAAAATCGTCACGAGTTTCATTGTTTATAATAATGTCTAATTCAACCTTTTTATTTTTAATTGAAGTAAGTATGTTCTCGTTTGTTGAATCATTTATTAATTTTAACTCTAGTTCATCAATTTCTTTTACGAGTTGTTTTTCATTTTTATTATCTTCCTTCTGTTTCCATTAACAGTATTTGATTGTTACATTTCTGATACAACCTTTAATTAATTGCCAAAGAGTATTTGGATTTGCACTTACATTGTTTGCTGCTAGTTCAGTAACACTATTTCTGATTTGTTTTTGATAATCTTCCTCAAGTATCACAGAATTGTTCAATTTGAAATAACCCGGGCGTCGGATTTGGTTTGTAAAATCTAGCGTTAGATAAATCAAGGAGTGGTCTGATTTTATACCTGTAGTACATGTTTTTACTTTGTTTGAAAGGTTAGATGATATTAAAAAGTAATCCAGTCTACAACATATTGGAGGTTTATGACTAGAATGCAAATTGAATTGTTTTATTCCCAGATGCATAATACGCCATATGTCCAACATGTCATTGTTTGTTGTTATATTTTGAAGTTTCGTACTATTTTTGTATGTGCATCAATCCTTCCGTGTTTCTTGTCTATATTCATATCATGAACAATGTTAAAACACTTATAAATGTTTTGTCTTCATTTTCTTCCATGAATCGTTCTATGGTATTAAAATAATTAACGTCATCAGTGTTTGGCCCATATACATACATTAGCATGACCTCATTGTTATCTATGATAAGAGACAAGCATTGCAGACGGCCTTCAATAATGGCACTGTATTCTAATGTTTCAAAGGATCCATTTAAAAATATACCTTTGCTGTTGGAACTATTTCCGCTTAGAAATAACTTTCTATCCCACTCTTTCGCCTTCATTAATTTGACTGCCATTTTAAATCAGAATAGAGAAATAAAAACACTGTAAGTCATGGTATAGTGTGACATTATAGGTATTTGCACATATTTCCTTTTGCTTAGCAATATCGTCTTGTACAAAAGTCAATGTATGATACGCTCCACTATAATATACAATGTTGTACAAGACATATACGTACATATACATGTATACACTCATATATATACACATAGTAATATCTACTAACATATACCTATTTACACGCAAATGTATTTAGATACACACATTAACATATATATAAATATGCACATATATATACACATATACATACACACATACATACATATATACATACATATACATATATACATACATATATACATATATACATACATATATACATACATATATACCAATAAAGGCTACGTACATACATACATATACACAACCATACACATATACAGATATACATAGATATTGTATGTACTCATATATAGCATACAAATATACACACACATCTACACGTTTATACCTACATATAAATAGTGCAAGTATGTAGGTGTAAATATACATACCTCGTGCGTCTCGAGCGCTTATTTCTATTCACACATCTACATATACTCGAACCCTCACATACAAGCATTCATAAACATATGCGAACACAACTCATACACATACATGCATACATATACACAAGTATGTACGTACCTACACACACGCACACATGTATGTATGAAGACATATACACAATATGCATTTACCTGTATGACAATTTAGTAGCAACCCGTCTTTGCTCGTGCTAGTATACATTTCCATCAGTTGGCCATCAACTCATTAGTAGGATATTGTGACACATTATCCACCTGACATGACACCCAAGGAACATTTATATCTGCGTGCAGTTCTTTGTTTAGTATTTGTCGTTAGCTAACATATATAAAGACGCATGCGTTTAGTTTAGAGAATGCTTTCTCAAAAATGAAATGAAAGTAAACTCTGTTGGTATGCTAGATGAACTCTCCTAATCTAGAATAAGTAACGAAAACAAAACGTAGAAAGTCCTGTTTGTTTCAACCTTCACACCACAGTAGACCACTGTAGTATGTTCGCTTTGGTTAGTTTATAGCTACTGCCCTCACTATACTGTCGCTAATGTTTACCCATAAATTGCAGATATGTTTTATAAACTGGTTATTATATATAGTATGCGGTTTGAGAAAGTTTGTGTTTATAATATTATTCACTATGTTCAAGGAAAACTGTAGTTCGAAGTTTTCCAAACCGTAACGTAAGCCGTGGTGAAAGAGTGAAAGCATAGCACAAATCTAGGACTCAATCAAACTGATTTTAATATCAATCGAGCTTGAGTTTGAGATTCGATAAAAGGTCCACACTCATCGACCCTGTATATCATATTCATGAGTGTCGGTGTATAATACATGTATAAAAACATTTCACTTACCATAAAACTCAGGATATATCGCTGATAATTGCGAATATTCCAATTGAGATGTATATGTATTATATGAGTGGTTTCTGTCTGGTCTTCTACAGTAGGAGAAGCTCACAATAACATTGTATATACATGCATATCATCTTTTTTGCTCATTTTATATGGAGAAATGAACATCTCCTTCAGTTGTTATTTAAAAAGTAATGATATGTGGTATAATTTAAATACATGTATGCAATATGATTCGACAGACCCTGCCTGATATTATTCTGTGTCAGTTTACCTGTGCCATTTACCTGTGACATTTTACCTAAGGCATTTCATATCGTGGTAGAAATTATTACATTGCCTGTATTATTAAAGTCCCAAATGTGTGTTAATGTTGATTGTTCTGCGCACATTTTGTTAATAAAGTGCTGACTAGAAATCATTGTGATTTCTGAATTTGTTTCCATTTCTTGTTTAATATAGTCTTCCGATACTGTGTAGAATCGAAAGTATGTCCACAATTTGCTGGATAGTTAGAACTTGTTGTTTGTATTTGTATTATTTTATATTATCTTTCTTTATTAGTTCTTATTTGGTATCTATGAAATAATATTTTTACATGTCTTGATAATGTTATCGCTAGGGTAACTTTGCATTAGTTTAAGCATTTCATGATAAAATTATTTCACAAATATACTTTAGAGATATACATGTACTCCTGTTTGCACGTTGATATATATTATCTGTAATGTTTGCATATAGCAACATTAAATATATACTAAATAGCAATGTCACAATCATTTCTGTTAAATCATATACATATATATATTATTACTGTCCGGTTGTGTATAGTCCTGTAGAAAAGCTCTGTTTTTATATTGCCACAACGTCATAACTTTAATTTCAAAGATAAAACACTTATTATATGTTATTTCAGTTACATATTACACTCAGTCTATTTTCCTTTCTCTGAAACATGTATCTCAACTGAAACCGCTTCCTGTCTATGCCTAACAGGGTACTTGCCAGATTCGGGTCATAGTCCTTGAATTATATTTACCTTATAAAGGAGTCCACACTGTAATATGCATAAATTAAACTATATTGGACAGCAAAGCAATAAATATATTTCAATTTAATAAAATCATTGATTACAATATATTGTAGAAGTAATATTTGTTTGATTTGAATTAGGCTTTAATATTCATCAACCGAAATATCTAGACCACTTGCACGTACAAGTAATTAATTAAATTGCAATTGCTATGTATTCAAATGGAAAATGCAACCTTTCATTTTACACAATAGGAATATGATAACATATTTAAGTTCATGTGCAACTACATCAATACATTTGAGACATTATATATTATCAAAGTGGAATTATATGATCTCATTGTATACAGCATAAACTCTATGACTAATATACATGCTGCATATAAATCATGGATCACGGGTTCGATCCCCAGCCTGAATGTAATATCAAAAGTATTTCAGATTGGACACCGTGGTCTCGTGTAGATGCTTTCACAATAAATGTACAAGAACCAGAGGAGACTCTGTAATGCGTTATCTGTATGTATAATCGATTATTTTACTATCCTCTAAAATCGAAAATGACTAATCTCTACAGAGCGACCGGTAACGACATTAAATAAGCTTAACACAATCAACACAATAATCTAGGTGTTCATTGTGAATCTGATATGAAATGAGTGTTTGTGTCTGAGAACTGTGACGCAATAGTATATAACATTGGTGACTGGATGGTGGTACTGCTGTATCAGAGGGAGGAACGTTCTCCCTTTGAGCACATCATGATACATTTATGTTTCTTCATTTGTGAACTAATGTAAATTTCGGCTTGTATGTACTTTTATTGAAAATCTAAATGTTGTCACTGTTTGGTAAGGGATGAACGTTCCTCCATATGCGAAATTATCAAAGGATGGCACGTTCTTCCCTTCCTGCGAATAGCATTTGTATGATATATAGTGTAGAATAATAACAAATTATATTATACATTATAATGCATTTATTTCTACACTTGAGCATATTTGCAAAACAAGAGAGCTACATTAGCGCAACTATTTGTTGTACCTTCAAGTCAACCCTTTTCAGTGTAGAGTTTTAATTAGGCAGCCTGACAATGTCATCTGCATCATGAGGCATAATAGTACGACACTTGTCCTAACACGGAATATGGTGAAACATCTATACATTTACGGCGAATCGTCTGAGAAACGAAAAATCATAAAACGCTGACATTGCTAGTATAAGTACACATGATAACTACACTACACGCGCCTTATACATGTACTAAGGAATTTGGTTTTATAATTGTAGAGTGCCCGAACGGCTTTAGCAGTACCAAGTGGACCGAGCTGAAATCTTATACCAGTAGTATTACGCCTATATGGATTGATTCTGGTGATACGTTTGAAACTTGTAAAGCGGCATGCAATTCAAAAAGCGGATGCAATAGTTTTTCAATATTTAGTGGGGAGTGTGATATGTATGTTATCACAGCGTACGATAACCCATCTGCAGTTTTTTATAACTCGATAGGTGATTATTACCAACGCCGCTGTATCGAATGTGACAACATAGCATAAAGTAGTTTCATGTATAAAGAAAATAAACATGTGTTGTATCATCAGAGTTTTGGTTTATGTATTAAAATATGATATAATGACAATGCGGATACCTCCGTGGCCGGCTTGTTAAGGGATTGACTTACTGGCTTGCTGGAGGTCAGTGGACATACCTTGTTGCTCGTCAGTATTATGGGGGTGGTGTAACCCCAGGTGTAGGTTCAGGCCCAAATTGTGCTTGTTCCGCTAACGTTAAGGTTCTATTTATGTAATAATAATCATTTTAATAAAATTTCAATAATATAATATAGGTTTAATAATATAAGAAGAAAACAGAAATAAAAAAGTACATGAATATATCAAAGTTGATAATTCTATAGAATCACGAAACCGTCATAATGACGAACTCGTTTTATATGTCTTTATAACTTTGAACAACATACAATTTCTAAATCGTCTTGTTTTACTAGTCATATTTCGGTTCATCAACTAACGATCTAGTACACTTTCCATATCTAAGGTTTGACCCTAATATTGGTGTACTACGTTAATATTTGCCCGTAGTAGTCATCAGCAATCATTTCGCTCTCCGTCTAACGTCAGAGTATGTTCTTTACGTATCGATGTCAAGTCAATATCGGAGCCTCGTTGACGGTCTATCTCCGTACATAACATAATCTTCATAAATGTATTTTAACAGGAGACAAATCTATGTGAGTATCTATTACGTGTTCACCCGTCGCTAGATGTATACATAATGGTGAGACGGGGGTTTATATAATACTACACATGGAACAGAACATACTAAGAAGAACTATTTTATAATATTACAATCAAGCAGTAAGTTTATATAAAACGCAACATGTATCGAATATACGCATAACAAAAACATACATAGTAGGAATGACATAATGTTGTACATATAAAAACGTACATACGATGCAATATATTACAAATTGCACGTAATACAACCGCAAAGTATTAATTTCCGTAAAAGTTCGCGATTCTGAACATGTTACCGGTACTCAATGTTCCAAGCGTTTGAATTCGTGGTAAGGAAACACTATAGTAACGATTTCCCCGAAAAAAAGGCATTTCTCTCCTCTATTACTTTGAGGAGAGTACTCGGCGCCCCGTCGCACGTGTTATATGACTTGTTCAGCTGCCCCAGGTGCAATTGAAGGGTAGTTGTAATGGCGAAGCTTACGGGTTTTTCTCCTGTATACGAACCGGGTCCGAGCCACCCATTATTGTCGTTATACACTTTAAAGATACCGAGTATTTCGCACATACGAGTCATGAGTCCGTTGGCTTTACAAATTCCGATACTAGGGAAGTCAGAATATTCTGAGTCAATAGACGTTTGTAAGCAGCTAAATGTCCATAAACCTCTGGTAGCTTTATCGCGGCGACTACAGTACCGTCCCAGATGTATCCAAACTCATCCATTCACACAAGTAAGTGTTATTGATCTTCGGCCAACGCGCAGATTCCCGCTGCGGTTAGCAATATATTGTTGGAGGCTTGTCGCCCCGACCCTTTCAACATCCGTGATAGTATGAAACATAGTAATATGGCAGGTAAAGCTAAATCTTTAACTAGAGCCTTTAGTTATAAGTACGGGGTTGTATACAAAACCGGCGCTAAACTTAACTACCATGATAATCGTGGTTGGTCCGAATGAAGTTTTCATAACAGAGGTGACCAACATTTGTCATAAATATAATCTACCTGCTAACAAGTCGGACATCGATGTGCGGGCTTGGAATAATACACCGATGCAATTCTGGCAGAACCAGCTTAATTTAGTTTATACAAATTTATTTTAGCTCGATTGCGAAACAAGTTATTTCAATAAATCACTCTCGAGACCTCATTCCTGATGGAATCCATCGCCACGAGGGAGAGAGAAGAGGCAACGTGGAATTTAAATGCCTTACCTAAGGGCACAATCGTAACGGCTCCACTGGGGCTCGAATTCCGGACCTTTCGCACCTGAAGCGAACGCGCATCCACTGCGCTATCACGATTTCGCGGTCTGGTGCGCTACATCTGGGTGTGGTGTTTCTTTCATTGATCATCTGAACGGTGTAGATGTCCTAAATGAACCGTTGATGCAGTCGGTTTTTAATTTCCACATATATGATACTATTAGGAGGATATTATGCGAACCTAAAGTCGCGTTACCGCAAGATAATAGTTTCGAACCCTTCTCAAATACGTATGATCGAGGAGTCTATGAGCGGCTCTGCGCAGAGTTGAGCGTCAGCCCGGCGACCGACTGGAGGCAGAAGAGCAGCGGACTCGGCGATGTCTACACAAAAGGACACGTCGCGTGGAGGCAGACCGATTTCAGGAACGACAACCGGGATAAACACATAATAAGCCAGAATGCCGGAAATCTGGACCCGACTAAAATGACATTCGGGCCGGAGGTCTCTGGCGGGCATCTCATATTGCGACTGGTTGCCGGCGAAAAAGGCTCACATTGATCGTATTCTGCTGGATCCGGGAGTTGACGGTGCCTGGAGCACATTAGTGTTAGATAAGTCCAAGGGGTTCACGCAGGGCGGGGTTGCTCGCCTAAATGATTCGACCCGGACCTATGTGTGGGCTCTCATAGGGGCTTAGTCGCACACAACGTCCCGCTACATAGGAGTTGGTACGGCGTTTGAAGCCCAGAAGCAGTTTTTAGCGAACATCAAGGACACGATAAACTCCTATACAGGCATCCCATCGGCAATCGAGATGTTCTACAATCGTGCGGAGTCGGGTAGATTTAGTCTTTGGTCATGATCTTTACATGACCCCGAGTAATATGATGTTGAGGATCGATCGTCGGTCGGGCTACAACAATGACATCATGATAGCTATCTCCGGCATGCCCTTAGGTCATAATCAAGATGTGAACGGAGGAATAACATACCCGCGGGAGCTTCCCAACGATACAGCAACAACTGCCGACGCCGGTGGTGCACGGAGAACAGCACGAAGATGAAAAAGGCACTCGTTATGAATAGTGTCGTTGTAGGGTTAGTTGTTCTTTGGTTGCATGGCAATATATAATAACAGCCCGCTGAGCGCAACGACCATCGTCCATATATTTTTCGAGTGCCACCCTGCTCAAATAGGTTAGGAGCCAGGAGATAATACCGCCGATAATACCGGGAAGCGCAGCCACAGCTTTACCCGCGAGCTTTGATATAACTCAACCTAGGTCCTTTAACATCTTTTTGACACCTCCATTAGCGCTTTGGACTACAACTGTTCCAGCCACACCACCTCCAGTGAGTGCCATTACGAGCCTACTAACAATAAACCCGTCACGGTGCTCGCGATAGTGATACCTTGTTCTCTGAACAGAGTACGGAGACGCTCGCCCAATGTTGTATCCTCATGTAGGACGAGGGATATAGTTTGGCGGATCCTGCTAATTTGACTCCTCAGGGCCTCACGGGTAGCCGAGGCAGCCTCGGAGCGAGCAGCTTTTTCATCTGGTAGATGTTCAGTGATCCGCTCCGCATCGTCCGGCGCCTGTTCTAGTTTTCTGTTTTCTAGCGCTATGTGTTTATCTAGCTCCGTTAATCTGTCGAGGTTGTTGGTTAGCTCGCCTCGCATAGTTTGCATGTTCTTGTTAAGCCCTCGTAATGCACGAAGTTTAAGCGGCAGGTCATCCATTGTGCTGAGTATATCGTCTATCTGACTTTCGGAAAATGTAGTCTCCATTATGTTGATAGCAGCGGTGGCGATTTGCGGGACATTTTTGAGCACAACTGTTTCTATATTAGCAGTCGCTCCGGCTAGCTCAGCGACGGTTGTATTCAGAGCCGCCGCTGCTTGGGCGGGTATTCTAGCTCGACCTCGCGTCCAATCCGTAAATCCGAGTTCGTCCCTTATGACTTGACCGCCGCCCTGGTTTCCAGCAATATTGCCCAATGATAGGTATTCTTAAGTACGAGTGTTGATTATCGATATGTGTGTGGCCTTTAGTCGTAGCTCGCCTTTATCTAGTTTAAACTTGGAGTAGTCGCGACCGACAGACGGGACCATACCCTTTTCTGTCATATGATTATAGAAGTCATTTACGGCTGACTCGAGGAGTTCCTGACTAAGAGCACCGGCAGGTGCACAGGCAGTCGCATCAATAGGCGGCGGCTGATTGCCATCATCGGCGTCATAGTCATCCTCCGGTCTGGTCTCATTCGCCGGTCCGGTAGCATCTGGTTGAAATCGTCCATCCTATTGGATAAATACCGATATGTTTAATATAGCAATCAATACGGACGAAAACTTAATCCGTACCGCAGATTACGCGAATTGACCAGACGGAGCGCAACCATTACGAATAACCCATCGACTATCGATCAAAAGCAGCAGCTCACGATGTAATTGTACCCGGGACCGTCCGTCTCGCGTTCAAGATAGAATTAACGGCTACGCACGTAGATCGGACCATCGACCGGAACATAGGCCGCGCCCTAGTCAAGAAAACCGCTACTAAGATCAGCGGAAACGAAGTTATGTCTATAGATGACTCCGACGTCTTCAACTGCTACCAAGACCTATCGAAGACCGCGCGAGAGAGATAATGCTCAATATCAAGGTATCGACACTAGTCGTAATAGGAATGTAACTAAACTTAGAATCGGTGCCGGTAACATGGTATATACCAGGGCGGCCGACAATGCAATTACGGCAGCCTACGGTAATCGCTTCTATATTCCGCTCGACTTTGAGCTACCCGAGTCTCACATGCCGTACTACCAGAGCGCGTTTGGCGGACCGTCTAGAGTATGGCCGCATTCTCATAACAACCGACCCGATATCTACGTATTCGATAGACAACATTTCGCTGGAATACGATATGGTCACGATACCGGACCTCGCTCGATCGATCCGAAACCAGTATTCCGGTCGTCTCAGCATCCTGTATGACCGGATACTCCGGCACCGCAAGATAGCGAAAAATAAAAGCGACACGTTGTGGAACGTTAATATCAACGTTCCCGCCCGCAGTATGAAAGGCATACTGATGCTGTTCGAGGAACCCGATAATCCCGGGGGAAGAAATACCGAACAATTTTATAACCCGAAAATCACCAAGGTCGAGGGGAAGATCGAGGGAATCCCGAATCAGCCAAGGCATGCGCGCTCATCAACAGTGGGATGAGATCAAAAAGCAGTTTGCGGGCGGTTCGAAACGTTGCCCCGTAGTAGCCGAGGTTGCTAAAGATGTGTAGCAGCTCGCAGATGTCTCTCTGGCGGAGTATTTAACTTCGAAGTACGCGCTATGGCAAGACATGCGGACTAATGATGATGACCAGCTTCACGGTAGCGGACGCAAGGTGGAAAACACAGGTGAGTGTATAACGATCCAGATCACTAAAGAGGCAGAAACGAACGGCCCGTTAAATGTATATATTTATATATCATTATGGACGCGCAACTCAACATCGAAGATGGTCGATTCACCAGCGCGCTCTACTAACCTACTCCCTCACGACCCACACTCAGCCTTTATATGCGGACAAATCGGGTGTGGTAAGAACGTCTTCATCCTAGATATGTTAGAAGGTCACTACGGCGGCGTCTTTCGACACATAGTGATCCTTTGTCCAACGATTAGGTATAATTAATCTTAACATGACCGAACATGGATTTACGAGCACTCTACGAGATATTTCAGGGCCAGCCACCCTTTACGTGATTGACGATTGTTCGGCTAAAGCTGCGATGACCAAGAAAAAAGACTCAGAATTAGCCTTCAGCGGGCGTCATGCGCAACAAAGTGTCTGGGTTCGCAACGGTATAACTCGGTTCTGAAGTATCTCCGTGAATAAACACGTTGGAGTGCCCATTTTCACTGCAAAGACCGTGACTCGTTCGAAGACTGCCTCCGGGAGAATGATGTCATCCCTACCCGAAGAGTGGGCCGCTGTACGACGGATGCTTGCCGAAACCAAGCACAGCAAGCTTGTGTTAAAGACTGACCAACCAGCTGCTTATAAGTAAGTGCCTAACATCGCTAAGTAAGTGCTTAACATCGCTAAGTATAATGTGGGAAGTATTGTTACTGATCAATCAGACCGTAATGTGTATTATATTAATGTGGTGTGTCTGGCGTTATATTAAATTAATGGGGCACGTACAGATAGTCTATAATACTATCATTATGAATTGTGACGAACTTCTTGAACATTATTTGGAAGATCCAGTGTCTGGGGATGAAGAACCTCGACAACCCGTCTCGGACAAGCGGCATCAAAGGCTCGTAGCACTAGCAGTAGCCAAACAATATTTAGGCCGACACCTCACAGCCGACCAGGTTGATAATATGATGGACGCGGAAATCGAAGAACTATATATCCAGTATGAAGCAAGGCTCGGGGCCGCAATGATAAAAACCTTAGGAAATTCAGTTCTACGCAGGCGCGGCAAGTATGTTTTTACCGATACAACAGGAAAGTCAACCGAAATTGGTTGCCGACGTATGACATGTATTTAGCATCATTAACAACCGCGTTAACCACAGTTAAGTATTGTAAATTTGGACACGTATATCCGAATAATATAATTGATCCAACAAAACATGTATACAACGGAACCGGTGAGAGTGACTGCATCGGAACGACTAAAGAACTCTAAAAAACAAGCAGCAGGGAGGGCGGGGGCCAAGCTAAACAACATAAATTACTTACCGAACTCAATGCAGCAAAACGCGCATTACACGCTGGAACTATAAGGATGATACTACCGTCCGAACGATTTGTGGTGGCTGGATCCCGTTGGTCATCAGTGGACTCGGTGTTGCGGGCGCATTATGGATCATATCGCAGCCTAAACCAATACCGCATAAACACATCGATAAGTCACAAGAGGTCCATGTAAACGATCCGTTCGTAATGCAATAATTAAACATGTCTACCGACGGAAAGTTGTTAGCCAATACGGCATAACATTCGGCCGTAGTATCTGGTATGGGTATTGGTTACGCGCGCCTAGCATTCAAAGGAGCATTCAAAGGAGCACCACCTAAGCTGGACGTTAACGCTTATGACGCGGGTATGGTAGTACGTGATGTGGCCCTCGCCATAGCGACTAAAGATATGCTAATTAAACATGGGATCATTCCTACAGATATTATGAAGTAATGGCTACAATCGCGATGCTAGTTGGGGGAGCTCTCGTAAATGTTCTCGCCTTTAGCGGTAGTAATTATTTATTCTCAATTCTACTGAGCTCGGGCGTAAATGAGGAGCGTAAGCGTCACGATAAAGCGATAGAACAGCTACAGGCTGCTCAAGCAACATGGTCCAAAAACGGACTAACCGTCTTGACTGGATGAACGGATAACTACGGCGTCAGTGTCACGCAATACAAACTTTCTGGGATGTTAACGAACACATGCGCGAATACGCGAAGGTATTTCCGGATAAAACATTAACTCTCACGTCAGATCCTAAGTTATCAGACATATATTCGCCGTCCGATGACCAACAAGACAGCGAGGTTACATTCATCGTCCTCGGGATGGCTGCTACAGGTCTAGTCAGATACTATTGTCAAGTAATGTTTATACTGTTGGATACTAGCAATGTTGTTGAAATTCATCATGGTATAAACAATTTAGCTCGTTATACTACAGCCCTACTGGAGCCGTTACGGTTGTGCCCTTAGGCAAGGCATTTAAATTCCACGTTGCCTCTTCTCTCTCCCTCGTGGCGATGGATTCCATCAGGAATGAGGTCTCGAGAGTGATTTATATAAGTTGAAATAACTTGTTTCGCAATCGAGCTAAAATAAATGTGTATAAACTAATCCCTAAGGTCTACTGGAAAGGTATTATGGCTATTAAGAACCTTGCCGCGAAGGCAAAAGTTTCTGAAAACATTATCAAGGGCTGGTTGAAAAAGCAGGCCATCTGACAGATCTATCTACCATCACCGCGACCCATTCCGCGACCGAAAGTCGACGGATCGGTGCCGAACGAAGTTCACCAGGCCGACTTATTATTTTTACCTCATGACAAGGTGGGCAGCAAGACGTACAAGTACGCTCTTACCGTCGTTCATGGACACGTTCACGGATGTCACTAGCAAACCTTACGGATATCTGGTCGTTTAAAACCAACAACACCGGAAACGTTGAGAATGCGCCCTGATGTGTCTTTAAGGGCAGACGAGGTCGATCGAAATCATTCGCAGGAATATAGAGGAGCTGCTTGGACGAGTAGCAAACGGAGAACATACTATAACATCAGAGACCGATCCTAGAATAACCAGAAACTAGAAACTATGGCTTCTTGCGAGGAATGTGGCGTTATCCTATAGAACGTTCGAGATCTTCATAAGCATGTTCAGTGTTGGTGTCCTAAAGGAGCAGCTACCACACATCCATCCGATGAATCGGCAATTAAAAGGTATTTTGGAGATGACATCGTAGAAAGCGACCAGGAGGACGACAGCGATCAGGAAGATGAAGTATTCGACGACTTGGCAGAACTGTCCAGGAAGAGCAATGAAGACGAGTGTGTGAAAAAACTGCACATATATGTGAACAATGGATCGAAGCCAAAGAGAAAGCCACCAAAATGTATATTGGTGCTGATCTAGACGCGTTTATGTATAGATACGGAACACTTGTGTCATATATTTTGAAACTGAAAGGAGGATATCTACACAGCAAAGTTATGAACACGGTCGAGAAAAATATAGAACGCGGCCAAGAGTCGGGCTATTCGGATGGCTGTGATCAAATACAAATATTACTTGGAGAAAAGCTTACGTCATATCGACGACAATGATTCTGAGAGTGACAAAACAGAGAGTGACGAAGAGGGTGCCAAAACATGGAGTGACGAAGAGGGTGCCAACACATGGAGTGACAAAGAGAGTGACAAAACAGAGATTGATTCTGACGATTAATTGTTAAGCTATACATGGGTGTGGACAATGAGAAATAACATATATGTTCGACGGTGCTCGGCTAGAGTTAAACGAAAGACGTGTACAATATTGTGTTCGCCATTTGCGACGATAAACTTTTATTGTATTTTATTATCATATTTGTAAATAATTTGATGTCACTGTTTTCATTTCTATAAAGTGAGTGCTTGTGTGTGTGTGTGTATGTGTGTGTATGTGTGCTTGTGTGTGTGTGTGTGTGTGTGTGTGTGTACGCTCGTGTGTGTAAATATGTTAATGTATTATTCAAATTGTATAAAGTTGTTTTTAGTATGCCATTGTATGTTGCGTGTTGATGTGTGCGTGCGTGCCTGCGTGCGTGTATATATGTGTGTGTATGTGTATATGTGTGTGTGTATATGCGTGTGTGTGTTGTGTGCGTGTGTATGTGTGTTGTGTGTATGTGTGTGTATATATATGCGTGTGTATGCGTGTGTGTATATGTGTGTGTGTATATGTGTGTGTGTATATGCGTGTATGGGTGTGTGTTGTGTGTGTGTGTATATATATGTGTGTGTATATATGTGTGTGTGTGTGTGTGAGTGCGTGCATGCGTGTGTGAATGTGTCTTATTGATGTTTTGCAAGACTTTTTTCGTAGTATTATTTAAACTAAAATAAAATATTTGTAAATAAAAACACTCCTTGTTTATTGAATAATAACGAACTGTATGACTGTTTATATTCTTTATTCACAATTCGTGAGGGATTAGGGTGGTCCCCTTCACGCACTTTACAATAATGACATTTTTATCAAGGTGGATATACAAGTATCGTACAAGGTGGATATACAAGTATCGTACAAGGTGGATATACAAGTATCGTACAAGGTGGATATACAAGTATCGTACAAGGTGGATATACAAGTATCGTACAAGGTGGATATACAAGTATCGTACAAGGTGGATATACAAGTATCGTACAAGGTGGATATACAAGTATCGTACAAGGTGGATATACAAGTATCGTACAAGGTGGATATACAAGTATCGTACAAGGTGGATATACAAGTATCGTACAAGGTGGATATACAAGTATCGTACAAGGTGGATATACAAGTATCGTACAAGGTGGATATACAAGTATCGTACAAGGTGGATATACAAGTATCGTACAAGGTGGATATACAAGTATCGTACAAGGTGGATATACAAGTATCGTACAAGGTGGATATACAAGTATCGTACAAGGTGGATATACAAGTATCGTACAAGGTGGATATACAAGTATCGTACAAGGTGGATATACAAGTATCGTACAAGGTGGATATACAAGTATCGTACAAGGTGGATATACAAGTATCGTACAAGGTGGATATACAAGTATCGTACAAGGTGGATATACAAGTATCGTACAAGGTGGATATACAAGTATCGTACAAGGTGGATATACAAGTATCGTACAAGGTGGATATACAAGTATCGTACAAGGTGGATATACAAGTATCGTACAAGGTGGATATACAAGTATCGTACAAGGTGGATATACAAGTATCGTACAAGGTGGATATACAAGTATCCTACAAGGTGGATATACAAGTATCGTACAAGGTGGATATACAAGTATCGTACAAGGTGGATATACAAGTATCGTACAAGGTGGATATACAAGTATCGTACAAGGTGGATATACAAGTATCGTACAAGGTGGATATACAAGTATCCTACAAGGTGGATATACAAGTATCGTACAAGGTGGATATACAAGTATCGTACAAGGTGGATATACAAGTATCGTACAAGGTGGATATACAAGTATCGTACAAGGTGGATATACAAGTATCGTACAAGGTGGATATACAAGTATCGTACAATTGTCTACTCTTTTTATACCGGTCATTAACACTGAACCGGAGAAAACAAGTAAAATGAACAGAGTCCTTGGTAAACATAACGGCTGGAAATAGTTCCTGTACGTAAGAGCCAGCATAATGTCGAATCACTTTGTCCGAGTCTATAGGACCCTCCAGTTTGAAGGAAGCAGATATAGTCACTACATTTATTCGTTGAAGAGTTATGCCTCATCCCAATCGCTGTAAAATCCTGGTATATCGCCTCAGTCTCTGTTTATAAATAGATAAATATATTTGACTTTTACGTTGACCATTATTTTTCCGCTGGAAAACACCATACAATGTCCTCCTATCTTTCGATGTTTCCATTGAGCTTCCGAGAATTTTCCTGGATCATATATAATGTTACTACATCGAGACGATAATTTCCTCAAGTCTATCGAACACTGTAAATCCGCATTACACACGACGTTCGTAATCATCGTAAAGTTTACGCTTCTCTGGCTTCCCTTTTTAATACGTATAAACCGCCAACAAATTATCTAGCAGCGATATGATGGTAAACAATAGTCCGAACATCGTTTTATCCGAATTATGTTCATAAAAATGTTCAGCGTATTGTTTGGCGGATTCTTTACGAATGAAGTACTCTCTACCCAACTGTCTTTATATATCAGTCACTAGCCAATCGGAAAGGAGCGGTTACCAATCACCATAGTCATTGGGATTACATTCAGGACATCTCAGCATTCCCAGTTGGTTCATATGGTCATCACTAGCCCAGCATGGTTTTGTACAGTCCAGTTCTGGAATCACCTGAGCTATCTCAGCTTTCAGTTTGACCAGCGTATCAAACTCATCAAATGTCATCGTCATTCCCTTTCTCGTCGGTATAACGTTCTTATGTCCATTCGGTAGCCAAAACTGACGCAAATTGACCACATTGAAGCCACTATTGACCTGTAAGTAACAGTTTCCTCCTAAATGGTTCATATACTGAACATCCTGTCCTTTCTTATATTCTTCCACCGTTTTCTATATACCTTCAATGCTCCAAATTAACTGTATGTAACGCTGAAATGGCACCATAACAGTTTTATGATTTTTATAAAAGACCAGAGCAACACCATGTCCGTAGTCTTCTACCTTTACCACCACACCATGTCCAAGTTCGTAGTTAGCTCGTACAGTCACCATAATGAATGATTTTCCTCAGTCCAAGCACACTCTTATATACTTTTCGATTCATGAATAATACGTTCTGGAATCTGATTGGTCGAATAAAAATACAAGTTCCAACACATTCACGATTTATATTTATAGTAACACACAGCATGCAACCTCGATTCTGATTGGTCACTATTTATAGTAACATCACGTCATATTACTTTATATGATAAGCTGAAATGACGAAATCTCTATTGGGATTACAAATTATCCTAACTTTTGACGTGAACTTAAAACTACCCCCTAATATACCAATGTTATAATTCATATATTTTTCCAACACAACTCTATCTACCACCACACTTTCTGTATCCGATAAATGTATACATTGCCTAAAATGTAGATACACACGTATACTTTGACAAATGTTTTTTAGTAATATGACTGGAGAGATACATGTTGAATAATGAAATGTAAACACATTTCCATCTACTTTTATAACTAAAATGTACATGTTGAAACACATTCATCTTTCACTGACTACATCTTAGTGATACGCCGAAAACAGACACGACTTCATACGTCATAATTATGCAAATGTGTTATATATTGTGCAATCCAAAATGGCCACACATGCGCAGTAACTGGGCAATACACATACGTCATCAATAAAGAGGTGTCTCTATAGTGACGCATATACTAAAAATAAACACACACGTGAGCGACCTGCTTTGGTTTGCCTTATATGCAAATGAGTTACTATAAATATAATTCAAAATGGCGCCCATTTCTTTACATCCAAAGTGACGGATGTAATATTTCAAAGTATTTCAGAACATTGAACAATCCAAAATGGCTCCTAAGTCATGACTCCAAAGAGACGCCTATGCTGCTTCCGAGTATTATAAATGCATACATGTACACATCTTTACTCGCACAACAGTTATTTTCAACTCGCAAATGCAAGAGGTCAAGTGCATGTTTACACCCGGGACCCTGTTAAAAGTGTTCACCTCAAGGCAATGGATGGTCAGTTGGTCATGGGTTCAAACCCTGACTTGGTTACTTTATCACACCTATGGTGGATTTGGGGTTACTATAATTTATTAAGTGCGCGTATATGAGATCGATCAGTGTTTGAGTCTTCAATATGTAATTGTATCCAGGGGAATAATCCCAACGAAAGTTACAAATAACCCACTATGTATGAATACACTTTTTAATAGTTATGTGTTATATGTTATATTTCGGGTTTTACGCCTGCATCAGCACCATTTTGGGCTATATCGCCGGCGGGCAGTTTACGTAACAACACCTTTCATGTGCAGGCTCCAGCGGTTAACCAGTACTTGGGTACACCAACCTGCGTACAAAACTGCCAACTTGTTCATATAAGTGAGACACGGCCTGAGCAGGGCTCGAACCCGTGACCATTAGTTTTTAATAGTACAACAACTGAAATAGAGATAATATAAATTACAAGTCGTGAATAATTTAGTCCCGCGTCCTGGACGCATACAATTTCAAAGCTACCCATTGTTTCCAAATACGTGCATACCATGGGACGCATACATTTTTTATTACGATGGCCATGCCAAATGAGTCCGAATCGTATCGAACCCGAATCAAGACATATATCATTTTAAAGTAACACCGTCCAATGGGTTTCATTTGTATCAACCGATACGATTGGGTTATATTTCCTGATCGACAAATCAAATGCTTCGTTTTATAATTATGTTGTAAAACTATGCCTGACAGTTCTTTGTCAATAATGACTAACGATGTCACCCAAGTACATTTTGAAGTTGGATGCCAAGCAAACTGCCTTCCGGTAACAAACTAGTGTGACAATATATAATATTACAACCGACGAAAGCACTTGACAATAGAAAACAATCCGAGTATATCAAAACTCCTGGCTACAATTCTACATGTGGCTACGATATATGTCGAGAGTGAAGTCGTATTGCAAAAATTCAAACAATAACATTTCTCAAAACCCATCCACGTTATTGCTTTGAAACTTTATATACATGTACACATCCTAGGACTAATTTTCTACAACCGCAGCAAGTCCCAACCCCAAATAGTGACCTTGAAGGCATGAACGTTGGCCAAATATACAATGTAGTTTTCGTAAAGAAAACCTCAACACATTAACATTTCTCTAAAACAGTCAATGTTATGACCTTGAAACTTTGCATACATCATAATTATATGATTATTTTGGAGTTATCTCCCTTTTAGCCGTCGTATACTATGCAGTTCTGTATGACTTGTTATGAATTATTATGTTGCAGCCATATCCAATGACCTCGCACCTCAACATATATTCGCCCTTCAACATATCACATGTATCAACCGATACGATTGGGGTATATTTTCCAAGCATCCTCGGATGGTTTTTATGTAGCAATTATACAGACGGTTCTGTCTTTTGTTTCGTACCTGTTCGTATAAATTACTTACCCGGTTATGTATGTATGTACATTTACCAACTCATCTTTATATGACACAGTGATACTAACTTTCATCCTATTTATATTGATGGATGGATTGGTGACTACATATAGGGGCAGAGTGCTAGATTACCATGCTAGAGGTTGTGTGGTCTATCCCGGTCCCGGCATGAACAAATACTTTCATAGTTCCCACTTGTCTTTCGGATGAAACCAAGGACCCGTCTCTATATGATAATAATTGTCACAAAATGACCTTTGAATTAATTGCCATAATATTTATGACCCTACGGTGGGGCCTCATTTTCCCATTTTGTAGAACAGGGTTTTACAATCAATGAAAACACATAATTATTCAAATTTACAGATATTAAGTTGATTGTGTAAGCTGAACCAATCTTCAAGTATATTATAGGGGAACATTTTAAAACGTTTCATGGTTCATATCAGCCATGAATAAAATAGTTTGGTTTATTGGTGTGCAACTGAAGACAACCACATTCCAGGTCCACACTATTACACACTAAATAATCAGCTTAATACTATATATATTCCCATGTATAGTCCGTGTTTTATGTGATCGTGATATGGCTTGAAAATCCTTGATAAAAAGCAACGCGACAAAGACATATACACAACATATTAACATACTCTTGACAGAGGACAAGACAAGTCAACATTTGGGCCACGGTTGTGTATCAAAAAACGTGCATAGCGGATATGACGTAAGTGCATTGTGTACTGATCATTTTACTGTAAATTGTTTTACTAATTTTCTATATTTAATATTAGCAGTAATGTAGCTACGATTCTCAATGTCAATGATGTGCCAAGTTGTGCAGAGCATCTCGGATGGTTTTTATGTAGCAATTCTACAGATGGTTCCGTCTTTAGTGTCGTACCTGGTGGTATACATTATTGACCCGGCTATGTGTGCGCTATCTGATAACAAGTGTTTAATATACAGCTTACTTTCGCTTGATTGCGAAACAAGTTCATTCTGTAGAAATTATTGACCAGACTTCAATCATTGTAAATTCAATTGGTAACTTAGTTATACGAGTTTAGTTCGGTCGATTGCGAAATGTTGTTACATTTGAATGAGGAGTCTACGTCATGTTATAATGTTGCTTACATTGAATGTATTTACTTTATTTGGTAATGTATGTACATGATATAAATGTCACCGTAAGATATAGCCGCCTGCTGTATGAAACGGTACCCGTCCGATACATGATACGGCATACGTCGGCAATAGGCTAATATAACCATCCCCGAACCGGAATGGCATACATATTGTACATGTTATCGCTTACAAGGTATAGTTTGTTGTGTATATAATCATGTACAATGCAACTTCTTGGATATAAGAACATATTTGTTAAATTATCAGCTTACTCAAAGACACATTGATATCTTGAATACATATAAGCAATCACTCTGTGCTGAAGACTTGAATGTCACTAGACTATATGTAGTGGTGCTACAACTTGTGAATGAGACGTGAAAGTCAATATGTGGTAGGAACTGAGACTACAACAGGTGGAATAGACTTAGTAAGTCAATTGTACGAAAATACAACATAACCGGTATAATGTGTACTATTATTTAATATGGCATACGTGTATTGTAGCCGCTCGCAACCTGAGGGGGTTGTAATGATACGGCAATCCCAGAGATAGTGCCAATGAATGGAGCAGCAGTCCAAGGACGCTAACCACATGATCGCTACATGGGCGACGACAGATCTACAATGCACTGGAAATGTGGATAACGTGTAACTGCAAACCGGAAATAACACGGAGTTACCACATGACAGGACAACTACGAAACAGGCACAGCAAGTTGACCCGGAAATCAGACCGGAAAGCTAATACAGCTATCTAAAGCATAGATTAGTATATGATCGACTATTAACAGTCCTACCCAAGTAAATGAAGATAATCAGTATCGCAGCAAAGAAAAATCGGAGTGAAGTTACGAGCATATCCAATTTATTTCAGTTCCCATTCATTTTATATATATCTATCATCCATTATTATAATATTAAACTGTTTTAAATAGTGTACACTGTGTTGGGTATTCGATCATAGCTAGTAAGTAATCACCACCTCGATCATCTTGTGCCATGGTGTCAGAAGTGGGATATACAGTCGATTATAGTCATAACAATACTATTGTCTTAACTACTTAAACGTTCATATTGTAGACGCGTGCTCCTGTCGTAGGCAATACCGGAACATAACTAGACAACTATACTGACCTGACAAGTGTCCTGGGGTGAGTTCAATATATGACGAAATACCCTATGATGATCTCTGGGCCCGTAGTAAAGCACGTTCTGATGGTTGTCGTTCCTTTTATCGTGCATGACTGACTGTATAATATCAGTACGTTTACAGAGTACCGTTAGTAGAGTAACCAACGGGTAACTAGTGTGTATTGTGGTGTGTATTAATAAAATAGGGTAGAGTATAGATTTGTGTAACCCTAACCTAGAGTTAATAAGGTGGGTTAGTGTTATTGTAAAGTAGTGTTGTAGTAGACAGTGTAGAAACTTGAGTAGCATTAAGGAGCTGACATATATAGGAAAGTAGCTAGGGTACAAGGATGGGGAACTGTTGGAAGTTTGTTTCAAACGAACAGGAGAGGGAACGACTGGAACGATTGAAGGAGAGACAAGCTGAGAAGGATAAGGTAGAACTAGAAAATAGGAGATTACAATTAGCTAGACAAGCTGAGAAGGAGTACAGAGAAGCTGGGAAGGAGAGGTTAGAACTAGAAAATAGAGATAGACAGGGAAGCAGAGAAACATAAGTCAGTAATAGAACTAGAGATGGGGAAAGAGAAAATAGAAGCAGATAGAGATAGAGAAGATGAGGACCATAGGAGAGCTTTAGAATTAGCCGATAGGGAGCACAGTAGAGCCATATAATTAGCAGAATTAACTAAAGGCAGTAAGCCTAGTGTACTAAAACATGGGGGTATTAGTCACATAAAAGGGCCATAATGACGATAAAGATAACATGGATAGTTATTTGAACGCTACGCTCAAGTCCAGGGCTGGGAACCAGATCAGTGGTCCTTGCATTTGGGTGCATTGCTGAAAGGAAAAAAGCTCTATATGTGTATTCACAGTTACCATTTGATGACTCTCTTGACTATGACAAGCTTACGGTAGCATTACTTAAACGTTTAGAGCTAACCGAAGAAAGGTTCAAAACCAGGTTTAAATTTGCAAAACCGGAAAGGGGGACACGTTTGTTCAGTGTTTAAGGCGGTCTAGGAATTACTTATATATATGGCTAGAATTGGGCCATGTGCGTAAGGCGTATGACGAGGTGACTGGTTATTTGGTAAGAGATCAGTTGCTTGGTATATATAGTAGAGAGTTATTTGTATTTCTCAAGGAGAAACAAGTTACCTTGTCCGATGATATGGATATACAAGCCGATTTATTCTCGGAGGTGAGAGGCGGTGCTCATAATGTAGTAACCAGAGATAGTAACGGTTTCAGTGGAATTAAGAAACCTACTTCTGTATTTCCGAGTCAGAATATAGATCATAGTAGGAAGATCACACCATATAGTAAGTGTGATATCTGTGGGTTGAACAATCACATAACAGACGAGTGTATACGTAGGAATAATAAGGTAGCGACGGTGTCTGATGAACGGCCTACTAGCATATTTTATGAGTTTAGAGGTAGAAGAAACTATAGACCACGTAGTCGTATTCGGGTAAAGGTAGGGGTTATCTTCCTCATGGTGAAGGTAACTGTTGTTTGTCAGATACAAATGATACATGTGAAGAGTTAGGTGCGCTAAGTGAATGGAAGACCGGTAGTGGTGATGCGTGATACTGGACGTACTTGTGTTGTAATGAGACATGATTTTGTTACAGCCGACCAGTTGTTGGGAACAGATAGCGCATGTCCAAACATTGATTGTAGTGGTAGATAATTTCCGTTAGCCATGGTAGAGATCGAATGTCTTTATTTTATGGGACGAATAGAGGCGCTATGTGTAAATAATGCAATGCATGACGTAGTGTTAGAGAACAGTGTGGGGCCACAGTATCCAGAGTCTAATAATGTAGCGTTACAGGTTGTAGAGACACGGTCTCATGCTAAACAAAAACCGCATCGTAAATTGGGTGTCCCTAGTCAAGTGTTAGATATTTCTAGCCAGGAATTTGCTGATAATCATGGTAACGATAAAGCTTTAGATACACTTAGGAGTCTAGCACATACAGACGAAGAATGGAAATGTAAGGGATCTGGGACAGTCAAATTTGTCTTTAATCGAGTTTTAATGTACCGGGACAGGAGGACAGTTAGTATCAGTTAGTTGTACCAACTGAGGGTCGGGAAACGGTGCTTAAATTAGCGCATGACTCTCTCATGGGGAGACATCTTGGCATTAGGAATACCATGGATAGAGTCTTATCAGAGTTTTATTGGCCAGGGGTTGGAATGGACGTAATTAGATATTGTAGATCATGTGATGTTTGCCAGATGACGATTTCCAAGGGAAAAACAATGAATATACCGCAAGGACATATGTCGTTTATTGATAGTCCTTTTAAAAGGGTTGATGTAGATATAGTAGGACCTATTGGACATATGACTGATATGAAGAATAGATACATTGTTACCATGGTTAATTATGCTAAAAGGTATCCGGAAGCGATTGCTTTAACAAATATCGAAACCGAACGAGTAGCTGATTCACTTGTTTAGCAGGTTAGGTGTATCGGAGGAAATGTTGACCGATTGTGGAACTCGGTTTACATCTGCGATGATGGGGGAAGTCAGCCTGCTCCTATCAATGAAGCCGTTGACCACAACATCATACCATCCGATGTGTAATGGATTAGTGGACACATACAATGGAACCCTGAAGCAGATGCTACGTCGAATGTGTGCAGAAATGCCAAAGGATTGGGACACATATCTCAACGCGATGTTGTTTGCGTACAGAGAAGTACCTCAGGAACGTTTGGGGTTCTCGCCTTTTCAGTTATTGTACGGCAGGAAGTTGAGAGGACCGATGTACATTCTTAACGAGTTATGATCAAATGATGGTGCTGATGCGGAGGCTAAGACTACATACACGAGTGAACATATAATACAGAATACTGACTTCTGATTCATGGTCAACATTCATTGACACGGGTGAACATATAATACTAACTTCTGACTCCTGGTCAACATTCATTGACACGGGTGAACATATAATACTAACTTCTGACTCCTGGTCAACATTCATTGACACGGGTGAACATATAATACTAACTTCTGACTCCTGGTCAACACTCATTGACACTGGTGAAAATATAATACTGACTTCAGATTCATGGTTAACACTCATTGACAAGGGTGAACATATAATACTGACTTCTAATTCATGGTCAATATTTATTGACACTGGTGAAAATATAATATTGACTTCTGATTTATGGTCAACACTCATTAACACGGGTGAAAATATAATACTGACTTCTGATTCATGATCAACACTCATTGACACAGGGTGAAAATATAATATTGACTTCTGATTCATGGTCAGCATTCATTGACACGGGTGATAATATAATATTGACTTCTGATTCATGGTCAACACTCATTGACACGGGTGATAATATAATATTGACTTCTGATTCATGGTCAACACTCATTGACACTGGTGAACATATAATATTGACTTCTGATTCATGGTTAACAGTCATTGACACGGGTGATAATATATATAATATTGACTTCTGATTCATGGTCAACATTTTAAATAGGAGTGATAGTATTCTGCATCGACATTGAACACTCACATCACTACCACAACACTTATAAAACCTCTTTATTGCAACTAGTATTGAGTAGTATACTGTTAATAATAACATCCTTCACTAAATTCACAAAACAGTATGTCTATCAAACATTTCATTGCCATGTATTTGTAGTTGAATATATAAAATGACAGGCATTTGTATATGCCATCGGATGTGTTAATTTGACACCGACTTCGGATTTCAGCAGCTACATCTATTTTGTTATTTACAATGGCTTTTGTGTAATGTTTTGTGAACAATTGCATGCAAGTATACAACGGGAGTCCTGGATAGTCAATTGGAAAGAAATATAGGAGACAGTGTTGAAAAATAAATCCAAAATTATGTTTACAGCGTCAAAAACCATGATATGTTAAGAACCTTATTTTGTCTCCATCGTCGTCTAATTTACACTTTACCCAGACAAGTCTTTTTGTTATACACCTATTTTGCGGCACATATGATGTTTTAAATGCGAGTTTGTGGTTATCTCCTGGTAGAGGATGGAAGTAAAGCTACATGCACATAGTTCCGTTGTCGAGTGGTATAGTACGCAGTTGTTAGAGCTCGCATGTCACTGTTATCATCAAGGTATTAGTTTATACAAATTTATTTTAACTCGATTGCGAAACAAGTTCTTATAGCTTATATTAATCACTCTCGAGACCTCATTCCTGATAGAGGCCATCGCCACGAGGGAGAGAGTAGTGAACAATCGTAACGGCTCAAGTGGGGTTCGAACTCCGGGCCTTTCGCACATGAAGCGAACGCACTACCATTGAGCTATCACGATTTCCACAATATATACTAGCAAATACAAATTCTATATGCATGTACATATTTTGAATACTAGAGTATGTATATTCAAAGAAATATGTAATTCTATTGATAATCCTGAATAATTATTACTGCCAAAGATATAATCAAGAAATACGGACAATATAGTGCACGTGCCATAGCCGCATCTGGTCTGTTGGGGTGGTGACAATCCCCGTGGTACGGCCCAATACACGCAGCATAAGCCATTACATGACCGATGTAATTCTGTTCTTGAACACCGTGAAATAAATGAGCCATTGGTCCCTGGGCGTAGATGGCGACGTCCTCGCCCCCATGAGTCTCCCACGGTGTGTGAACGCCACTAGGGACAGCAAAATCCTTGTCATCTGAAATGGACAATTTCATAGTAGGGCGAATCATCACGTTTAAAGATATATTTCTATTCATATAAGTGGAATTGCATTGTTTGCGATTGTCCCTTTTTATGCCAGCAATATTAATACAATATGGTAAATATGATGAAAGCACATTAATTGAATTGCTATTACGAAGAGTGGCCAATGAAAACATGACTAACACAGTCAAAATAAGATTATAGATGTTTCAACAATGTTCAAGTACATTAATTTAAAGAATGGATGTATTTGCTACAAAATGTGTGCAATGCTGATTTTATAACGAATAAAGTGTATTATAGCAAACGTTTTAGAAAGTGTGACAAGCAGGTGTAGCATGAATATATCTTTAATCAAATATGGTGTTCAGTAGTTTGCATTTTAACATCACTCGGCAGCCTGTATACAGAAAGAAGGAATGTATGGTATTCAGTAATTTTCATTCTAACATGACTCGGCAGTCTGTATACAGAAAGAAGGAATGTATCGTGTTCAGTAGTTTGCATTCTAACATGACTCAGCAGTCTGTATACAGAAAGAAGGAATGTATGGTGTTCAGTAGTTTGCATTCCAACATGACTCGGCAGTCTGTATACAGAAAGAAGGAATGTATCGTGTTCAGTAGTTTGCATTCTAACATGACTCGACAGTCTGCCTGTATACAGAAAGAAGGAATGTATGGTGTTCAGTAGTTTGCATTCTAACATGACTCGGCAGTATGTATACAGAAAGAAGGAATGTATGGTGTTCAGTAGTTTGCATTCTAACATGACTCGGCAGTCTGCCTGTATACATAAAGAAGGAATGTATCGTGTTCAGTAGTTTGCATTCTAACATGACTCGGCAGTCTGTATGTATACAGAAAGAAGGAATGTATGGTGTTCAGTAGTTTGCATTCTAACATGACTCGGCAGTCTGTATGTATACAGAAAGAAGGAATGTATCGTGTTCAGTAGTTTGCATTCTAACATGAATCGGCAGTCTGTATACAGAAAGAAGGAATGTATGGTGTTCAGTAGTTTGCATTCTAACATGACTCGGCAGTCTGTATACAGAAAGAAGGAATGTATCGTGTTCAGTAGTTTGCATTCTAACATGAATCGGCAGTCTGTATACAGAAAGAAGGAATGTATGGTGTTCAGTAGTTTGCTTTCTAACATGACTCGACAGTATGTATACAGAAAGAAGGAATGTATGGTGTTCAGTAGTTTGCATTCTAACATGACTCAGCAGTCTGCCTGTATACAGAAAGAAGGAATGTATCGTGTTCAGTAGTTTGCATTCTAACATGACTCGGCAGTCTGTATACAGAAAGAAGGAATGTATCGTGTTCAGTAGTTTGCATTCTAACATGAATCGGCAGTCTGTATACAGAAAGAAGGAATGTATGGTGTTCAGTAGTTTGCATTCTAACATGACTCGACAGTATGTATACAGAAAGAAGGAATGTATGGTGTTCAGTAGTTTGCATTCTAACATGACTCAGCAGTCTGCCTGTATACAGAAAGAAGGAATGTATGGTGTTCAGTCGTTTGCATTCTAACATGACTCGACAGTATGTATACAGAAAGAAGAAATGTATGGTGTTCAGTAGTTTGCATTCTAACATGACTCGACAGTATGTATACAGAAAGAAGGAATGTATGGTGTTCAGTAGTTTGCATTCTAACATGTCTCGGCAGTCTGCCTGTATACAGAAAGAAGGAATGTATGGTGTTCAGTAGTTTGCATTCTAACATGATTCGGCAGTCTGCCTGTATACAGAAAGAAGGAATGTATGGTGTTCAGTAGTTTGCATTCTAACATGACTCGGCAGTCTGTCTGTATACAGAAAGAAGGAATGTATCGTGTTCAGTAGTTTGCATTCTAACATGACTCGGCAGTCTGCCTGTATACAGAGTATATATATATATATATATATATATACTGAGTGGGTTTGTGTGTGCCTCCGATACCTAGTGGGTTTGTGTGGGCCTCCGTGACTGAGTGGGTTTGTGGGAGTCTCCATGACCGAGTGAATATGTGGTGGCCACCGTGGCCGAGTGGGTTTGTGTGGGCATCCGTGACTGAGTGGGTTTGTGGGGGCCTCAGTGACCGAGTGGGCGTTTGGGGGTCTCCATTGGCCAAGTGCATTTGTGTGGGGCCTCTGTGACCGAGTGGGATTGTGTGTGCCTCCGAGACTGAGTGAGATTGTGTGGGCCTCCGATACCGAATGGGTTTGTGTGGGCCTCCGTGACTTAATGGGTTTGTATGTGGCCTCCGTGACATAGTGGGTTTGTGGTGGCCTCCGTGACAGAAAGGGTTTTTGGGGCCTCCGTGACTGAGTTGGTTTGTAGAGGCCTTCGTGACCAAGTTAGTTTGTGGGGGGGCCTCAGTGACAGAGTGGGTTTGTGTGGGCCTCCGTGAATGAGTGGTTTTGTGGGGCCTCCGTGACTGAGTGGGTTTGTGGGGCCTCCGTGAATGAGTGGTTTTGTGTGGGCCTTCGTGAATGAGTGGGTTTGTGTGGGCCTCCGTGACTGAGTGGGTGTGTGGGACTCCGTGGCCTAGTGGGTGTGTGTGTGACCTCCGTGACCTAGTGGGTTTGTGTGGGCTTCCGTGATCAATTGGGTTTGTGGTAGCCTCCGTGACAGAGTGAGGTGTTGGGGCTTCCGTGACTGAGCTGGTTTGTGGGTGCCTCCATGACCAAGTAAGTTGTTGTGCTTCTCCGTGGCCGAGTGCGTTTGTTTGGGTCTGCGTTACCGAGTGGATGTGTGTGGGGCCTCCGTGACCGAGTGGGCTTATGTGGGCCTGAGTGACTAAGTGTGTTTGTGGGGCCTCCGTGACTTATGTGGGTTTGTGGGGGCCTCAATAACCTAGTGGGAATTTGGGGCCTCTGTAACCGAGGTGGTTTGTGAGGGCTTCGGTGATTGAGTGGGTTTGTGGGGGTCTCCTTGACTGAGTGGGTTTGTGGGGGTCTCCTTGACTGAATGGGTTTGTGGTGGTCTCCTTGACTGAGTGGGTTTGTGGGGGCCTCCGTGTCCGAGTGGGTTTATTGAGGTCTCCTTGACTGAGTGGGTTTGTGGGGGCCTCCGTGTCCGAGTGGGTTTGTGGGGGCCTCCGTGTCCGAGTGGCGTTTGTGGGGGCCTCCGTGTCCGAGTGGCGTTTGTGGGGCCCTCCGTGACAGAGTTGGTTTTTGGTGGCCTCCGTGACTGAATGGGTGTGTGGTGGCCTCCGTGACCATGTGAAATTTTGGGGCCTCGGTGACTGAGGTGGTGTGTGGGGGCCTCGTGACTGAGTGGGTTTGTTGGGTCCTCCGTGACTGAGTGTGTTTGTTGGGTCCTCCGTGACCTAGTGAGTTTGTGTGTGGCTTCCGTGACCTAGTGGGTTTGTGTGGACCTCCGTTACCGAGTGGTTTCGTGTGGGCCACCGTGAATGAGTGGGCTTCTGAGGGGCTCCGTGACCGAATGTGTTTGTGGGGGCCTCGGTAACCGAGTGGGGCTGGGGCCTCAGTGACTGAGTGGGTGTGTGGGAGCCTCCGTGACCGAGTGTCGTTTGTGGGGGCCTCAGTGACTGAGTGGGTTTGTGTGGGCCTCCGTGACTGAGTGGGTTTGTGTTGGCCTCCGTGACTGAGTGGGTTTGTGGGGGCCTCGGTGACTGAGTGGGTTTGTGTGGGCCTCCGTGACTGAGTGGGTTTGTGGGGGCCTCCGTGACTGAGTGGGTTTGTGTGGGCCTCCGTGACTGAGTGGGTTTGTGTGGGTCTCCGTGACTGAGTGGGTTTGTGTGGGCCTCCGTGACTGAGTAGGTTTATGGGGGCCTCCGTGACTGAGTGGGTTTGTGGGGGCCTCCGTGACTGAGTGGGTTTGTGTGTGTGAACGAGTGGGTATTTCGGGGCCTCCTTGGCTGAGTGGGATTTTTGTGAGCCCGTGACTGAGTGGATTTGTTGGAGCCTCAGTGGTCGAATTGGTTCGTGGGGGCATCCGTGTCCGAGTGGGATTTTGGAGGACTTCAAATCACATGCCTCTCACAGCTGAAGGCTCGAATCCGCCCGCCATAGCCTATCGAATTCTTATTTCGTGTTAGGACCCTAGTCGAGGGCATTGCAATACAGCCTGCTATTGGACGGGTGGGGTGGTTAGGTCAAAAGCAGAGAGCATAAACATACTTATTGCAAAGAGATGAACGGTGTGAAGATTTATTTATTAATTTAAAGATTAACAATAAACGAGTAAACTCTATGTTTACATATACATATACGTACGCATGTCTACTTGCGAGAGGTTCAGTCTGGGTTCATTATACGCTGGACCGTTCCCGTAATACAGCACACTGTAAGGCTTACCATCAAGTGTTTGTCCGTATTCATAAACAGGTTCAACTAAACCTGTATAGGAATCATACAAGTGTTCCAAATTAAATAACATGGAGATAATTGCTATCCACACGATCCACTAAACCTTGATATTAAGTGTTTGTTTATTATTATGTCACCACTATTGAAAGGGCCAGCCATTACTGACTTATGAGACACATGATTTATGAACATAAGTGCTTCCCGAATCGTATGCTTATATACCACGCACCAGGCAGGTATGCAATCGGTAACCATTATTTAGCTAGCTGGCTGCTCATCAACCAACCATATCAGAAGGAATCCCAACAGGTTCCCAACAAGACATAATTATGCCACGTGCATTCTGTGAAACCAGACAGTTGTTTGATTTTGCTATGTGCAATATGAGAAAACAGACAGTTGTTTAATTATGCTACATGCATTCTGTGAAACCAGACATATGTTTAATTATGCTACGTGCATTCTGTGAAACCAGAGAGAAGTTTACTTTTTTTACGTGATCTGTGAAACCAGACTAGCCTGGGTGCCAGTCTGTCGATTTTTCACTTTTTAACTTCTGGCACAATAACAGCCTATGGAAACTGGATTTCCGATGGTATCGCCATTTATATTTGAAGAACGACCACTCTTCTCTACAAGATAATATCGCTAAATATAGAAACGGAATTATATCGGAAATCGCCGAACAGGCACGATTATACACGATCATTTCCGAATATACATGCATGCAAACATATAATGTCCAGTGTCTGTGCTATATCGACGAGATGGCGGATTTTAAATATTACGTGTAGATGATAGTGGATAGGTTCGGCGTAACTGAACTTATGACGACTTAAATATTGAGTATATATGTCAAATCAGACGCACATTGTACTTTTTAAAACTATTTATCGTTCCGTTGACCCGTAAACAATGGTGACCAATTATAATGTTGTATCAACATTACAGTGCATCGCTTTCGATTCAAGTACGTCATTAATCAAGACATGTGTTAATAGGCATATTAATAGGATTAATGCGAGTCAATAATTACACAGACAATCCGTCCAGTTTCCACAGGCGTTGATTTGATCAGAAACTCAACACGGCCCAATTAATAGTATCGGTGTTAACAAATATTTATTTGACTGACCTGGCAAAATATAACGACGCCTGTTCCCATTCTAAAACCAGAAATATGTTTAATTATACTACGTGCATTCTGTGAAACCAGACATATGTTTAATTATGCTACGTGCATTCTGTGAAACGAGACATATGTATAATTATGATACGTGCATTCTGTGAAACCAGACATATGTTTAATTATGCTACGTGCATTCTGTGAAACCAGACATATGTTTAATTATGCTACGTGCATTCTGTGAAACCAGACATATGTTTAATTATGCTACGTGCATTCTATGAAACCAGACATATGTTTAATTATGCTACGTGCATTCTGTGAAACCAGACATATGTTTAATTACGCTACGTGCATTCTGTGAAACCAGACATTTGTTTAATTACGCTACGTGCATTCTGTGAAACCAGACATATGTTTAATTACGCTACGTGCATTCTGTGAAACCAGTCATTTGTTTAATTACGCTACGTGCATTCTGTGAAACCAGACATATGATTAATTACGCTACGTGCATTCTGTGAAACCATACATTTGTTTAATTATGCTACGTGCATTCTGTGAAACCAGACATTTTTTAATTATGCTACGTGCATTCTGTGAAACCAGACATTTGTTTAATTATGCTACGTGCATTCTGTGAAACCAGACATTTGTTTAATTATGCTACGTGCATTCTGTGAAACCAGACATTTGTTTAAGCTATGAATGATAAACAAAATAAAGCGTAACAAAAGTTCCTTCATTTCTTACCAAATATATCAGTTCCTCTGTATGCATATCCAGCGATGTCAAACACGTGTGAATGGTCGCCGGTGACTATAATTAAGGTGTCATCAGGGTCAGTCATTCCTACAGCCTTCATCACCGCATCATCCATTGCTAATGTTTCATGTAACGCTTTCTTTGCCAAGTTGTCGTGATGAGCGTGATCTATACGCGCACCTGTTATAATAAGCAAACGTAGTTTAATGTATATACGCACACCTGTTATTATAAACAAACATAGTTTAATGTATATACGACCACCTGTTATTATAAAAAAACGTAGTTTAATGTCTATACGCGCACCTGTTATAATAAACAAACGTAGATTAATGTCTATGCGTGCACCTGTTATAATAAACAAACGTAGTTTAATGTCTATACACCCACCTGTTATTATAAACAAACGTAGTTTAATGTCTATACGCGCACCTGTTATAATAAACAAGCATAGTTTAATGTATATGCGCGCACCTGTTATTATAAACAAACGTAGTTTAATGTCTATACGCCCACCTGCTATTATAAACAAACGTAGTTTAATGTCTATACGCGCACCTGTTATAATAAACAAACGTAGTTTAATGTCTATGCGCGCACCTGTTATTATAAACAAACGTAGTTTAATGTCTATACGCACACCTGTTATAATAAACAAACGTAGTTTAATGTCTATGCGCGCACCTGTTATAATAAACAAACGTAGTTTAATGTATATACGCGCACCTGTTATAATAAACACACGTAGTTTAATGTCTATACGCACACCTGTTATTATAAACAAACGTAGTTTAATGTCTATACGCCCACCTGTTATAATAAACAAACGTAGTGTAATGTCTATACGCGCACCTGTTATAATAAACAAACGTAGTTTAATGTCTATACGTGCGCCTGTTATTATAAACACACGTAGTGTAATGTCTATACGCACACCTGTTATAATAAACAAACGTAGTTTAATGTCTATGCGCGCACCTGTTATAATAAACAATCGTAGTTTAATGTATATACGCCCACCTGCTATAATAAACAAACGTAGTTTAATGTCTATACGCCCACCTGTTATAATAAACACACGTAGTGTAATGTCTATACGTGCGCCTGTTATTATAAACACACATTGTTTAATATCTATACGCGCACCTGTTATTATAAATATATAGTGTTTAATATCTATATGCGCACCTGTTATTATAAACATACATCGTTCATTGTACATACACGCATCTGCTATTATAAACATATAGTGTTTAATATCTATACGCTCACCTGTTATTATAAACACACAGTGTTTAATATCTATACGCGCACCTGTTATTATAAACATATAGTGTTTACTATCTATACGCGCACCTGTTATAATAAACATACATCGTTCGTTGTACATACACGCACCTGCTATTATAAACACAAATGGTATGATGTATATACACGCACCTGCTATTATAAACATACACTGTTTGATGTCTATGCACGCACCTGCTATTATAAATACACATTGTTTGATATCTATACACGCACCTGTTATTATAAACATACATCGTTCATTGTACATACACGCACCTGCTATTATAAACAAACATTATTTGATATCTATACACACACCTGTTATTATAAACCTACACTGTTTGATGTCTATGCACGCACCTGCTATTATAAACACACATTGTTTGATGTATATGCACGCACCTGTTATTATAAATATACATTGTTCATTGTACATACACGCTGTTATTAGATAGATAGATTTCAATATTTATAGAGGGTGACCTAATTAGTTCTGAACTGATCTTCCTTATGGCCCTCTAATACTCACATTGTTTAATGTATATGCATATTCGCACCTGTGACTACAAACACACATAGTTTAATATATATACGGGCACCTGTTATTAGATAGATATATGTCTAAATTTATAGAGGGTGACCTAATTAGTTCTGAACTAATCATCCTTAGGGCCCTCTAAAACTCACATAGTTTAATTTATATACATATTCGCACCTGCTATTGCAAACAAGTCGTTTTATATGTTTCAAGATAAAAGTCACTACACATATTTTGCAGTTCCAGTGAATAGTGTTCATATATTGGTTTGCCGTTTGCTGTTCCAGTGAATAGTGTTGAGATATTGGTTTGATGTTTGCTGTTCCAATGAATAGTGTTCATATATTGGTTTGATGTCTGCTGTTCCAGTGAATAGTGTTCATATATTGGTTTGATGTTTGCTGTTCCAGTAGTGTTCATATATTGGTTTGATGTTTGCTGTTCCAGTGAATAGTGTTCACATATTGGTTTGATGTTTGCTGTTCCAGTGAATAGTGTTCATATAATGGTTTGATGTTTGCTATTCCAATGAATAGTGTTCATATATTGGTTTGATGTTTGCTGTTCCAGTGAATAGTGTTCATATATTGGTTTTATGTTTGCTGTTCCAGTTAATAGTGTTCATATATTGGTTTGATGGTTCGTGTTACAGTGAATAGTCTTCATATTTTGGTTTGATGTTTGCTGTTCCAGTGAATAGTGTTCATATATTGGTTTGATGTTTGCTGTTCCAGTAGTGTTCATATATTGGTTTGATGTTTGCTGTTCCAGTGAATAGTGTTCACATATTGGTTTGATATTTGCTGTTCCAATGAAGAGTGTTCATATATTGGTTTGATGTTTGCTGTTCCAGTGAATAGTGTTCATATATTGGTTTGATGTTTGCTGTTCCAGTGAATAGTGTTCATATATTGGTTTGATGTTTGCTGTTCCAGTGAATAGTGTTCATATATTGGTTTGATGTTTGCTATTCCAATGAATAGTGTTCATATATTGGTTTTATGTTTGCTGTTCCAGTGAATAGTGTTCATATATTGGTTTGATGTTTGCTGTTCCAATGAATAGTGTTCATATATTGGTTTGATGTTTGCTGTTCCAATGAATAGTGTTCATATATTGGTTTTATGTTTGCTGTTCCAGTGAATAGTGTTCATATATTGGTTTGATGTCTGCTCTTCCAGTGAATAGTATTCACATATTGGTTTGCCGTTTGCTGTTCCAGTGAATAGTGTTCATATATTGGTTTGATGTTTGCTGTTCCAGTGAATAGTGTTCATATATTGGATTAATGTTTGCTGTTCCAGTGAATAGTGTTCATATATTGGATTGATGTTTGCTCTTCCAATGAATAGTGTTCATATATTGGTTTGATGTTTGCTGTTCCAGTGAATAGTGTTCATATATTGGTTTGATGTCTGCTCTTCCAATCAATAGTGTTCATATATTGGTTTGATGTTAGATGTTCCAATGAATATTGTTCATATATTGGTTTGCTGTTCCAGGGAATAGTGTTAATATATTGGTTTGATGTTTGCTGTTCCAGTGAATAATGTTCACATATTGATTTGCCGTTTGCTGTTCCAGTGAATAGTGTTCATATGTTGGTTTGCCGTTTGCTGTTCCAGTAAATAGTGTTCATATATTGGTTTGATGTTTGCTGTTCCAGTAGTGTTCATAATTATATTGGTGTGATGTTTGCTGTTCCAATGTATTGTGTTCATATATTGGTTTGATGTGTGCTGTTCCAGTGAATAGTGTTCATATATTGGTTTGATGTTTGCTGTTCCAAAGAATAGTGTTCATATATTGGTTTGTCGTTTGCTGTTCCAGTGAATAGTGTTCATATATTGGTTTGATATTTGCTGTTCCAGTGAATAGTATTTATATATTGGCTTGATGTTTGCTGTTTCAGTAGTGTTCATATATTGGTTTGATGTTTGCCGTTCCAGTGAATAGTGTTCATATATTGGTTTGATGTTTGCTGTTCCAGTGAAGAGTGTCCATATATTGGTTTGATGTTTGCTGTTCCAGTGAATAGTGTTCATATATTGGTTTGATGTTTGCTGTTCCAGTGAAAATTGTTCATATATTGGTTTGATGTTTGCTGTTCCAGTAGTGTTCATATATTGGTTTGATGTTTGCTGTTCCAGTAGTGTTCAGATATTGGTTTGACGTTTGCTGTTCCAGTGAATAGTGATCACATATTGGTTTGTCGTTTTAGAGTTCCAGTGAATAGTGTTAGTATATTGGTTTGACGTTTGCTGTTCCAGTGAATAGTGTTCATATATTGGTTTGATGTTTGCTGTTCCAGTGAATAGTGTTCATATATTGGTTTGATGTTTGCTGTTCCAGTGAATAGTGTTCATATATTAGTTTGCTGTTCCAGTGAATAGTGTTCATATATTGGTTTGACGTTTGCTGTTCCAGTGAATAGTGTTCATATATTGGTTTGATGTTTGCTGTTCTAATGAATAGTGTTCATATGTTGGTTTGATGTTTGCTGTTCCAGTGAATAGTGTTCAGATATTGGTTGCCGTTTGCTGTTCCAGTGAATCATGTTCACATATTGGTTTGCTGTTCCAGTGAATAGTGTTCAGATATTGGTTTGATGTTTGCTGTTCCAGTGAATAGTGTTCATATATTGGTTTGATGTTTGCTGTTCCAATGAATTGTGTTCATATATTGGTGTGCTGTTTGCTGTTCCAGTGAATAGTGTTCAGATATTGGTTTGACGTTTGCTGTTCCAGTGAATAGTGTTCGTATATTGGTTTGACGTTTGCTGTTCCAGTGAATAGTGTTCATATATTGGTTTGATGTTTGCTGTTCAAGTGAATAGTGTTCATATATTGGCTTGATGTTTGCTGTTTCAGTAGTGTTCATATATTGGTTTGATGTTTGCTGTTCCAGTGAATAGTGTTCATATATTGGCTTGATGTTTGCTGTTTCAGTAGTGTTCATATATTGGTTTGATAATTGCTGTTCCAGTGAATAGTGTTCAGATATTGGTTGCCGTTTGCTGTTTCAGTGAATAGTGTTCATATATTGGCTTGATGTTTGCTGTTTCAGTAGTGTTCATATATTGGTTTGATGTTTGCTGTTCAAGTGAATAGTGTTCATATATTGGTTTGCCGTTTGCTGTTCCAGTGAATAGTGTTGAGATATTGGTTTGATGTTTGCTGTTCCAATGAATAGTGTTCATATATTGGTTTGATGTCTGCTGTTCCAGTGAATAGTGTTCATATATTGGTTTGATGTTTGCTGTTCCAGTAGTGTTCATATATTGGTTTGATGTTTGCTGTTCCAGTGAATAGTGTTCATATATTGGTTTGATGTTGGCTGTTCCAATGAATAGTGTTCATATATTGGTTTCATGTTTGCTGTTCCAGTGAATAGTGTTCATATATTGGTTTGCTGTTCCAGTGAATAGTGTTCATATATTGGTTTGATGTTTGCTGTTCCAGTGAATAGTGTTCATATATTGGTTTGCTGTTCCAGTGAATAGTGTTCATATATTGGTTTGATGTGTGCTGTTCCAGTGAATAGTGTTCATATATTGGTTTGATGTTTGCTGTTCCAGTGAATAGTGTTCATATATTGGTTTGATGTTTGCTATTCCAAAGAATAGTGTTCATATATTGGCTTGATGTTTGCTGTTCCAGTGAATAGTGTTCAGATATTGCATGCCGTTTGCTGTTCCAGTGAATAGTGTTCACATATTGGTTTGTCGTTTGCTGTTCCAGTGAATAGTGTTCATATATTGGTTTGATGTTTGCTGTTCCAGTGAATATTGTTCATATATTGGTTTGATGTTTGCTGTTTCAGTAGTGTTCATATATTGGTTTGATGTTTGCTGTTCGAGTGAATAGTGTTCACATATTGGTTTGTCGTTTGCTGTTCCAGTGAATAGTGTTCACATATTGGTTTGTCGTTTGCTGTTCCAGTGAATAGTGTTCATATATTGGTTTGATGTTGGCTGTTCCAATGAATAGTGTTCATATATTGGTTTCATGTTTGCTGTTCGAGTGAATAGTGTTCATATATTGGTTTACTGTTCCAGTGAATAGTGTTCTTATATTGGTTTGATGTTTGCTGTTCCAGTGAATAGTGTTCATATATTGGTTTGACGTTTGCTGTTCCAGTGAATAGTGTTCATATATTGGTTTGATGTTTGCTGTTCCAGTTAATAGTGTTTATATATTGGTTTGATGTTTGCTGTTCCAGTGAATAGTGTTAATATATTGGTTTGATGTTTGCTGTTCCAGTGAATAGAGTTCATATATTGGTTTGATGTTTGCTGTTCCAGTGAATAGTGTTCAGATATTGGTTTGACGTTTGCTATTCCAGTGAATAGTGTTCACATATTGGTTTGTCGTTTGCTGTTCCAGTGAATAGTGTTCATATATTGGTTTGTTGTTTGCTGTTCTAGTGAATAGTGTTCATATATTGGTTTTCTATTCCAGTTTATAGTGTTCATATATTGGTTTGCTGTTCCAATGAATAGTGTTCCTATATTGGTTTGTTGTTCCAGTGAATAGTGTTCATATATTGGTTTGCTGTTCCAGGGAATAGTGTTCACATATTGGTTTGATGTTTGCTGTTCCAGTGAATAATGTTCCCATATTGGTTTGACGTTTGCTGTTCCAGTGAATAGTGTTCACATATTGGTTTGTCGTTCGCTGTTCCAATGAATAGTGTTCATATATTGGTTTGATGTTTGCTGTTCCAAGAGAATAGTGTTCATATATTGGTTTGATGTTTGCTATTCCAGTAGTGTTCATATATTGGTTTGATGTTTGCTGTTCCAGTGAATAGTGTTCATATATTGGCTTGGTGTTTGCTGTTTCAGTAGTGTTAATATATTGGTTTGATGTTCCAGTTTATAGTGTTCATATATTGGTTTGCTGTTCCAATGAATAGTGTTCATATATGGGTTTGTTGTTCCAGTGAATAGTGTTCATATAATGGTTTGCTGTTCCAATGAATAGTGTTTATATATTGGTTTGCTGTTCCAGAGAATAGTGTTCATATATTGGTTTGCTGTTCCAGGGAATAGTGTTCACATATTGGTTTGATGTTTGCTGTTCCAGTGAATAATGTTCCCATATTGGTTTGACGTTTGCTGTTCCAGTGAATAGTGTTCACATATTGGTTTGTCGTTCGCTGTTCCAGTGAATAGTGTTCATATATTGGTTTGATGTTTGCTGTTCCAGTGAATAGTGTTCATATATTGGTTTAATATTTGCTGTTCCAGAGAATAGTGTTCATATATTGGTTTGATGTTTCCTGTTCCAGTGAATAGTGTTCATATATTGGTTTGCTGTTCCAGTTTATAGTGTTCATATATTGGTTTGCTGTACCAGGGAATAGTGGTCATATATTGGTTTGATGTTTGCTGTTCCAGTGAATAGTTTTCATATTTTGGTTTGCCGTTTGCTGTTCCAGTGAATAGTGTTCATATATTGGTTTGATGTTTGCTGTTCCAGAGAATAGTGTTCATATATTGGTTTGATGTTTGCTGTTCCAGTGAATAGTGTTCATATATTGGTTTGCTGTTCCAGTTTATAGTGTTCATATATTGGTTTGCTGTACCAGGGAATTGTGGTCATATATTGGTTTGATGTTTGCTGTTCCAGTGAATAGTTTTCATATTTTGGTTTGCCGTTTGCTGTTCCAGTGAATAGTGTTCATATATTGGCTTGATGTTTGCTGTTCCAGAGAATAGTGTTCATATATTGGTTTGACGTTTGCTGTTCCAGGGAATAGTGTTCATAAATTGGTTTGATGTTTGCTGTTCCAGTAGTGTTCATATATTGGTTTGATGTTTGCTGTTCCAGAGAATAATGTTCAGATATTGGTTGCCGTTTGCTGTTCCAGTGAATAGTGTTCATATATTGGTTTGTCGTTTGCTGTTCCAGTGAATAGTGTTCATATATTGGTTTGATGTTTGCTGTTCCAGTGAATAATGTTCATATATTGGCTTGATGTTTGCTGTTTCAGTAGTGTTAATATATTGGTTTGATGTTTGCTGTTCCAGAGAATAGTGTTTATATATTGGTTTAATGTTTGCTGTTCCAGAGAATAGTGTTCATATATTGGTTTGATGTTTGCTGTTCCAATGATTATTGTTCATATATTGGTTTAATGTTTGCTGTTCCAGTGAATAGTGTTCATATATTGGTTTGATGTTTCCTGTTCCAGTGAATAGTGTTCATATATTGGTTTGCTGTACCAGGGAATAGTGTTCATATATTGGTTTGTTGTATGCTGTTCCAGTGAATAGTGTTCACACATTGGATTGATGTTTGCTGTTCCAGTGAATAATGTTCACATATTGGTTTGCCGTTTGTTGTTCCAGTGAATAGTGTTCATATTTTGGTTTGCCGTTTGCTGTTCCAGTGAATAGTGTTCATATATTGGTTTGATGTTTGCTGTTCCAGAGAATAGTGTTCATATATTGGTTTGAAGTTTGCTGTTCCAGTGAATAGTGTTCATATATTGGTTTGATGTTTGCTGTTCCAATGTATTGTGTTCAGATATTGGTTGCCGTTTGCTGTTCCAGTGAATAGTGTTCACATATTGGTTTGTCGTTCGCTGTTCCATTGAATAGTGTTCATATATTGGTTTGATGTTTGCTGTTCCAGTGAATAGTGTTCATATATTGGTTTGATGTTTGCTGTTCCAATGAATAGTGTTCATATATTGGTTTGATGTTTGCCGTTCCAGTGAATAGTGTTCATATATTGGTTTGATGTTTGCCGTTCCAATGAATAGTGTTCATATATTGGTTTGCTGTTCCAGTGAATAGTGTTTATATATTGGTTTGATGTTTGCCGTTCCAGTGAATAGTGTTCATATATTGGTTTGATGTTTGCTGTTCCAGTGAATAGTGTTCATATATTGGTTTGATGTTTGCTGTTCCAGTGAATAGTGTTCATATATTGGTTTGCTGTTCCAGTGAATAGTGTTTATATATTGGTTTGATGTATGCCGTTCCAGTGAATAGTGTTCGTATATTGGTTTGATGTTTGCTGTTCCAGTGAATAGTGTTCATATATTGGTTTGATGTTTGCTGTTCCAGTGAATAGTGTTCATATATTGGTTTGATGTTTGCTGTTCAAGTAGTGTTCATATATTGGATTGATGTTTTGCTGTTCCAGTGAATAGTGTTCATATAATGGTTTGACGTTTGCTTTTCCAGTGAATAGTGTTCACATATTTGTGTGTCGTTTGCTGTTCCAGTGAATAGTGTTCATATTTTGGTTTGATGTTTGCCGTTCCAGTGAATAGTGTTCATATATTGGTTTGCTGTTCCAGTGAATAGTGTTTATATATTGGTTTGATGTTTGCCGTTCCAGTGAATAGTGTTCATATATTGGTTTGACGTTTGCTGTTCCAGTGAATAGTGTTCATATATTGGTTTGATGTTTGCTATTCCAATGAATAGTGTTCATATATTGGTTTGCTGTTCCAGTGAATAGTGTTCATATATTGGTTTGATGTTTGCTGTTCCAGTGAATAGTGTTCAGATATTGGTTTGACGTTTGCTGTTCCAGTGAATAGTATTCATATATTGGTTTGATATTTGCTCTTCCAATGAATGGTGTTCATATATTGGTTTAATGATTGCTGTTCCAGTGAATATTGTTCATATATTGGTTTGATGTTTGCTGGTCCAATGAATAGTATTCATATATTGGTTTGATGTTTGCTGTTCCAGTGAATAGTGTTCATATATTGGTTTGATGTTTGCTGTTCCAGTGAATAGTGTTCATATATTGGTTTGATGTTTGCTGTTCCAGTGAATAGTGTTCATATATTGGTTTGATGTTTGCTGTTCCAATGAATAGTGTTCAGATATTGGTTTAGTGTTTGCTGTTCCAGTGATTGGTGTTCAGATATTGGTTTGATGTTTGCTGTTCCAGTGAATAGTGTCCATATATTGGTTTAGTGTTTGCTGTTCCAATGAATAGTGTTCAGATATTGGTTTAGTGTTTGCTGTTCCAGTGATTGGTGTTCAGATATTGGTTTGATGTTTGCTGTTCCATTGAATAGTGTCCATATATTGGTTTGATGTTTGCTTTTCCAGTGAATAGTGTTCACATATTTGTTTGATGTTTGCTGTTCCAGAGAATAGTGTTCAGATATTGGTTTGATGTTTGCTGTTCCATTGAATAGTGTCCATATATTGGTTTGATGTTTGCTTTTCCAGTGAATAGTGTTCACATATTTGTTTGATGTTTGCTGATCCAGTGAATAGTGTTCAAATATTTGTTTGATATTTGCTGTTCCAATGAATCGTGTTCAGATATTGGTTTGATGTTTGCTGTTCGAATGAATAGTGTTCAGATTTTGGTTTGATGTTTTCTGTTCCTGTGAATAGTGTTCATATATTGGTTTGATGTTTGCTGTTCCAGTGAATAGTGTTCACAGATTGGTTTGATGTTAGTGAATATTGTTCATATATTGGTTTGATGTTTGCTGTTCTAGTAAATAGTGTTCACAGATTGGTTTGATGTTTGCTGTTCCAGTGAATAGTGTTCATATATTGATTTGATATTATACTGTTCCAATGAATAGTGTTCACAGATTGGTTTGATATTTTGCTGTTCCAGTGAATAGTGTTCACAGATTGGTTTGACATTTTTGCTGTCCCAGTGAATAGTATTCACAGATTGATTTGAAATGTTGCTGTCCCAGTGAATATTGTTCACAGATTGGTTTGACATGTTGCTGTCACATTGAATAGTGTTCATAGATTGGTTTGAAATGTTGCTGTTCCAGTGTTTGCACATACGTTATGCATGAGTCGCCATATATGACCTAAACGGTGGTTTCGGCACCAAAAACAAACCAAACACATGTTTACCATACACTGTGAGGAAGTATTGCCTGAGGACAACATCACCGTGGTTGATGAACGTGTCAATATTACCTTCAACCATGAGGAAGTATCCTACACCAAGCGGATTGTCCAGTATTCCAATAGCCTTTTCTGTCATCTCTGCAAGAGACGGTTCACCAGCATCTGTATTGTCTCGATCCAGCTCATACTGCATGTGATTCGACTCAAATAGTCCTAAAATATATATGTAGGACATCAGTTTATATAACTATCAAATGTGCATAGCTGCTAAATGAGATCATTAGACCGGTGTTCATAGTTCTCGATGTGCTAAGATTTTAATCAACATTATCTAATTCATCAACACGTACATTAATACATGTTGTCTTTATTTAGCGTAATGTGTTTAAGATATGTTTCCTGTATAATAGTTTAGACAACGTCGATTATTTTCCATGTGACAACACGTCTTGGAGACAGCTGTTCTTTGTTTACAATATTCATTTGACGTTGCCATATTCTCGAGGTATTGCTATGAGGCCCTGCATGGTGTCATTATATTAAGTAAACATACAACACCAAACAACATTGTGATCATATATTTATATTGTTAATCACCCATTGGAAGTGTGGGTAAATAAGTGATTAATGAGATGTTTGCAATATTAACATCTTAACACCAGAACGTACATTCAGCTGCATACCCTGGCATAGAAATATGAAAATATTCATATTAAGCAGAACTAAGCCATTGCATATTCAAGGTATTTCATTTGACAAATAAAGTCCATTTAAAAAATACCAACCCTTAGTAGATTGCTACAGAATATAGAATCACGCCAGAACCTTAGAAATATTGAACACGGTGGGGTGACGTCCGTTTATTTTTCGGCGCCTTTCATGTCAATTATTTATAGATTTAGCAAAGTCATGTGACCTAAACAATGCTTCATTCTAGACACTGGGTCATCCGACGATATTAAAACATTGGAATTATTCGATTATTGCAAGATCATGAAGATATATGAACGTGTAAATAAGCAAGGCTAGTTTACATCTTTTAATTTAGTAGCTTGTTCCTTTCAGTATCGGTAACTTACAAACATGTTTGAGATTTTCACTGACCCTTTTTTTATATAAACTTTATATATAACTTTATATTGATATTTCTTTTACAACGATTGCGAAGCAAGTTTTAACAACTTCTATTAATCACCCTTGTTGGCGTGGATGAAAGCGTACGTGTGGTCATTCGTTTTATGGTAGCATTTATGGTCGAATAAGTATTTAATGACGTATATATACACTTGCATGGTTCACGTGAACAAAATGTTGTCCAAATGACATATTACCTCGAGAGGTTGGGCACATCGAAAACATGAGAAGCCAGTAAACATGAGCTATATAACTATAGAGCATATTAATTGATTTTTGGAGGTCGTGGTAGCGTGGTGTGAAAGGTCAGGAGTTCGCGCCCAGCTACAGTAGCTACGTTTGTGCCCTTATGCAAGGTACTTAGATTCCACATTGCCTTTCTCCCTCCCTCATGGAATTAGGAATGAGCTCTCTCGAGATACAATTAAGAACTTATTTTAAATTTGTTGACCTATAAATTAATTGGTTAGCTACCTAGTAGATAGTCGGTATATTTTGGATCTACGTCATCAAACTGGCCCTTATTCCAGACATATTTCGAACGTAGTTTTCTTTTCTCTTTGTCGGCTTTCCATTCCTGCCGTGTATAATAATAATAAGTTATCAATGAGCACACACAACACGTACACGTGCGATTAAAGTCACGATACTCCTCAAAATCATCACAATTTCTTTAAAGATTACTGTATTACCTACCTGTATCATTAAATAAATGAAATCAAAGATATTTAAAGTGTACTCGAAACAAATAAATCGTTTGGACTTACCGAGTCTTTTTTAGATAAATATTATACCGCATTTTGCTGAAAGTGGTTCGGCATTCTCCGAAGCCATTCACAGTCTAGTCACTTGATCGTCATTTGAAAATGTTCTAAAAGTAGCGCACCGTATTCTAATTAGCAGCGTTCCCGACTTGCTTCTCAATCGTGGAAGTTGATAATTTGGCATTCAGTTCCATCCGCTCAGTAATAATTGAACGCTAAATCATTTTAGCTTGTCTTATTAATATTGCAACAGTGTGTGTATATACACGTTCCACTGTACATGTTGCATTAAAGGTACCTCAATAACAGTGTGTGTACATACACGTTCCACTATACGTGTTGCATTAAAGGTAGCCCATTAACAGTGTGTGTACATACACGTTCCACTGTACATGTTGCATTAAAGGTAGCCCATTAACAGTGTGTGTACATACACGTTCCACTGTACATGTTGCATTAAAGGTACCTCATTTACAGTGTACATGTTCCACTGTACATGTTGCATTAAAGGTACCTCAATAACAGTGTGTGTACATACATGTTCGACTGTACATGTTGCATTAAAGGTACATCAATAACAGTGTGTGTATATACATGTTCCACTGTATATGTTCATTAAAGGTGCATCAATAACAGTGTGTGTACATACACGTTCCACTGTACATGTTGCATTAAGGGTACCTCAATAACAGTGTGTGTACATACACGTTCGACTGTACATGTTGCATTAAAGGTACCTCAATAACAGTGTGTGTACATACATGTTCCACTGTACATGTTGCATTAAAGGTACCTCAATAACAGTGTGTGTACATACACGTTCCACTGTACATGTTGCATTAAAGGTACATCAATAACAGTGTGTGTACATACACGTTCCACTGTACATGTTGCATTAAAGGTACATCAATAACAGTGTGTGTACATACACGTTCCACTGTACATGTTGCATTAAAGGTACCTCAATAACAGTGTGTGTACATACATGTTCGACTGTACATGTTGCATTAAAGGTACCTCAATAACAGTGTGTGTACATACACGTTCCACTGTACATGTTGCATTAAAGGTACCTCAATAACAGTGTGTGTACATACATGTTCGACTGTACATGTTGCATTAAAGGTACCTCAATAACAGTGTGTGTACATACACGTTCCACTGTACATGTTGCATTAAAGGTACCTCAATAACAGTGTGTGTACATACATGTTCGACTGTACATGTTGCATTAAAGGTACCTCAATAACAGTGTGTGTACATACACGTTCCACTGTACATGTTGCATTAAAGGTACCTCAATAACAGTGTGTGTACATACATGTTCGACTGTACATGTTGCATTAAAGGTACCTCAATAACAGTGTGTGTACATACACGTTCCACTGTACATGTTGCATTAAAGGTACCTCAATAACAGTGTGTGTACATACACGTTCCACAGTACATGTTGCATTAAAGGTACCTCAATAACAGTGTGTGTACATACATGTTCCACAGTACATGTTGCATTAAAGGTACCTCAATAACAGTGTGTGTACATACATGTTCCACTGTACATGTTGCATTAAAGGTACATCAATAACAGTGTGTGTACATACACGTTCCACAGTACATGTTGCATTAAAGGTACCTCAATAACAGTGTGTGTACATACATGTTCCACTGTACATGTTGCATTAAAGGTACATCAATAACAGTGTGTGTACATACACGTTCCACTGTACATGTTGCATTAAAGGTACCTCAATAACAGTGTGTGTACATACACGTTCCACTGTACATGTTGCATTAAAGGTACCTCAATAACAGTGTGTGTACATACACGTTCCACTGTACATGCTGCATTAAAGGTAACTCAATAACAGTGTGTGTACATACACGTTCCACTGTATATGTTGCATTAAAGGTACCTCAATAACAGTGTGTGTACATACACGTTCCACTGTACACGTTGCATTAAAGGTACCTCAATAACAGTGTGTGTACATACACGTTCCACTGTACATGTTGCATTAAAGGTACCTCAATAACAGTGTGTGTACATACATGTTCCACTGTACATGTTGCATTAAAGGTACCTCAATAAGATGTCTCCCATCCTGACGCTGATTCTTGTCGATCGTGTTTGTCTCTGGGTCCCGAGTAGTATTAGGTAACATATACCGTCGACCACCTCCTAGTAACACCTGCAGTATAAACAAAACAACATGGGCGTGGTGTACAAACTACAGTCTACATCCGTTATGTCGAATTCCGTTGGACCGAACACAATTCGGGGGACATAACCGAATTTTGACTTAACGAAATTCGATATAAACGGAGCCAGTTATATGTAAAATGATAGTGTCTGAAACGGGACTTTGATCTCCGACTTCGAGATAACCGGATAATTCGACATAACAGACTTTGACATATAATATAATAATAATAACGACTTTAATTAATGAGGAAACTTATTTGACAAAGTCAAACTTCCATACGACCCTCAAAAGAAAACAATTATATACAGCATATGTCTATGCATACAATTAAACACACTAGAGCCTACATGATATGCATGAGTCATAAATGAAGTACATACAAGTATAGTATGTAGTACCATCAAACTAGAATTGTGACCTGTTCCAAATTAAAGACGTTCGCGCTCGCTTCACTACAATGCGACGCGGGTTCGATCCTCGGACAGGGAAGTATGTCAGATGGTACGATGGTCGCCAGATCGGATAGGTGGGTTTTCTCAGGGTACTCCGGTATCCTCCCACATGAATGACTACATACTTATACGCTTTCATCCGAGCCAACGAAAGTGATTAATATAAGTTGTTAAACTTGCTTCGCAATCGTTGTAAAATAGCACACCAAATTGATCAGTTGTTAGTCGGATTTACCGACCTTGTTTTAACCAAAATTAATTAAAACTAGTTTAATTTTTTTACACCGACCGTAACATTTAAATGCCTAAAAGCTAAAAAAAAATCAAACACATTTGTCCCGAAATTGTTTTGGACAGAATCATGGCAGATTTTTTACTATTACGAATTAACCAGCAATCGTTGTCATCTCTAGATACGATATTGCCCGTTGCGATTCCGTACCACTTACCGGAATACACATTTCGGCAAATGCCACACTAGACAATATATAATTAGCCGCTGTATTATCTTGGAATGAAATACGTTATACACTTTCAAAATGAACTATGTACAACCGAGAAAATTCTTATATTGGCCCAAAACCAGCAGCGCCCTAGCAGTTTACTCTTATTGTAATACGGCGTATTACCGTGTATCGAATTTGATCAAATCGGAATTGTACCGCACCGTAGCGTATACCTCCGGAATTTATCCTTTATTTTCAAAATGGCAGCCTCCACACTGAAAAATGTTGTAGTGGTCAACTGCATAGATACATTCGAACATGTTATGTTTTTGTCCACAGCCGTGGAGTGTAGTATTGATACCACATATACATAGCTTTTTGAAAGAGCTTCCAAGATTTCCGGCATTGGTATCAGCAGTGATAGCATTACATCGTTACATGTCAAAAGTTCTCCGAGTATGGCTGGACCGGGTATTAGAATAGGTATTATATAGGTGAACTGTACACAAGGTTCTCAGTGGTACGGCAACTGTGTAGACGTTGCCAAACTAGTGGGCCAGAGGCTAAGACCTGGGGTACAAAACTCATGAATCATGTGGTACACACTGCTCCACAAGTACTGGACATAGGGTCATGAAACGGTACAGTTATGTTTGTCAACATGTGAAGTTGTGCATCTGGGGTTTTGTTTCCCTTTCACAACTAACATTTTTTGTTTCTTTTCTTTTATTATCATGGACATCTATTTTTATTTTCTTCGTTCGACCCTAAAATGACTGAAACAGGAAAAAAACTATTTTTATTTCGATCGTTCCTACTATTTTTTTTCTGCCAAAATTCAGATCAATTTGGTGTGACCTAAAGTATAAACAAGTATTACGACGTGTACATTTTACGCTCATACCGCCTGTCAAATCACAACAAAACAACATGCAAACACACAGTTTGATTTGGTTTAAACATATTTATTCCACTATATACACTCACAAAACAATACATGCACACATAATCAAATAATAGGAAAGGATCAAAACGGAAGCAGAGCTTATATAATTTCTCTCCTTAAGTTTGATTTAACATGCCGTTTGATCATAAACACGTTTTCATCCGCTAAAACGACAGGGCAGCACATTCATCGGCGCGCCTTACTACATGGCATAAGGCCAAACGATGGACGATACTTCCGTTATCAATGAGTTAAATATTGAGCTGGTAATAAGTAATTAGGACTGTACTATAAATCCGGAGAGTAAGGACTCGTTGCAATTTGGCCGGAGTATTATTGAATTGGACATGGTAGACCAGTTGCGAAGCTGCGTGGATTGTTGGACCAGGTAAACACTAAAGGAGATGAAATCTACGGATCCGAGTATGTGTTGTCGGTGGAACTTGAACAATGTTTTAAGTATATGACACTAGTTATTCTTACATTGATATCTTTATTATCGTCGATGAGTTGTTGCGCTATATCTCGGCATCCTCCTTCTACGTCTTTGGTATCAATATCACCTTCCCAGTATCTGTCGGCGGAATGAGCGTACGCTGCTGCCGGTGTGGCGTGTGTGATACGAGCTGTTGTAACGACACCTGTGCGCCTACCTGATTATTTAAACAAATTTTGTTAAAACTGGATCAAAGACAATTGGTGCTGGACAAATGGTTTCGGGATCTAAACCAAACAACATGTTTTATTTTATATATTTATACCGTTATTATATTTCGTTCGGTGAACGTATGTGCCCTGATTGTAAACATGTGTGCATGAGGGTTCCCAACTAATAATATATAGCTGACATTCGCACTCGAAGATTAGTGCATGCGCAATCGCAGTGTTAAGCAGTGTTCGTCGCGAGAAAAATAGATTTACACTTTTCCAGGGATGATCTATTTACCTGTTCCGGCAGATGGTTATTTGTATATCTGGACTAAAACATTTTAAATGCAGTGTGCTATAATTTCTTTGTGTCATTGAAAAGAATAAGTAATGTAAATATAAGTAATGTAAATATAAGGAATGAATCGCGGGTTAATAGTTTCCATCGGGGTATGAACTACATTCGGAGTGATTAATGTTAGCGTGGATGCCTTCGGCTTCGGCCTCCACACACTAGAACCACGCCCAGTATAGTTCTTACCCGATTGAAGCTCACCCAATTTAGGCCATATCCAAGCTGGTTTTCTAGTGTTTTGGTCAATAGGAATTTTGGAATATATAGCTTTATATTTATATCTCTTTAAGAATGTCGTTTAGTATGTTTATTTAACATTTTAAGTTTTTAATTTTCGGCCACTCGTTTAAGAGGACAGCAATTGTCAAAATTATGGAGCAACTGACAGACACTTACATTTAAACGTTAAAGCTTACTGTGGTACTGTACACATGAGCTTGGCATTTACATGCACACACTGAGAGCACACGCTTAAACGGATATGAAGTCCAGTGGTTAACACGTTGGATTTGTAATCCAGGGATCGCAGGTTCGATGCCCCGTCTGACTCTAATAAAATCAACAGTCTTTCAGATGGGACTTTGAACCGAGGTCTCATGTCTGTGCTTTACAGTGTGCAAATAAAAGAGGAGACTTTGTAATGGGTCTCTGTCTGTATCATTGCGTTATCCTCCAACAATAAAAATTGACTAATCTCTTCAGGAGGCGTCGCTCATATGGGCAACAGGTAACACACACCCGAATATAAGGCGAGGCCGCAATTTCAAATTGTATGTAGATTGTTTATATAAATAATCGGCAATCGATTCACGGACCTGTTTGGTAATATAATTAGTGAAGGTGTTGGGGGTAATTTTACACTCAGCCCTCAAAACATGCCAACTATTTAAACATGAATACCTTAGGGACAATGTATGTCAGAGATGTGTAAATGTAATGCAAGATTGATTGATTATTAGATTCCTTTTTTGTAGACCATTGACTGAATACGTTGTGTCTTAATAAGCGATTCGTCATCACCATCATCATCATCATCATCATCATCATCATCATCATCATCATCATTATCATCAGCATCGTCATTATCATCATCATCATCACCATCATCAGCATCATCATCATCATCATCTTAGAAGATGCTGTGCAGATTTATATGGATTGCGAAACAAGTAGCATAAGTGTAATCATTGGCGATAGTCCTGATGGAATCCATAGATATGAGGAAGATAGAAGATAAATTGAAACTTTAAGAATCTCGTCTAAGGACACAACTATATATTACAAGGTGGACACTCATATATACACACCTGATATAGATCAGTCTTGTATCCCCAACACCCATAAATACACATCTGATATAGATCAGTCTTGTATCCGCAACACTCATAACTACACATCTGATATAGACCAGTCTTGTATCCGCAACACTCATAAATACACACCTGATATAGACCAGTCTTGTATCCGCAACACTCATAAATACACATCTGATATAGACCAGTCTTATATCCGCAACACTCATAAATACACACCTGATATAGACCAGTATTGTATCCACAACACTCATAACTACACATCTGATATAGATCAGTCTTGTATCCGCAACACTCATAAATACACACCTGATAAAGACCAGTCTTGTATCCACAACACTCATAAATGTACATCTGATATAGACCAGTCTTGTATCCGCAACACTCATAAATACACACCTGATATAGACCAGTCTTGTATCCGCAACATTCATAAATACACATCTGATATAGATCAGTCTTGTATCCGCAACACCCATAAATACACACCTGATATAGACCAGTCTGGTATCCACAACACCCATAAATACACACCTGATATAGACCAGTCTGGTATCCACAACACTCATAAATACACATCTGATATAGATCAGTCTTGTATCCGCAACACCCATATATACACACCTGATATAGATTAGTCTTGTATCCGCAACACCCATAAATACACATCTGATATAGATCAGTCTTGTATCCGCAACACTCATAGATACACATCTGATATAGAGCAGTCTTGTATCCACAACACTCATAAATACACACCTGATATAGACCAGTCTGGTATCCACAACACTCATAAATACACATCTGATATAGATCAGTCTTGTATCCGCAACACCCATATATACACACCTCATATAGATCAGTATTGTATCCGCAACACCCATAAATACACATCTGATATAGACCAGTCTTGTATCCGCAACACTCATAGATACACATCTGATATAGACCAGTCTTGTATCCCAACACTCATAAACACAAACCTGATATAGATCAGTCTTGTATCAGCAACACTCATAAACACACACCTGATATAGACCAGTCTTGTATCCACAACAATCATAACTACACATCTGATATAGATCAGTCTTGTATCCGCAACACTCATAAATACACACCTGATATAGACCAGTCTTGTATCCGCAACACTCATAAATACACACATGATATAGACCAGTCTTGTATCCACAACACTCATAAATACACACCTGATATAGACCAGTCTTGTATCCGCAACACTCATAAATACACATCTGATATAGACCAGTCTGGTATCCACAACACTCATAAATACACATCTGATATAGATCAATCTGGTATCCGCAACACACTTGTATCAGTATCACTCACCAGCATC
>CM026401.1:13821122-13930957 GCA_014843695.1 Archivesica marissinica
GTACATTCTGAGATGACTTACGATTTTCACCAGGTGGGATGTTAGGTCCGGTTAACGCCGTTGTCATGGTAACCACTGTCATAACAACAACTAGCAATGTTAGCAACCTCTCCATTCTCGGTCTGCTTTGCTGTAACATAATGTAATGAGAGAAATTACGCATTTTTCAATTACCTCCCTTGATATATCCAGAAATGTATATTGGTCCAGTTAGTTGGAATCCCTTGTTTTTACTATTGTTTCTAACCAGATGTTGCTATATGATAATTTTGGGGGCAGTCACTGTCTAATGTTTCTCATTGCAATGCACTAGTATGTATGCTAATACACGCTAATGGGTTTGTTTGATTACTATTTGTCGCATCGAATAAGTTCGATTGTTTCGCAAGTGGTCACAATGCATATCACTGTGGAGCTAACGATGACCGGCTGTCTGATTATCGCAATGGTTTACACACTGGTTATCCACACAATGTATCACTATGGAATTAACGATGACCGGCTGTCTGATTATCGCAATGGTTTACACACTGGTTATCCACACAATGTATCAGTATGTAGCTAACGGTGACAGCTGTCTGATTAGCGCAATGGTTTACACACTGGTGTCCCACAATGTATCACTATGTAGCTAACGGTGACCGGCTGTCTGATTAGCGCAATGGTTTACACACTGGTTTCTCACAATGTATCAGTATGTAGCTAACGGTGACCGGCTGTCTGATTAGCGCAATGGTTTACACACTGGTGTCTCACATGTAACACTGTGGAGCTAACGATGACCGGCTGTCTGATTATCGCAATGGTTTACACACTGGTTTCTCACAATGTATCAGTATGTAGCTAACGATGACCGGCTGACTGATTATCGCAATGGTTAACACACTGGTTTCTCACAATGTATCAGTATGTAGCTAACGATGACCGGCTGACTGATTATCGCAATGGTTTACACACTGGTGTCTCACAATGTATCACTGTGGAGTTAACGATGACCGGCTGTCTGATTATCGCAATGGTTTACACACTGGTTTCTCACAATGTATCAGTATGTAGCTAACGATGACCGGCTGACTGATTATCGCAATGGTTAACACACTGGTTTCTCACAATGTATCAGTATGTAGCTAACGATGACCGGCTGACTGATTAGCGCAATGGTTAACACACTGGTTTCTCACAATGTATCACTATAGAGCTAACGATGGTCGGCTGTCTTATTAGCGCAATGGTTCACACACTGGTTTCTCACAATGTATCACTGTTGAGCTAACGATGATCTGCTGTCTGATTAGCGTAATGGTTAGCACACTGGTTTCTCACTTGACGCCAAATAAAGTGATTACTATTAGTTGTTAAAGTTGTTTCGCAATCGATGTAAACTAAATAAGTTTATCATTAACTATGATATGTACACGTTGAAAGCACATTAGACATAAGTTCAACAGAGTGAAACCATTTGAATACTTATTATTACGATGCGTTGTTTCTGCTTGAATAGTTTAGCCGAACATGATAAACCTGAAGTGTGAAGTGAATGAACACACTAATAAGCATGTGAGGAACATAGTATGTATACAGTAAAGTGTATCAAAGTAAATGTTATAGGACCGTTAAGAGAAGTTCCGCACATTACAAAAATAATGTGCTAAATTCACCCCACATAGTTGGTGCGTTTTAAAAGATGTTCAATGTATACTACTTCAGGTCTAGATTAAGGTAGTATTGCATTCTGAATAGTCATTCTTACATTACATCATATTTGATTCCTATATAAGCAAAACAAAAACCACGACTTAGGCTGGTGTATTGAATGTTGCTCCCCCGTGAAATAGGAATTGAACATTTGCGATTGTGCAGGAGTTGTAATGTTGATAACCAGCCATGTTGATAGCTGGAGGATGAGTGTCAGTGTCACTGGAATACAGAAGGGAGATATTATGTAAAGCCATCAGCCATATAACAGACAAGGATGCAAAATAGCACACACATGTTTTCGCTTATAGTATTATATTGGGTCATGTTAGAATTTACATCGCAGACAGTCAATACGTAGGCACCAGAACACCACTCTTAGTATTTTGGAGAACATTTATGTGATAAATAAATTATTTATTCTTTTATAGATCCCATATGTGCAAAACACAAAAATAATCTAATATCAGAGAGTGGTAGTTGGATTAGCAGCTTTTACAATTTCCACATAAAACTATGTTCACTTGTAAAATAATGTGTACACTATTTACAATAGATAAACACTACGACGCTGTAAAATAATAAAACAAGCATATACGAATTATAGTCGGATTGGTGAATAATGTGAAGAGTGTATTGTGATGGACCGTCCGTACTGTTCACGCATAAACACACAACTTGTAGAAGCCGTACTCTGTTACATTGCCGTACATAGTACATATTGTGGTGGAGAAGACAACCCAGATTTTTCTGTGTAGAAACCAGTACTCAATTGTCCGACATACACAAGCGACATACAACTTTCTTACACATCATCATTTTGATCGCAACCCTGCGTCCCTGATGATAGCTGTGAAAGGCGAGTTCTAACAGTGGTGTGTTAGATCACTCGACCACGGATGCAGTACATACTTGATATAAGAGAAATACCTACCTAATTAATCCAGACTATCCCTGTATTAACTATCAAAATAACAACCGCGTTACTGTATAGTCAACCGTGTATTGTACGTATGCATTTACTTGAGACATCTGCATATTCGGCTGACCTTAGGTCATATACGAAGTTACAATCAGTATAAGGCCGTTCTAACTTGATGTTTTAATCAAATCCGATTGATGGCGTAGCGGTAATGCCACTAATTATTACGGTATATGTCCCGGGTTCGATCCCCGAAAAGGTAAAATTTTATTTTTATTATTTCTTGATTTAAAAAAAATGCTACACATAGCAGGAACTCTCGCTTTGCACGATTATATTAACATTCATTGATTGGCAAGATGCAAGCATCAGATCACTACTCCGGAAAAAAGCCGACAGAGGTAGTGATTACCATACATGGCTCGGATACAGAGGATACTGACTCGGCATATATGAGTGTGGCAGCTCCACTGACACAGCGAGCGAAGATGGATCGTAATTTTGAAATTGCATGATGCTTGTAAAATTGTATAAGTTGTGCTGTAGAAAAATAAATAAATAATATATAATATAATAAAAATAAGAAATAAAAAATAAGAAATAAAACACATACTAGCATCAAAATGGGAATCGGGAAACATTGATTTAAAATAAAATGAACATAACTGAAATAATTTATAAATAAATATTTATAATCATCGTAATACAAAATCTTTCTTTCTATTTTTGTAACTTCGCAATTTTTAAGCAGTGAGGATTCGAACCCACGAGAACTAGCTCATTTCATTTGAGTTTAGTATCAACCCTTTAGACCGTTCGGCTACCGGCGCGTGCTTTCATTGCATAGATTAAATACATTCATGAAGTTATTTAATTACTTTACCGCTGTAATTGAAGCGTGTAATTTATGATTATGTCTCAAGTAAATGCATACGTACAATACTAACATAAGGTAGAAAATATTTCAGAATTTCCGATTCATAAAATTTCGTACGCTATCAATGTATCTTATTTATGTTTAAATGTAAGCTCAAGTTTTGCTTAGGTTAACCAACATTATGACAATGTTTTAGCATGGAGTGGCTAGACTTGTCCTCTATTTTACTTCTCTCTACGTAACCCCCTCTATTCTGCTGTATATAAACTGTGATCGAAATTTATATATCTTTACTTATGTGCTATCTTCTATATTATGATATGTTTCTCATGCTCCTATATTTACATAAACAGATAATTATATCTATATACTGTTAGAACTCTGTAGTTGTGCTTCAAGAGTATATCAAATGTTAAACTGTTATAAGGTGAACTTGTATTTATGTTTCTGTGTATGTAAATATGAAAACACAAATAAACGGGTTTCTCCATAGCAACTGAAAAACAAAAATAAAAAATTAACCTTACGATTATGGATTATATGAATATACGATGAATAACAATATGAGTACGGGAATGGCCAGTAGTCCAGTGGTTACTAGTTGGTCTACCAATAACAATAGGAGTACGGGACTGACCAGTAGTCCAGTGGTTAACAAGTTGGACTACCAATCCAGGGACGGAAATATGAGTACGGGAATGACCAGTAGTTCAGTGGTTACACGTTGGACTACCAATCCAGGGACGGCAATATGAGTACGGGAATGGCCAGTAGTCCAGTGGTTAACAATTTGGACTACCAATCCAGGGACGGCAATATGAGTACGGGAATGACCAGTAGTCCAGTGGTTACACTTTGGACTACCAATCCAGGGACGGAAATATGAGTACGGGAATGACCAGTAGTCCAGTGGTTAACAAGTTGGACTACTAATCCAGGGACGGATGGTTGCTCCACGTTATGACCCTATTAATATTAATAGTCTTTCAGCTAAGACCTTAAACCGAGGTCTCGTGTCGGTGGCTTACACCGTGAATGTAAAAGAACGAAATTAGACGCTGGAATGGATCTCTGTCTCAATCATTGTACTATCCTCTAAAATGACTAAACTCTCTTCAGTAGTCTGTATGTACGCCTCATCAAACGCAGTTTGAATATACACATCATCAAGTGCAGTATGAATGTACACCTCATCATGCACTGTCAGAATGTACATGTACACCTCACCAAGCGCAGTATGAATGTATACCTCACCAAGCGCTGTCAGAATGTACATGTACACCTCACCAAGCTCAGTATGAATGTACACCCCATCAAGCCTGTCGGAATGTATACCCCATCAAGCGCTGTCAGAAAGTACATGTACACCTCACCAAGCGCAGTGAGAATGTATACCTCATCAAGCGCAGTGGTGGATGGATTAGCAGCTTTTACAAAATCCACATACATATATGTACACTATTTACAATAGATACACACTACGAAGCTGTAAAACAATAAAACAATCGTATACGGATTATAGTCGGATTGGTGAATAATGTGAAGGGTTTATTGTGATGACACACATAAACACACAACTTGTAGAAGGCGCACTCTGTTGCATTGCCGTACATAGTCAATATGTGGTGGAGAATACAACCCAAATGTCCTAGTACACAACTCTCCGACATACAAATGCGACAGACTTTCTTACATATCATCATTTGTATCGCTTGTCCCTGATATGGAGCAAACATGCGTCACTTGTGATAGCGGTGATAGGCGTGTTCTAACAGCGGTGTGTTAGATCACTCGACCACGGATGCTGTACAAATATAAGAGACATACCTACCCAATTAATCCAAACTATCCATGTATTAACTATCAAAATAACAACCGCGTTACTGTATAGTCAACCGTGTACTAACATGAGCCAAATGATATTTCAGAAGATCCGGTTCATAAATTTTCGCTACGCTATCAAATTATGTTTAAATGTGAACACAAGTTTTAATTAGGTTAAAACGTTAACCTTATGATTATGGATGATATGAATATACAATGAATAACAATATGAGTACGGGACTGACCAGTAGTCCAGTGGTTACTAGTTGGTCTACCAATAACAATAGGAGTACGGGACTGACCAGTAGTCCAGTGGTTACTAGTTGGTCTACCAATAACAATAGGAGTACGGGACTGACCAGTAGTCCAGTGGTTACTAGTTGGTCTACCAATAACAATATGAGTACGGGACTGACCAGTAGTCCAGTGGTTACTAGTTAGTCTACCAATAACAATAGGAGTACGGGACTGACCAGTAGTCCAGTGGTTACTAGTTGGTCTACCAATAACAATAGGAGTACGGGACTGACCAGTAGTCCAGTGGTTACTAGTTGGTCTACCAATAACAATAGGAGTACGGGAATGACCAGAAGTCCAGTGCTTACTAGTTGGTCTACCAATAACAATAGGAGTACGGGAATGACCAGAAGTCCAGTGCGGACTAGTTGGTCTACCAATAACAATATGAGTACGGGACTGACCAGTAGTCCAATGGTTACTAGTTGGTCTACCAATAACAATAGGAGTACGGGAATGACTAGTAGTCCAGTGCTTACTAGTTGGTCTACCAATCCAGGGACGGCAATATGAGTACGGGAATGGCCAGTAGTCCAGTGGTTACTAGTTGGTCTACAACTAACAATAGGAGTACGGGAATGACCAGTAGTCCAGTGGTTACTAGTTGGTCTACCAATCCAGGGACGGCAATATGAGTACGGGAATGACCAGTAGTCCAGTGGTTACAAGTAGGACTACCAATAACAATAGGATTACGGGAATGACCAGTAGTCCAGTGGTTACTAGTTGTTCTACCAACAACAATAGGATTACGGGAATGACCAGTAGTCCAGTGGTTACTAGTTGGACTACCAATAACAATAGGATTACGGGAGTGACCAGTAGTCCAGTGGTTACAAGTTGGTGTACCAATAACAATAGGATTACGGGAATGACCAGTAGTCCAGCGGTTACAAGTTGGTGTACCAATAACAATAGGAGTACGGGAATGACCAGTAGTACAGTGGTTACAAGTTGGACTTCCTATAACAATAGGAGTACGGGAATGACCAGTAGGTCCAATGATTACTAGTTGGTCTACCAATCCAGGGACGGCAATATGAGTACGGGAATGGTCAGTAGTCCAGTGGTTACTAGTTGGTCTACCAATCCAGGGACGGCAATATGAGTACAGGAATAGCCAGTAGTCCAGTGGTTAACAAGTTGGACTACCAATCCAGTGACGGATGATTGCTCCACGTTATGACCCTATTAATATTAATAGTCTTTCAGCTAAGACTTTAAACCGAGGTCTCGTGTCGGTGGCTTACACCGTGAATGTAAAAGAACGAAATTAGACGCTGGAATGGATCTCTGTCTCAATCATTGTACTATCCTCTAAAATGACTAAACTCTCTTCAGTAGTCTGCATTTACGCCTCACCAAACGCAGTTTGAATATACACATCATCAAGCGCAGTATGAATGTACACCTCATCAAGCGCTGTCATAATGTACATGTACACCTCACCAAGCCCAGTATGAATGTATACCTAACCAAGCGCTGTCCGAATGTAGATGTAAACCTCACCAAGCCCAGTATGATTGTACACCTCATCAAGCGCTGTCAGAATGTATACCTCATCAAGCGCTGTCAGAATGTACATGTACACCTCATCAAGCGCTGTCAGAATGTATACCTCGTCAAACGCTGTCAGAATGTACATGTACACCTCACCAAGTGCAGTCACAATATATACCTCATCAAACGCTGTCAGAATGTACATGTACACCTCACCAAGTGCAGTCACAATATATACCTCATCAAACGCTGTCAGAATGTACATGTACACCTCACCAAGTGCAGTCACAATATATACCTCATCAAGCGCTGTCAGAATGTACATGTACACCTCACCAAGCGCAGTATGAATGTATACCTCATCAAGCGCAGTATGAATGTACACCTATCCAAGCGTAGTATGAATGTATACCTCATCAAGCGCAGTATGAATGTATACCTCATCAAGCGCAGTATGAATGTACACCTCACCAAGCGCAGTATGAATGTATACCTCATCAAGCGCAGTTTGAATGTACACCTCATCAAGCCCAGTAAGAATGTACACCTCATCAAGCGCAGTCAGAATGTATACCTCATCAAGCGCTGTCAGAATGTACATGTACACCTCACCAAGTGCTGTCAGAATGTATACCCCATCAAACGCTGTCAGAATGTACATGTACATCACCAAGCGCAGTGAGAATGTATACCTCATCAAGCACAGTGGTGGATGGATTAGCAGCTTTTACAAAATACACATACATATATGTACACTATTTACAATAGATACACACTACGAAGCTGTAAAATAATAAAACAATGGTATACGGATTATAGTCGGATTGGTGAATAATGTGAAGGCTTTATTGTGATGACACACATAAACACACAACTTGTAGAAGGCGCACTCTGTTGCATTGCCGTACTTAGTCAATATGTGGTGGGGAATACAACCCAAATATCCTAGTGCACAACTCTCCGACATACAAATGCGACAGACTTTCTTACATATCATCATTTGTATCGATTGTCCCTGATATGGAGCAAACATGCGTCACTTGTGATAGCGGTGATAGGCGTGTTCTAACAGCGGTGTGTTAGATCACTCGACCACGGATGCTGTACAAATATAAGAGACATACCTACCTAATTAATCCAAACTATCCATGTATTAACTATCAAAATAACAACCGCGTTACTGTATAGTCAACCGTGTACTAACATGAGCCAAATGATATTTCAGAAGATCCGGTTCATAAATTTTCGCTACGCTATCAAATTATGTTTAAATGTGAACACAAGTTTTAATTAGGTTAAAAAGTTAACCTTATGATTATGGATGATATGAATATACAATGAATAACAATATGAGTACGGGACTGACCAGTAGTCCAGTGGTTACTAGTTGGTCTACCAATAACAATAGGAGTACGGGAATGACCAGAAGTCCAGTGCTTACTAGTTGGTCTACCAATAACAATAGGAGTACGGGAATGACCAGAAGTCCAATGCGTACTAGTTGGTCTACCAATAACAATATGAGTACGGGACTGACCAGTAGTCCAATGGTTACTAGTTGGTCTACCAATAATAATAGGAGTACGGGAATGACCAGTAGTCCAGTGGTTACTAGTTGGTCTACAAATAACAATAGGAGTACGGGAATGACCAGTAGTCCAGTGCTTACTAGTTGGTCTACCAATCCAGGGACGGCAATATGAGTACGGGAATGGCCAGTAGTCCAGTGGTTACTAGTTGGTCTACAAATAACAATAGGAGTACGGGAATGACCAGTAGTCCAGTGGTTACTAGTTGGTCTACCAATCCAGGGACGGCAATATGAGTACGGGCATGACCGGTAGTCCAGTGGTTACAAGTAGGACTACCAATAATAATAGGATTACCGGAATGACCAGTAGTCCAGTGGTTACTAGTTGGTCTACCAACAACAATAGGATTACGGGAATGACCAGTAGTCCAGTGGTTACTAGTTGGACTACCAATAACAATAGGATTACGGGAATGACCAGTAGTCCCGTGGTTACAAGTTGGTGTACCAATAACAATAGGATTACGGGAATGACCAGTAGTCCAGCGGTTACAAGTTGGTGTACCAATAACAATAGGAGTACGGGAATGACCAGTAGTACAGTGGTTACAAGTTGGACTTCCAATAACAATAGGAGTACGGGAATGACCAGTAGGTCCAATGATTACTAGTTGGTCTACCAATACAGGGACGGAACTATGAGTACGGGAATGACCAGTATGTCCAATGGTTACTAGTTGGTCTACCAATCCAGGGACGGCAATATGAGTACGGGAATGGTCAGTAGTCCAGTGGTTACTAGTTGGTCTACCAATCCAGGGACGGCAATATGAGTACAGGAATAGCCAGTAGTCCAGTGGTTAACAAGTTGGACTACCACTCCAGTGACGGATGGTTGCTCCACGTTATGACCCTATTAATATTAATAGTTTTTCAGCTAAGACTTTAAACCGAGGTCTCGTGTCGGTGGCTTACACCGTGAATGTAAAAGAACGAAATTAGACGCTGGAATGGATCTCTGTCTCAATCATTGTACTATCCTCTAAAATGACTAAACTCTCTTCAGTAGTCTGCATTTACGCCTCATCAAACGCAGTTTGAATATACACATCATCAAGCGCAGTATGAATGTACACCTCATCAAGCGCTGTCATAATGTACATGTACACCTCACCAAGCCCAGTATGAATGTATACCTCACCAAGCGCTGTCCGAATGTAGATGTAAACCTCACCAAGTGCAGTATGATTGTACACCTCATCAAGCGCTGTCAGAATGTATACCTCATCAAGCGCTGTCAGAATGTACATGTACACCTCACCAAGTGCAGTCACAATATATACCTCATCAAACGCTGTCAGAATGTACATGTACACCTCACCAAGTGCAGTCACAATATATACCTCATCAAACGCTGTCAGAATGTACATGTACACCTCACAAAGTGCAGTCAGAATGTACGCCTCATCAAGCGCTGTCAGAATGTACATGTACACTTCACCAAGCACAGTATGAATGTATACCTCATCAAGCGCAGTAAGAATGTACACCTAACCAAGAGCAGTATGAATGTATACCTCATCAAGCGCAGTATGAATGTATACCTCATCAAGCGCAGTATGAATGTATACCTCATCAAGCGCAGTATGAATGTATACCTCATCAAGCGCAGTATGAATGTATACCTCATCAAGCGCAGTATGAATGTACACCTCACCAAGCGCAGTATGAATGTATACCTCATCAAGGGCAGTTTGAATATACACCTCATCAAGCGCAGTAAGAATGTACACCTCATCAAGCGCAGTCAGAATGTATACCTCATCAAGCACTGTCAGAATGTACATGTACACCTCACCAAGCGCTGTCAGAATGTATACCCCATCAAGCGCTGTCAGAATGTACATGTACATCACCAAGCGCAGTGAGAATGTATACCTCATCAAGCGCAGTGGTGGATGGATTAGCAGCTTTTACAAAATCCACGTACATATATGTACACTATTTACAATAGATACACACTATGAAGCTGTAAAATAATAAAACAATGGTATACGGATTATAGTCGAATTGGTGAATAATGTGAAGGGTTTATTGTGATGACACACATAAACACACAACTTGTAGAAGGTGCACTCTGTTGCATTGCCGTACATAGTCAATATGTGGTGGAGAATACAACCCAAATGTCCTAGTACACAACTCTCCGACATACAAATGCGACAGACTTTCTTACATATCATCATTTGTATCGCTTGTCCCTGATATGGAGCAAACATGTGTCATTTGTGATAGCGGTGATAGGTGTGTTCTAACAGCGGTGTGTTAGATCACTCGACCACGGATGCTGTACAAATTTAAGAGACATACCTACCTAATTAATCCAAACTATCCATGTATTAACTATCAAAATAACAACCGCGTTACTGTATAGTCAACCGTGTACTAACATGAGCCAAATGATATTTCAGAAGATCCGGTTCATAAATTTTCTCTACGCTATCAAATTATGTTTAAATGTGAACACAAGTTTTAATTAGGTTAAAAAGTTAACCTTATGATTATGGATGATATGAATATACAATGAATAACAATATGAGTACGGGACTGACCAGTAGTCCAGTGGTTACTAGTTGGTCTACCAATAACAATAGGAGTACGGGACTGACCAGTAGTCCAGTGGTTACTAGTTGGTGTACCAATAACAATAGGATTACGGGAATGACCAGTAGTCCAGCGGTTACAAGTTGGTCTACCAATAACAATAGGAGTAAGGGAATGACCAGTAGTCCAGGGCTTATTAGTTGGTCTACCAACAACAATAGGATTACGGGAATGACCAATAGTCCAGTGGTTAATAGTTGGACTACCAATAACAATAGGAGTACGGGAATGACCAGTAGTCCAGTGGTTACTAGTTGGTCTACCAATAACAATAGGAGTACGGGAATGACCAGTAGTCCAGTGCTTACTAGTTGGTCTACCAATCCAGGGACGGCAATATGAGTACGGGAATGGCCAGTAGTCCAGTGGTTACTAGTTGGTCTACCAATCCAGGGACGGCAATATGAGTACGGGAATGACCAGTAGTCCAGTGGTTACAAGTTGGTCTACCAATAACAATAGGAGTACGGGACTGACCAGTAGTCCAGTGGTTACTAGTTGGACTACCAATAACAATAGGAGTACGGGAATGACCAGTAGTCCAGTGGTTACTAGTTGCACTACCAATAACAATAGGATTACGGGAATGACCAGTAGTCCAGTGGTTACTAGTTGGACTACCAATAACAATCGGGGTACGGGAATGACCAGTAGTCCAGTGCTTACTAGTTGGTCTACCAATCCAGGGACGGCAATATGAGTACGGGAATGACCATTAGTCCAGTGGTTACTAGTTGGTCTACCAATCCAGGGACGGCAATATGAGTACGGGAATGGCCAGTAGTCCAGTGGTTACTAGTTGGTCTACCAATCCAGGGACGGCAATATGAGTACGGGAATGACCAGTAGTCCAGTGGTTACAAGTAGGACTACCAATAACAATAGGAGTACGGGACTGACTAGTAGTCCAGTGGTTACAAGTAGGACTACCAACAACAATAGGAGTACGGGAATGACCAGTAGTCCAGTGGTTACAAGTAGGACTACCAATAACAATAGGAGTACGGGACTGACCAGTAGTCCAGTGGTTACTAGTTGGTCTACCAATCCAGGGATGGCAATATGAGTACAGGAATAGCTAGTAGTCCAGTGGTTAACAAGTTGGTCTACCAATACAGAGACGGATGGTTGCACCACGTTATGACCCTATTAATATTAATAGTCTTTCAGCTAAGACTTTAAACCGAGGTCTCGTGTCGGTGGTTTACACCATGAATGTAAAAGAACGAAATTAGACGCTGGAATGGATCTCTGTCTCAATCATTGTACTATATCCTAAAATGACTAAACTCTCTTCAGTAGTCTGCATGTACGCCTCATCAAACGCTGTATGAATGTACACCTCATCAAGCGCTGTCGGAATGTATACCTCATCAAGCGCTGTCCGAATGTACATGTACACCTCAACAAGCGCAGTATGAATGTACACATCATCAAGCGCTATCCGAATGTACATGTACACCTCACCAAGCACAGTCAGAATGTACACCTCATCAAGCGCTGTCCGAATGTACATGTACACCTCACCAAGCACAGTCAGAATGTATACCTCATCAAGCGCTGTCAGAATGTACATGTACACCTCACCAAGCACAGTCAGAATGTACACCTCACCAAGCACGGTCAGAATGTATACCTCATCAAGCGCTGTCAGAATGTACATGTACACCTCATCAAGCGCAGTATGAATGTACACCTCATCAAGCGCAGTATGAATGTATACCTCATAAAGCGTAGTATGAATGTATACCTCATCAAGCGCAGTATGAATGTACACCTCACCAAGCGCAGTATGAATGTATACATCATCAAGCGCAGTTTGAATGTACACCTCATCAAGCGCAGTAAGAATGTACACCTCATCAAGCGCAGTCAGAATGTATACCTCATCAAGCGCTGTCAGAATGTACATGTACACCTCACCAAGCGCTGTCAGAATGTATACCTCGTCAAGCGCTGTCAGAATGTACATGTATACCTCATCAAGCGCTGTCATAATGTACATGTATACCTCACCAAGCGCTGTCAGAATGTACATGCATACCTCACCAAGCGCTGTCAGAATGTACATGTATACCTCATCAAGCGCTGTTAGAATGTACATGTACACCTCACCAAGCGCTGTCAGATGTATACCTTATCAAGCGCTGTCAGAATGTACATGTACACCCCATCAAGCGCTGTCAGATGTACATGTACACCTCACTAAGCGCTGTCAGAATGTATACCTCGTCAAGCGCAGTATGAATGTATACCCCATCAAGCGTAGTATGAATGTATACCTCATCAAGCGCTGTCAGAATGTACATGTACACCTCACCAAGCGCAGTGAGAATGTACATGTACACCTCACCAAGCGCTGTCAGAATGTACATGTACACCTCATCAAGCGCAGTGAGAATGTATACCGCAAGCGCAGTGGTGTATGGATTAGCAGCTTTTACAAAATACACGTACATATATGTACACTATTTACAATAGATACACACTACGAAGCTGTAAAATAATAAAACAATCGTATACGGATTATAGTCGGATTGGTGAATAATGTGAAGGGTTTATTGTGACGACACACATAAACACACAACTTGTAGAAGGCCCACTCTGTTGCATTGCCGTACATAGTCAATATGTGGTGGAGAATACAACCCAAATGTCCTAGTACACAACTCTCCGACATACAAATGCGACAGACTTTCTTACATATCATCATTTGTATCGCTTGTCCCTGATATGGAGCAAACATGCGTCACTTGTGATAGCGGTGATAGGCGTGTTCTAACAGTGGTGTGTTAGATCACTCGACCACGGATGCTGTACAAATATAAGAGACATACCTACCTAATTAATCCAAACTATCCATGTATTAACTATCAACATAACAACCGCGTTACTGTATAGTCAACCGTGTACTAACATGAGCCAAATGATATTTCAGAAGATCCGGTTCATAAATTTTCGCTACGCTATCAAATTATGTTTAAATGTGAACACAAGTTTTAATTAGGTTAAAAAGTTAACCTTATGATTATGGATGATATGAATATACAATGAATATCAATATGAGTACGGGACTGACCAGTAGTCCAGTGGTTAATAGTTGATCTACCAATAACAATATGAGTACTGGACTGACCAGTAGTCCAGTGGTTACTAGTTGGTCTACCAATAACAATAGGAGTACGGGACTGACCAGTAGTCCAGTGCTTACTAGTTGGTCTACCAATAACAATAGGAGTACGAGAATGACCAGTAGTCCAGTGCTTACTAGTTGGTCTACCAATCCAGGGACGGCAATATGAGTACGGAATGGCCAGTAGTCCAGTGGTTACTAGTTGGTCTACCAATCCAGGGACGGCAATATGAGTACGGGAATGACCAGTAGTCCAGTGGTTACAAGTAGGACTACCAATAACAATAGGATTACGGGAATGACCAGTATTCCAGTGGTTACTAGTTGGTCTACCAACAACAATAGGATTACGGGAATGACCAGTAGTCCAGTGGTTACTAGTTGGACTACCAATAACAATAGGAGTACGGGAATGACCAGTAGTCCAGTGGTTACAAGTTGGTGTACCAATAACAATAGGATTACGGGAATGACCAGTAGTCCAGTGGTTACAAGTTGGTGTACCAATAACAATAGGATTACGGGAATGACCAGTAGTCCAGCGGTTACAAGTTGGTGTACCAATACCAATAGGAGTACGGGAATGACCAGTAGTCCAGTGGTTACTAGTTGGTCTACCAATAACAATAGGAGTACGGGAATGACCAGTAGTCCAGTGGTTACTAGTTGGTCTACCAATATCAATAGGAGTACGGGAATGACCAGTAGTCCAGTGGTTACAAGTTGGACTTCCAATAACAATAGGAGTACGGGAATGACCAGTAGGTCCAATGATTACTAGTTGGTCTACCAATCCAGGGACGGAAATATGAGTACGGGAATGACCAGTATGTCCAATGGTTACTAGTTGGTCTACCAATCCAGGGACGGCAATATGAGTACAGGAATAGCCAGTAGTCCAGTGGTTAACAAGTTGGACTACCAATCCAGGGACGGATGGTTGCTCCACGTTATGACCCTATTAATATTAATAGTCTTTCAGCTAAGACTTTAAACCGAGGTCTCGTGTCGGTGGCTTACACCGTGAATGTAAAAGAACGAAATTAGACGCTGGAATAGATCTCTGTCTCAATCATTGTACTATCCTCTAAAATGACTAAACTCTCTTCAGTAGTCTGCATGTACGCCTCATCAAACGCAGTTTGAATATACACATCATCAAGCGCAGTATGAATGTACACCTCATCAAGCGCTGTCAGAATGTACATGTACACCTCACCAAGCACAGTATGAATGTATACCCCACCAAGCGCTGTCCGAATGTACATGTAGACCTCACCAAGCGCAGTATGATTGTACACCTCATCAAGCACTGTCAGAATGTATACCTCATCAAGCGCTGTCTGAATGTACATGTACACCTCACCAAGTGCAGTCACAATATATACCTCATCAAATGCTATCAGAATGTACATGTACACCTCCCCAAGTGCAGTCACAATATATACCTCAACAAGCGCTGTCAGAATGTACATGTACACCTCACCAAGTGCAGTCAGAATGTATACCTCATCAAGCGCTGTCAGAATGTACATGTAGACCTCACCAAGTGCAGTCAGAATGTACGCCTCATCAAGCGCTGTCAGAATGTGCATGTACACCTCACCAAGCGCAGTATGAATGTATACCTCATCAAGCGCAGTATGAATGTACACCTCACCAAGCGCAGTATGAATGTATACCTCATCAAGCGCAGTATGAATGTATACCTCATCAAGCACAGTATGAATGTATAACTCATCAAGCGCAGTATGAATGTATACCTCATCAAGCGCAGTATGAATGTATACCTCATCAAGCGCAGTATGCATGTACACCTCACCAAGCGCAGTATGAATGTATACGTCATCAAGCGCAGTTTGAATGTACACCTCATCAAACGCAGTCAGAATGTACACCTCATCAAGCGCAGTCAGAATGTACACCTCATCAAGCGCAGTCAGAATGTACACCTCATCAAGCGCTGTATGAATGTACACCTCATCAAGCGCAGTCAGAATGTATACCTCACCAAGCGCAGTATGAATGTACACCTCATCAAGCGCTGTCGGAATGTATACCCCATCAAGCGCTGTCAGAATGTACCTGTACACCTCACCAAGCGCAGTGAGAATGTATACCTCATCAAGCGCAGTGGTGAATGGAATCCATAGCCATGATGGGAGACAGAGAAGAGGTCATGTAGAAATTAAGTACCTTGTTTAGAAAACAATCGTAACGGCCACAGCTGGGCGCGAACTCCGGGCCTTTCACACCTGAAGCGCATGTGCTACGATGTACTAGATCACGATTTACACATGCGACAGAGCAATAAGCGTTATTAATTTGAAATAGATAAACAAACATACTTTTACAGACGGATCTGTAGTCCAGTGGTAACACGCTGGACTGGTAATCCAGGGATCGCAGGTTCGATCCCCCGTCTGACACTAATAAAATTAACAGTCTTTCAGATGTGACGTTAAACCGAGGTCTCGTGTCGGTGATTTACAGAACTAGAGGAGATTCTGGAATTGGTCTCTGTCTGTATCATGCACTATCCTCCAAAATCTAAAATAACTAATCTCTTCAAGAGGCATCACTCGTATGGGCAACCGGTAGCGACGATAAATAAACGTAAAACACACAAAACATACTTTGGGTGGTGATTTGTTTGTTTTGCTTTCATTGCGGGGGGGGTGTAATGTCTCTCCAACAGGCCCGTAGCCACACTGAAGCAAACGAGGCACCCACCTCGGTCAGAATTTGGCAAGTAACGACAGGTATATAGAAAAACTGATAAAACTGCCTTAATAATGCACACACAAGCATACACAAAACTAATTCGGGAGGGGGGTCGCCTCGGTTATTTTCAGATTCTGGCTACGACACTGTCATATGGCGACTCCAGCTGTTATCCATCTCGACGAGGGAGAGAGAAGGGGCAATGTGGAATTAAGTGTGTCGCGCTGGTGTTTGACACTAGAGCAAATGCTTGAATTTGATTTAACATTGAAAGGTCAATTTCATCAAAGTTTCATCAAAATCCATCCACGGCTTTTTGAGTTATCCAGTAAACAGAAAGATATATTCGCATGGCATCGATTTGATCTTGAATGATCAAGGTCACGGGGTATTTCTTGTTTGAAATGTCATATCTGGTGTCTTATATGACCATTGATTCACATATATGTTCATTGATTCACATATATGACCATTGATTCACATATATGACCATTGATTCACATATTTGACCATTGAATCACATATATGACCATTGATTCACATATATGACCATTGATTCACATATATATATGTCCATTGATTTACATATATGACCATTGATTCACATACATGTCCATTGATTCACATATATGACCATTGATTCACATATATGTCCATTGATTCACATATATGACCATTGATTCACATATATGTCCATTGATTCACATATATGACCATTGATTCACATATATGTCCATTGATTCACATATATGACCATTGATTCACATATATATCCATTGATTCACATATATGACCATTGATTCACATATATGTCCATTGATTCACATATATGACCATTGATTCACATATATGACCATTGATTCACATATATGACCATTGATTCACATATATGTCCATTGATTCACATATATGACCATTGATTCACATATATGTTCATTGATTCACATATATGACCATTGATTCACATATATGTCCATTGATTCACATATATGACCATTGATTCACATATATGACCATTGATACACATATATGACCATTGATTCACATATATGACCATTGATACACATATATGTCAATTGATTCACATATATGACCATTGATTCACATATATGTCCATTGATTCACATATATGTCCACTGATTCACATATATGTCCATTGATACACATATATGACCATTGATTCACATATATGTCCATTGATTCACATATATGTCCATTTTGCTTATTTTCGAGCTACAAGGTGGGATTTGGTATAAACAATATTTATTTCTTTGAATATACATAGTCAGGAATACATAATATGTACATACATGTAGGATTGAGGAGAAAGCAACTTGCTTGTATAATTACCCCTTTCATATGTACATACATGTAGGAGGATTGAGGAGAAAGCAACATGCTTGTATGGTTACCTCGTTCCTATGTACATACATGTAGGATTGAGGAGAAAGCAACATGCTTGTATGGTTAACTCTTTCCTATGTACATACATGTAGGATTGAGGAGAAAGCAGTATGCTTGCTTGTATGGTTACCTCTTTCCTATGTACATACATGTAGTATTGAGGAGAAAGCAACATGCTTGTATGGTTACCTCTTTCCTATGTACATACATGTAGGATTGAGGAGAAATCAACTTGCTTGTATGGTTACCCCTTTCCTATGTACATACATGTATGATTGAGGAGAAAGCAACTTGCTTGTATGGTTACCTCTTTCCTATGTACATACATGTAGGATTGAGGAGAAAGCTACCTGCGTGTATGGTTACCTCTTTCCTATGTACATAAATGTAGGATTGAGGAGAAAGCTACCTGCGTGTATGGTTACCTCTTTCCTATGTACATACATGTAGGATTGAGGAGAAAGCAACCTGCTTGTATGGTTACCTCTTTCCTATGTACATACATGTATGATTGAGGAGAAAGCAACTTGCTTGTATGGTTACCTCTTTCCTATGTACATACATGTAGGATTGAGGAGAAAGCTACCTGCGTGTATGGTTACCTCTTTCCTATGTACATACATGTAGGATTGAGGAGAAAGCTACCTGCGTGTATGGTTACCTCTTTCCTATGTACATACATGTAGGATTGAGGAGAAAGCAACCTGCTTGTATGGTTACCTCTTTCCTATGTACATATATGTAGGATTGAAGAGAAAGCAACTTGCTTGTATGGTTACCCCTTTCCTATGTACATACATGTAGAATTGAGGAGAAAGCAACTTGCTTGTATGGTTACCCCTTTCCTATGTACATACATGTATGATTGAGGAGAATGCAACTTGCTTGTATGGTTACCCCTTTCCTAAGAATCAGTTACAAAATATACCGTTTATATTAGGCAACAAAATTACTGTCAAATATTGAGTAACTCATTAATGTTAGAATGTGAGAAAATAATAACAAATTTGAAATAGATATAAGATATGAATAATTTTGATTGTGATTGTGCAACATGGTGACCAAATGATCATCCAACTACACCGCCACAATTAGCTATGATAATATTGGATTGAAGAAAGAGAAAACAAAAATAAAAATGAAGGATAGCGAATCAGATTCAGATGCCACCGGCTCGTGCATGTACGGAGGAAACTGAGTAGGATTTGGTGGGATTTGAACATTCAGTGGCGAGGGGCAAGTTATTGGAACTCTTTGGAGTGGTTTTGTGAAGTCAATATGCCTACAAAGTTACGCTGACCACATTAGCAACACGACATCACTATTGTCTATCAAATATGCAGTCAAAATAAATAACCCCTGTTCTAATGACGTGGGCTAACAATCGATTTTCCGCAAATCAGTTTGGGTAACTTCCTTATAGGATTTGTGTTTCTAGCTTTTTGACACGGATACAACTATAGTATCCTTATAATTATATATCATACGGGTGAAGAAGTATTATATATAGATATGTATATAAATGTATAACTATGTAGATTTTCAACAATATACGATAGTTAATGTCATAGTACCCGCGCATTACAATGGTTCACCACACACTTACCTGATTTAAATAAAGTCATCTCATTTATGTGTTCATATAACTATGTGTTCAAAATGACTCTCACAAAACGATTGTTACCATGTAACAATACTCAGTATACAACTAGCATGACCTAATTGTCCCCGTAAAGAAATGCAATCAACGAAATTTAATTAACTGCACTCATAATAAACCAGATCTTTTTATACTATTCTAGTCTGTTATTGTTAGATAAATTGTATCCCGAATTTGGCCGAAAGTCGATCGGCTGTTTCCGCAGCTACTCGCATTGCAGTCACGTGGTCTTTATATAAACTGTATGCAAATTAGTATCAGTATCGAGTATAATACAGATTGAACTACTAGTAAACCTGTATGATGCGTATGTCATATCAACATTTATAAAGTATAAAGAAACCAGACTCACATACAATGTTGTTTCGGTTTTTTTAACAGGACTATAACAGTAAGCATAGTATTCGATATTATAAAGCTTTGGTATTAATAATCAAAACTTATGCCTATATACGATAAAGACAGATCGTGTCTAGTGTGTCACTTGGATAATTTAGTGAAAGACAGATTCAGACTGAAGTAATTAAAAATTGTTGAAAACTAGATAAAATAGGAATTACTGGATACAATTATGGAGAAAAGTGAAACTGGACAATTTAAAAATAAATTTAGTAACTTTTACAATAGCAAATTTCCCAATAATTCTAAAGCAGGAAGTAATCAATTCGAAGAAGGTACAGCATCCGGTTCGTCTTTTCTGGAAGTAGACGATAGAAATAGCATATCCAAGAAGAGCAATGTTGCTAATTCGAACATATCAACAATGACAAGGGGGGCATCTTTAACTTCTGCTCTCGTGGTAGGCAAACAAACAACCATGTCAAATGCTATTGACATGAATGAGTATTCCAGCGATGATCCTGCGACTCATGCACCAGTGTGTATGATGTGTTTGATAGGGAACGCAAGGACACCGGCAACACACTTCTGTGAATTATGTGAACCACGCGGTAAATACATATGCCATGCGTGTTTACAGCAGCACAATAAGTGGTGTCCAGACCACTCCCCGGACTCATTGTCTGTTAAAAGACAGCTGTAAGTAACTATGCACCGTTTGTCAATTGTTTGTCAAATCTTTCCTGTGTATGCACCTATTAGAAACTGTATATTGGTCCTATTAGTTGAAATCCTTTGTTTTTACTATTGTTTTCTAACCAGGTGTTGCGGTATGGTACATGCTATATTATCAAAACTATGCTAATGCATTGGTAACCAATTGATACAGTAAATTGTTCATCGGATATGCTGTAGGATATCTGTCGAGAGGCAATAATTTAATAATTCTAATAATTCTAATATGAGAAAACGGATGAAAATATATAGCATGTGGTGCAAACAAAACAACGATAAAGACTGAGGACGAATCTCCATTTAAGAGTATTCAGGGGCAATAACTTACTAATGTTCCTCATTGTTTAATAGTTCTCATTGCTTAGAATGGTTGGATGTCTAAAAAAGGTTTGTAATGCACTCAACTAGTCTACGACTATGTATCTATCTATATGTCCAATCTTTCATTTCTACTGATACGACATCCATAAAGAGGTATTCAAATGAAACTGAAATACAGCAAAGCAATATCACACATGTAATGGTGAGCATTGACACCGCTCACCTGTAAATGACGTCATTGTGTTTACACACTGTATTACTCCGCCAAATATTACAGTAAGCATCACCCACAGTTTGCAATGACCCGACCTCTTATATCACATCTTTTCTACACATCAACTAGTATTTTAAGTATTTTAAAGTCACATAATTTCTCAAAGAAAACCCCACGAAAACAATACACTGTCATGAAAATGCATGTTTTAGCAAAAGGAACTATACTAGTTATTAGGATGCACATCCGCCTATTGAGTTCCGGTTTCATTAAATAGTTCATAATTCTATAAATACCTTTATTAATGATGAGCACTACGTGTACATGTTCGATACTAGGATAGAAAGAATGTACCCGTAACCTGATATGTATTATACTTTTATACTTCAATTGTATGTTCCTAGAAACTTCGGAGGAAGTAGTGATAGCGTGGTGGCAGGACGTTCGCTTCAGATGCGAAAGGCCCGGAGATCGACTTCCACTGAAGCTGTTACGAGTGTGCCCTTAGGCAATGCATTTAAATTCCACGTTACGTCTTATCTCTCCCTCATGGCCATGGATCCCATCAGGAATGAGGTCTCGAGAGTGATTACTATAAGTTGTAAGAACTTGTTTCGCAATCGAGCTCAAATAACTTTATATAAACTAAACTTCGATATTGCATAATTACATTACAAATGTGGGGTTTCTTCTGTTATAGTGGACAAAGCAACAATAAAGAAGATATACCAAACAATGGATACATAAGGTAATAATTAATACTGTTACGCTGGCATAGTTCTGTATGATAGACACAATTCTATTACGCTGGCATAGTTCTGTATGATAGACACAATTCTGTTACGCTGGCATAGTTCTGTATGATAGACACAGTTCTGTTGTGCGGGCATAGTTCTGTATGATAGACACATTTCTGTTGTGCGGGCATAGTTCTGTATGATAGACACAATTCTGTTACGCTGGCATAGTTCTGCATGATAGACACATTTCTGTTACGCTGGCATAGTTCTGCATGATATACACATTTCTGTTACGCTGGCATAGTTCTGCATGATAGACACATTTCTGTTACGCTGGCATAGTTCTGTATGATAGACACATTTCTGTTGTGCGGGCATAGTTCTGTATGATAGACACATTTCTGTTGTGCGGGCATAGTTCTGTATGATAGAAACAATTCTGTTACGCTGGCATAGTTCTGCATGATAGACACATTTCTGTTACGCTGGCATAGTTCTGCATGATAGACACATTTCTGTTACGCTGGCATAGTTCTGCATGATAGACACATTTCTGTTACGCTGGCATATTTCTGCATGATAGACACATATCTGTTACGCTGGCATAGTTCTGTATGATATACACATTTCTGTTACGCTGGCATAGTTCTGCATGATAGACACATTTCTGTTACGCTGGCATAGTTCTGTATGATAGACACATTTCTGTTGTGCGGGCATAGTTCTGTATGATAGACACATTTCTGTTGTGCGGGCATAGTTCTGTATGATAGAAACAATTCTGTTACGCTGGCATAGTTCTGCATGATAGACACATTTCTGTTACGCTGGCATAGTTCTGCATGATAGACACATTTCTGTTACGCTGGCATAGTTCTGCATGATAGACACATTTCTGTTACGCTGGCATATTTCTGCATGATAGACACATATCTGTTACGCTGGCATAGTTCTGTATGATATACACATTTCTGTTACGCTGGCATAGTTCTGCATGATAGACACATTTCTGTTACGCTGGCATAGTTCTGTATGATAGACACATTTCTGTTGTGCGGGCATAGTTCTGTATGATAGACACAATTCTGTTACGCTGGCATAGTTCTGCATGATATACACATTTCTGTTACGCTGGCATTGTTCTGCATGATAGACACATTTCTGTTACGCTGGCATAGTTCTGCATGATAGACACATTTCTGTTACGCTGGCATAGTTCTGCATGATAGACACATTTCTGTTACGCTGGCATAGTTCTGTATGATAGACACATTTCTGTTGTGCGTGCATAGTTCTGTATGATAGACACATTTCTGTTGTGCGGGCATAGTTCTGTATGATAGAAACGATTCTGTTACGCCGGCATAGTTCTGCATGATAGACACATTTCTGTTACGCTGGCATAGTTCTGCATGATAGACACATTTCTGTTACGCTGGCATAGTTCTGCATGATAGACACATTTCTGTTACGCTGGCATAGTTCTGTATGATATACACATTTCTGTTACACTGGCATAGTTCTGCATGATAGACACATTTCTGTTACGCTGGCATAGTTCTGTATGATAGACACATTTCTGTTGTGCGGGCATAGGTCTGTATGATAGACACATTTGTGTTGTGCGAGCATAGACTGTATGATAGACACAATTCTGTTACGCTGGCATAGTTCTGCATGATATACACATTTCTGTCGCTGGCATAGTTCTGTATGATAGACACATTTCTGTTACGCTGGCATAGTTCTGCATGATAGACACATTTCTGTTACGCTGGCATAGTTCTGTATGATATACACATTTCTGTTACGCTGGCATAGTTCTGCATGATAGACACAATTCTGTTACGCTGGCATAGTTCTGTATGATAGACACATTTCTGTTACGCTGGCATAGTTCTGCATGATATACACATTTCTGTTACGCTGGCATAGTTCTGTATGATAGACACATTTCTGTTGTGCGGGCATAGTTCTGTATGATAGACACAATTCTGTTACGCTGGCATAGTTCTGCATGATATACACATTTCTGTTACTCTGGCATAGTTCTGCATGATAGACACATTTCTGTTACGCTGACATAGTTCTGTATGATAGACACATTTCTGTTGTGCGGGCATAGGTCTGTATGATAGATACATTTCTGTTACGCTGGCATAGTTCTGTATGATAGATACATTTCTGTTACGCTGGCATAGTTCTGTATGATAGATACATTTCTGTTACGCTGGCATAGTTCTGTATGATAGACACATTTCTGTTACGCTGGCATAGTTCTGTATGATAGACACATTTCTGTTACGCTGGCATAGTTCTGCATGATAGACTCATTTCTGTTACGCTGGCATAGTTCTGCATGATAGACACATTTCTGTTACGCTGGCATAGTTCTGCATGATAGACACAGTTCTGTTACGCTGGCATAGTTCTGCATGATAGACACATTTCTGTTGTGCGGGCATAGTTCTGTATGATAGACACATTTCTGTTGTGCGGGCATAGTTCTGTATGATAGACACAAGTCTGTTACGCTGGCATAGGTCTGTATGATAGACACATTTCTGTTGTGCGGGCATAGTTCTGTATGATAGACACATTTCTGTCGCTGGCACAGTGCTGTATGATAGACACATTTCTGTTACGCTGGCATAGTTCTGCATGATAAACACAATTCTGTTACGCTGGCATAGTTCTGTATGATAGACACATTTCTGTTACGCTGGCATAGTTCTGCATGATAAACACAATTCTGTTACGCTGGCATAGTTCTGCATGATAGACACATTTCTGTTACGCTGGCATAGTTCTGTATGATAGACACATTTCTGTTACGCTGGCATAGTTCTGCATGATAAACACAATTCTGTTACGCTGGCATAGTTCTGTATGATAGACACATTTCTGTTACGCTGGCATAGTTCTGCATGATAAACACAATTCTGTTACGCTGGCATAGTTCTGCATGATAGACACATTTCTGTTACGCTGGCATAGTTCTGTATGATAGACACATTTCTGTTACGCTGGCATAGTTCTGTATGATAGACACATTTCTGTTACGCTGGCATAGTTCTGTATGATAGATACATTTCTGTTACGCTGGCATAGTTCTGTATGATAGATACATTTCTGTTACGCTGGCATAGTTCTGTATGATAGATACATTTCTGTTACGCTGGCATAGTTCTGTATGATAGATACATTTCTGTTACGCTGGCATAGTTCTGTATGATAGACACATTTCTGTTACGCTGGCATAGTTCTGTATGATAGATACATTTCTGTTACGCTGGCATAGTTCTGTATGATAGATACATTTCTGTTACGCTGGCATAGTTCTGTATGATAGATACATTTCTGTTACGCTGGCATAGTTCTGTATGATAGATACATTTCTATGTGCGGGCATAGTTCTGTATGATAGACACAAGTCTGTTACGCTGGCATAGGTCTGTATGATAGACACATTTCTGTTGTGCGGGCATAGTTCTGCATGATAGACACATTTCTGTCGCTGGCACAGTGCTGTATGATAGACACATTTCTGTTACGCTGGCATAGTTCTGCATGATAGACACATTTCTGTTACGCTGGCATAGTTCTGTATGATAGACACATTTCTGTTACGCTGGCATAGTTCTGTATGATAGACACATTTCTGTTACGCTGGCATAGTTCTGTATGATAGACACATTTCTGTTACGCTGGCATAGTTCTGTATGATAGACACATTTCTGTTACGCTGGCATAGTTCTGTATGATAGACACATTTCTGTTACGCTGGCATAGTTCTGTATGATAGATACATTTCTGTTACGCTGGCATAGTTCTGTATGATAGACATTTCTGTTACGCTGGCATAGTTCTGTATGATAGACACATTTCTGTTACGCTGGCATAGTTCTGTATGATAGACACATTTCTGTTACGCTGGCATAGTTCTGTATGATAGACACATTTCTGTTACGCTGGCATAGTTCTGTATGATAGATACATTTCTGTTACGCTGGCATAGTTCTGTATGATAGATACATTTCTGTTACGCTGGCATAGTTCTGTATGATAGACACATTTCTGTTACGCTGGCATAGTTCTGTATGATAGACACATTTCTGTTACGCTGGCATAGTTCTGCATGATAGACACATTTCTGTTACGCTGGCATAGTTCTGCATGATAGACACATTTCTGTTACGCTGGCATAGTTCTGCATGATAGACACATTTCTGTTGTGCGGGCATAGTTCTGTATGATAGACACATTTCTGTTGTGCGGGCATAGTTCTGTATGATAGACACAAGTCTGTTACGCTGGCATAGGTCTGTATGATAGACACATTTCTGTTGTGCGGGCATAGTTCTGTATGATAGACACATTTCTGTCGCTGGCACAGTGCTGTATGATAGACACATTTCTGTTACGCTGGCATAGTTCTGCATGATAAACACAATTCTGTTACGCTGGCATAGTTCTGTATGATAGACACATTTCTGTTACGCTGGCATAGTTCTGCATGATAAACACAATTCTGTTACGCTGGCATAGTTCTGCATGATAGACACATTTCTGTTACGCTGGCATAGTTCTGTATGATAGACACATTTCTGTTACGCTGGCATAGTTCTGCATGATAGACACATTTCTGTTACGCTGGCATAGTTCTGTATGATAGACACATTTCTGTTACGCTGGCATAGTTCTGTATGATAGACACATTTCTGTTACGCTGGCATAGTTCTGTATGATAGATACATTTCTGTTACGCTGGCATAGTTCTGTATGATAGATACATTTCTGTTACGCTGGCATAGTTCTGTATGATAGATACATTTCTGTTACGCTGGCATAGTTCTGTATGATAGACACATTTCTGTTACGCTGGCATAGTTCTGTATGATAGACACATTTCTGTTACGCTGGCATAGTTCTGTATGATAGATACATTTCTGTTACGCTGGCATAGTTCTGTATGATAGATACATTTCTGTTACGCTGGCATAGTTCTGTATGATAGATACATTTCTGTTACGCTGGCATAGTTCTGTATGATAGATACATTTCTGTTGTGCGGGCATAGTTCTGTATGATAGACACAAGTCTGTTACGCTGGCATAGGTCTGTATGATAGACACATTTCTGTTGTGCGGGCATAGTTCTGTATGATAGACACATTTCTGTCGCTGGCATAGTTCTGTATGATAGACACATTTCTGTTACGCTGGCATAGTTCTGTATGATAAACACAATTCTGTTACGCTGGCATAGTTCTGTATGATAGACACATTTCTGTTACGCTGGCATAGTTCTGCATGATAAACACAATTCTGTTACGCTGGCATAGTTCTGCATGATAGACACATTTCTGTTACGCTGGCATAGTTCTGTATGATAGACACATTTCTGTTACGCTGGCATAGTTCTGCATGACAAACACAATTCTGTTACGCTGGCATAGTTCTGTATGATAGACACATTTCTGTTACGCTGGCATAGTTCTGCATAATAAACACAATTCTGTTACGCTGGCATAGTTCTGCATGATAGACACATTTCTGTTACGCTGGCATAGGTCTGTATGATAGACACATTTCTGTTACGCTGGCATAGTTCTGTATGATAGACACATTTCTGTTACGCTGGCATAGTTCTGTATGATAGATACATTTCTGTTACGCTGGCATAGTTCTGTATGATATACACATTTCTGTTACGCTGGCATAGTTCTGTATGATAGATACATTTCTGTTACGCTGGCATAGTTCTGTATGATAGATACATTTCTGTTACGCTGGCATAGTTCTGTATGATAGATACATTTCTGTTACGCTGGCATAGTTCTGTATGATAGATACATTTCTGTTACGCTGGCATAGTTCTGTATGATAGACACATTTCTGTTACGCTGGCATAGTTCTGTATGATAGATACATTTCTGTTACGCTGGCATAGTTCTGTATGATAGATACATTTCTGTTACGCTGGCATAGTCTGTATGATAGATACATTTCTGTTACGCTGGCATAGTTCTGTATGATAGATACATTTCTGTTACGCTGGCATAGTTCTGTATGATAGACACATTTCTGTTACGCTGGCATAGTTCTGTATGATAGACACATTTCTGTTACGCTGGCATAGTTCTGCATGATAGACACATTTCTGTTACGCTGGCATAGTTCTGCATGATAGACACATTTCTGTTACGCTGGCATAGTTCTGCATGATAGACACAGTTCTGTTACGCTGGCATAGTTCTGCATGATAGACACATTTCTGTTGTGCGGGCATAGTTCTGTATGATAGACACATTTCTGTTGTGCGGGCATAGTTCTGTATGATAGACACAAGTCTGTTACGCTGGCATAGGTCTGTATGATAGACACATTTCTGTTGTGCGGGCACAGTTCTGTATGATAGACACATTTCTGTCGCTGGCACAGTGCTGTATGATAGACACATTTCTGTTACGCTGGCATAGGTCTGCATGATAAACACAATTCTGTTACGCTGGCATAGTTCTGTATGATAGACACATTTCTGTTACGCTGGCATAGTTCTGCATGATAAACACAATTCTGTTACGCTGGCATAGTTCTGCATGATAGACACATTTCTGTTACGCTGGCATAGTTCTGTATGATAGACACATTTCTGTTACGCTGGCATAGTTCTGTATGATAGACACATTTCTGTTGTGCGGGCATAGTTCTGTATGATAGACACAATTCTGTTACGCTGGCATAGTTCTGCATGATAGACACATTTCTGTTACGCTGGCATAGTTCTGCATGATAGACACATTTCTGTTACGCTGGCATAGTTCTGTATGATAGACACATTTCTGTTACGCTGGCATAGTTCTGCATGATAGACACATTTCTGTTACGCTGGCATAGTTCTGTATGATAGACACATTTCTGTTACGCTGGCATAGTTCTGTATGATAGACACATTTCTGTTACGCTGGCATAGTTCTGCATGATAGACACATTTCTGTTACGCTGGCATAGTTCTGTATGATAGACACATTTCTGTTATGCTGGCATAGTTCTGTATGATAGACACAATTCTGTTACGCTGGCATAGTTCTGCATGATATACACATTTCTGTTACGCTGGCATAGTTCTGCATGATAGACACATTTCTGTTACGCTGGCATAGTTCTGCATGATAGACACATTTCTGTTACGCTGGCATAGTTCTGCATGATAGACACATTTCTGTTACGCTGGCATAGTTCTGTATGATAGACACATTTCTGTTACGCTGGCATAGTTCTGTATGATAGACACATTTCTGTTACGCTGGCATAGTTCTGTATGATAGATACATTTCTGTTACGCTGGCATAGTTCTGTATGATAGACACATTTCTGTTACGCTGGCATAGTTCTGTATGATAGATACATTTCTGTTACGCTGGCATAGTTCTGTATGATAGATACATTTCTGTTACGCTGGCATAGTTCTGTATGATAGATACATTTCTGTTACGCTGGCATAGTTCTGTATGATAGACACATTTCTGTTACGCTGGCATAGTTCTGTATGATAGACACATTTCTGTTACGCTGGCATAGTTCTGTATGATAGACACATTTCTGTTACGCTGGCATAGTTCTGTATGATAGACACATTTCTGTTACGCTGGCATAGTTCTGTATGATAGACACATTTCTGTTACGCTGGCATAGTTCTGTATGATAGATACATTTCTGTTACGCTGGCATAGTTCTGTATGATAGACACATTTCTGTTACGCTGGCATAGTTCTGTATGATAGACACATTTCTGTTACGCTGGCATAGTTCTGTATGATAGACACATTTCTGTTACGCTGGCATAGTTCTGCATGATAAACACAATTCTGTTACGCTGGCATAGTTCTGCATGATAGACACATTTCTGTTACGCTGGCATAGTTCTGTATGATAGACACATTTCTGTTACGCTGGCATAGTTCTGCATGATAAACACAATTCTGTTACGCTGGCATAGTTCTGTATGATAGACACATTTCTGTTACGCTGGCATAGTTCTGCATGATAAACACATTCTGTTACGCTGGCATAGTTCTGCATGATAGACACATTTCTGTTACGCTGGCATAGGTCTGTATGATAGACACATTTCTGTTACGCTGGCATAGTTCTGTATGATAGACACATTTCTGTTACGCTGGCATAGTTCTGTATGATAGATACATTTCTGTTACGCTGGCATAGTTCTGTATGATATACACATTTCTGTTACGCTGGCATAGTTCTGTATGATAGATACATTTCTGTTACGCTGGCATAGTTCTGTATGATAGATACATTTCTGTTACGCTGGCATAGTTCTGTATGATAGATACATTTCTGTTACGCTGGCATAGTTCTGTATGATAGATACATTTCTGTTACGCTGGCATAGTTCTGTATGATAGACACATTTCTGTTACGCTGGCATAGTTCTGTATGATAGATACATTTCTGTTACGCTGGCATAGTTCTGTATGATAGATACATTTCTGTTACGCTGGCATAGTCTGTATGATAGATACATTTCTGTTACGCTGGCATAGTTCTGTATGATAGATACATTTCTGTTACGCTGGCATAGTTCTGTATGATAGACACCTTTCTGTTACGCTGGCATAGTTCTGTATGATAGACACATTTCTGTTACGCTGGCATAGTTCTGCATGATAGACACATTTCTGTTACGCTGGCATAGTTCTGCATGATAGACACATTTCTGTTACGCTGGCATAGTTCTGCATGATAGACACAGTTCTGTTACGCTGGCATAGTTCTGCATGATAGACACATTTCTGTTGTGCGGGCATAGTTCTGTATGATAGACACATTTCTGTTGTGCGGGCATAGTTCTGTATGATAGACACAAGTCTGTTACGCTGGCATAGGTCTGTATGATAGACACATTTCTGTTGTGCGGGCACAGTTCTGTATGATAGACACATTTCTGTCGCTGGCACAGTGCTGTATGATAGACACATTTCTGTTACGCTGGCATAGGTCTGCATGATAAACACAATTCTGTTACGCTGGCATAGTTCTGTATGATAGACACATTTCTGTTACGCTGGCATAGTTCTGCATGATAAACACAATTCTGTTACGCTGGCATAGTTCTGCATGATAGACACATTTCTGTTACGCTGGCATAGTTCTGTATGATAGACACATTTCTGTTACGCTGGCATAGTTCTGTATGATAAACACAATTCTGTTACGCTGGCATAGTTCTGTATGATAGACACATTTCTGTTACGCTGGCATAGTTCTGTATGATAGACACATTTCTGTTACGCTGGCATAGTTCTGTATGATAGACACATTTCTGTCGCTGGCATAGTTCTGTATGATAGACACATTTCTGTTACGCTGGCATAGTTCTGCATGATAAACACAATTCTGTTACGCTGGCATAGTTCTGTATGATAGACACATTTCTGTTACGCTGGCATAGTTCTGCATGATAAACACAATTCTGTTACGCTGGCATAGTTCTGCATGATAGACACAGTTCTGTTACGCTGGCATAGTTCTGCATGATAGACACATTTCTGTTGTGCGGGCATAGTTCTGTATGATAGACACATTTCTGTTGTGCGGGCATAGTTCTGTATGATAGACACAAGTCTGTTACGCTGGCATAGGTCTGTATGATAGACACATTTCTGTTGTGCGGGCACAGTTCTGTATGATAGACACATTTCTGTCGCTGGCACAGTGCTGTATGATAGACACATTTCTGTTACGCTGGCATAGGTCTGCATGATAAACACAATTCTGTTACGCTGGCATAGTTCTGTATGATAGACACATTTCTGTTACGCTGGCATAGTTCTGCATGATAAACACAATTCTGTTACGCTGGCATAGTTCTGCATGATAGACACATTTCTGTTACGCTGGCATAGTTCTGTATGATAGACACATTTCTGTTACGCTGGCATAGTTCTGCATGATAAACACAATTCTGTTACGCTGGCATAGTTCTGTATGATAGACACATTTCTGTTACGCTGGCATAGTTCTGCATGATAAACACAATTCTGTTACGCTGGCATAGTTCTGCATGATAGACACATTTCTGTTACGCTGGCATAGTTCTGTATGATAGACACATTTCTGTTACGCTGGCATAGTTCTGTATGATAGACACATTTCTGTTACGCTGGCATAGTTCTGTATGATAGATACATTTCTGTTACGCTGGCATAGTTCTGTATGATATACACATTTCTGTTACGCTGGCATAGTTCTGTATGATAGATACATTTCTGTTACGCTGGCATAGTTCTGTATGATAGATACATTTCTGTTACGCTGGCATAGTTCTGTATGATAGATACATTTCTGTTACGCTGGCATAGTTCTGTATGATAGATACATTTCTGTTACGCTGGCATAGTTCTGTATGATAGACAAATTTCTGTTACGCTGGCATAGTTCTGTATGATAGACACATGTCTGTTACGCTGGCATAGTTCTGTATGATAGATACATTTCTGTTACGCTGGCATAGTTCTGTATGATAGATACATTTCTGTTACGCTGGCATAGTTCTGTATGATAGATACATTTCTGTTACGCTGGCATAGTTCTGTATGATAGACACATTTCTGTTACGCTGGCATAGTTCTGTATGATAGACACAATTCTGTTACGCTGGCATAGTTCTGTATGATAGACACATTTCTGTTACGCTGGCATAGTTCTGTATGATAGACACATTTCTGTTACGCTGGCATAGTTCTGTATGATAGACACATTTCTGTTACGCTGGCATAGTTCTGTATGATAGACACATTTCTGTTACGCTGGCATAGTTCTGTATGATAGACACATTCCTGTTACGCTGGCATAGTTCTGTATGATAGACACATTTCTGTTACGCTGTCATAGTTCTGTATGATATACACATTTCTGTTACACTGTCATAGTTCTGTATGATATACACATTTCTGTTACGCTGTCATAGTTCTGTATGATATACACATTTCTGTTACGCTGTCATAGTTCTGTATGATATACACATTTCTGTTACGCTGGCATAGTTCTGTTTGATATATACATTTATGTTACGCTGGCATAGTTCTGTATGATAGATACATTTCTGTTACGCTGGCATAGTCTGTATGATAGATACATTTCTCTTACGCTGGCATAGTTCTGTATGATAAATACATTTCTGTTATGCTGGCATAGTTCTGTATGATAGATACATTTCTGTTATGCTGGCATAGTTCTGTATGATAGGTACATTTCTGTTACGCTGGCATAGTTCTGTATGATAGATACATTTCTGTTACGCTGGCATAGTTCTGTATGATAGATACATTTCTGTTACGCTGGCATAGTTCTGTATGATAGATACATTTCTGTTACGCTGGCATAGTTCTGTATGATAGATACATTTCTGTTATGCTGGCATAGTTCTGTATGATAGATACATTTCTGTTATGCTGGCATAGTTCTGTATGATAGGTACATTTCTGTTACGCTGGCATAGTTCTGTATGATAGATACATTTCTGTTACGCTGGCATAGTTCTGTATGATAGACACATTTCTGTTACGCTGGCATAGTTCTGTATGATAGACACATTTCTGTTATGCTGGCATAGTTCTGTATGATATACACATTTCTGTTACGCTGGCATAGTTCTGTATGATATACACATTCCTGTTATGCTGGCATAGTTCTGTATGATATACACATTCCTGTTACGCTGGCATAGTTCTGTATGATATACACATTCCTGTTACGCTGGCATAGTTCTGTATGATAGACACATTTCTGTTACGCTGGCATAGTTCTGTATGATAGATAAATTTCTGTTATGCTGACATAGTTCTGTATGATAGATACATTTCTGTTATGCTGACATAGGACTGTATGATAGACACATTTCTGTTATGCTGGCATAGTTCTGTATGATAGACACATTTCTGTTATGCTGGCATAGTTCTGTTTGATATACACATTTCTGTTATGCTGGCATAGTTCTGTATGATAGACACATTTCTGTTATGCTGGCATAGTTCTGTTTGATAGATACATTTCTGTTACGCTGGCATAGGTCTGTATGATATACACATTCCTGTTACGCTGGCATAGTTCTGTATGATAGATACATTTCTGTTACGCTGACATAGTTCTGTATGATAGACACATTTCTGTTATGCTGGCATAGTTCTGTATGATAGATACATTTCTGTTACGCTGACATAGTTCTGTATGATAGACACATTTCTGTTACGCTGGCATAGTTCTGTATGATAGATACATTTCTGTTACGCTGGCATAGTTCTGTATGATAGATACATTTCTGTTACGCTGGCATAGTTCTGTATGATAGAAACAATTCTGTTACGCTGGCATAGTTCTGTATGATAGACACATTTCTGTTACGCTGGCATAGTTCTGTATGATAGACACATTTCTGTTACGCTGGCATAGGTCTGTATGATATACACATTTCTGTTACGCTGGCATAGTTCTGTATGATAGACACATTTCTGTTACGCTGGCATAGGTCTGTATGATATACACATTTCTGTTACGCTGGCATAGTTCTGTATGATAGACACATTTCTGTTACGCTGGCATAGTTCAGTATGATAGACACATTTCTGTTATGCTGTCCATGGAATAATAGAGATTTCTCAGTGAAAGAAAACTCCATCTTCCACTGTTTTGAAACAGTGAAATATGGCATGTTCTCTGTCACTGCGGAGTTCCCTATTCCTCCGCGGTTGGATGTACACTTGTATTTAAGCTATTTTCTGATAATCATGAACAGTTAATTAGCATGTAGTATGTTCTGTTGTTGTTTTTTACGTTTATTTATCGTCGCTACCGGTTGCCCATATGAGCGACGCCTCCTGAAGAGATTAGTTATTTTAGATTTTGGAGGATAGTGCAATAATACAGACAGAGACCCGTTCCAGAGTCTCCTCTGGTTCTTTTACGTGCACGATGTAAAGCACAGACACGGTTTAACGTCCCATGTGAAAGACTGTTAATTGTATTAGGGTCAGACGGGGGTTCGAACCTGCGATCCCTGGATTACCAGTCCAGTGTATTACCACTGAACTACAGATCCGTCTGTAATATGTTCTAATGAATGTGTTATGTTTTTATACTGGAACTATTTCTTACAAGGGATGTTCACACTAACATGAGTAATTAAAATGTTTACATTTGTTGTTTTTATTTTCACATTCTTTTTTAACATTTTGTTTTATTTGTTCCACATTTCATACATGTACACACATTACAACCGCATATAAAAGAATGTGAAAATAAAATCAACACATGTAAAGTGTGTAAGTGCCAGTGGAGTTCCAACCATTGTCCATCTGAAAACAATCTGAAAACATTCAAGCGCGGATATCCTATCCACTGCGGTAATCAGACACATATTTATACACTGTTTAGTCGGTTTATCTGTATTTTATACCCCCAAATATCCAATATTGATGTGTTTACATGTGTGATCTATTTTTAAAACCCATAACATTGCCAATTTAATCATGTTCGACAGTAATAATAGTAGAAATGTGTGAATATGTTGTATTGTTCGTCGCTACCGGTAGCCAACATCAGTGACGCTTTGTAAAGCTTCTAACTAGTAATGTTCTGCAAAATAATTTCGTTAGGTAATCTCATACAGGCCTGGTCCAACAACCAATCAGATTTTGACGTTTTCATGCAGGCCCCATGAATCCCATATTGGCCGTGCTAGCTCAATACTGGCCGAGTTAAGCATCGATACTGAAGAGTTCACGCTCGTATTGGACTAGCAAATGTATACAATATTCTATAACCAATTAATAATGCACCATACATATCATACGAATGGGACACGGGCGTAATGACAATGCTGTGCTTGTATACTTATGAACATTTCTCAGATTACTTAGCTTAACACAAACATGTTTACTTAGGCCTGACGAATGGAAACACAGAGAGGAACGTATACCTGTCACTCGCGGAATAGAAGAATATGGATACATCGAATGGTAAGATGTTATATATTATAAGTACAGTTTCAATAATGATCACTTGACTGAATGATTTGTCGAGTTTGAGATTGGCTCCTGGCTCAGCGAGATGGCTCCTGACTCTGCTAATCAGAATGCTCGAAATAGAGTTTGAAATTGGAAAACAGTTCTATAACATCAGGGCCTGATGTTTAAAGCGATAAACACACATTTTTCTATACATAATGTATTACAATCCTGTATAACACGATTTATGCAACCTAATTACCGTTATATCTCACATGTGTGCCTATGCATATTTATTTGTAGACTAGTCTTAGTTAAATTACATATAAACGATATTATCTCGCGTTTAGTATTGACTCCGATGACAAACACACGTCAATTGAGGAGCGTGACTTATCGTTTTATGAAATCCTACTTTCAATTTTGAAAGTTTGTAGATCACAAAATCACTGTTTATTGATTCAATGTAGTGTTCGAATGTCTTCTGAAGAATTTGTAGTAGCAATTCATTTATACATGGAACAATGCATTGTATTTGCTTATTTTACGATGTAATGTCGCTTTAACGAACTTGTTTGGGAAAGCAGTATCAATTGAAATATTGAAATATGAAATTGCACCGTACTGAATAAAAATGTTTGTGTGAATGTTAAAATGTTTTGCACAATGAATAAGTATGACGTGTATATTGAACATGTATGTACAATGTGGATGCTGAAGAGTTCTGCACAGTGAACAAGTATGGCTTGTATATTGAACATGTATGTACCATGTTGTTGCTAAAATGTTCTGCACAATGAACAAGTATGGCGTGTATATTGAACATGTATGTACAATGTGGATGCTAGTGTTCTGCACAATGAACACGTATGGCGTGTATATTGAACATGTATGTACCATGTGTATGCTGAAGAGTTCTGTACAATAAACACGTATGGAGTGTATAGTGAACATGTATGTACAATGTGGATGCTGAAGAGTTCTGCACAATGGACAAGCATGGCGTGTATATTGGACATGTATGTACCATGTGGATGCTAGTGTTCTGCACAATGAACACGTATGGCGTGCATATTGAACATGTATGTACCATGTGTATGCTGAAGAGTTCTGCACAATAAACACGTATGGAGTGTATAGTGAACATGTATGTACAATGTGGATGCTGAAGAGTTCTGCACAATGAACAAGTATGGCGTGTATATTGAACATGTATGCACAATGTGGATGCTAGTGTTCTGCACAATGAACACGTATGGCGTGTATATTGAACATGTATGTACCATTTGGATACTAACGTGTTCTGCACAATGAACAAGTATGGCGTTATATTGTGTTGCCTTATTTCGTGTGAGGAAGCTATCCAGGTGTTTCTACCCGGGTGTCCGTCCACGGCTGAATTACTGCTCGGATCCTTGCCCTATATCTACCAATACTAGACATCGACGTTGCCACGTTTGCCCTATATCTACCAATACTAGCCATCGACGTAGCCACGTTTGCCCTAACTCTACCAATACTAACCATCGACGTAGCCACGTGTGCCCTAACTCTACCAATACTAGCCATCGACGTAGCAATGTATGCCCTAACTCTACCAATACTAACCATCGACGTAGCAACGTTTGCCCTAACTCTACCAATACTAACCATCGACGTAGCAACGTTTGCCCTAACTCTACCAATACTAACCATCGACGTAGCCACGCGTCCCTAACTCTAACAATACTAACCATCGACATAGCCACGCGTGCCCTAACTATACCAATACTAGCCATCGACGTACCAACCTTTGCTCTAACTCTACCAATACTAGCAATAGGTAGTGCTAGCCATCGACATAGCCACGTTGTGGCACACCAAGGTAGTGCTAGCCATCGACATAGCCACGTTGTGGCACACTGAGGTAGTGCTAGCCATCGAAATAGCCACGTTGTGGCACACCGAGTCAGTGCTAGCCATCGACGTAGCCACGTTGTGGCACACTGAGGCAGTGCTAGCCATCGACATAGCCAAGTTATTGCACACCGAGGTAGTGCTAGCCATCGACATAGGCACGTTGTGGCCACCTAGGCAGTGCTAGCCATATAACTGTTGAATGTGAGACATTAGACCACAAACTAATTTAACAACATTATGTCTAATTAACAGTTGGCTTGAGAGAAAGAATGCGGATGGTAATCCAGACGTGTCTGAAGCACGTGACGTGACTGAAGCACGTGACGATATAGAAACTCTAACTTCACTTGATTTTCCGAGTACATTAAACAATTTTACAGACCTACGCCCGTGAGTATCTATTGCCCATAATTTCTGTTAAATATTTAATCTACAAACTTAACAGTGGCCCAGCAGCGCACTTCAGTTAAGACGAAGTATATTAATCTAGTTTAACTAGTAGATTACAGTTACAGTGGGGCCACTATACATATATGCTGGTCATACGTATACATATCGTACAGTGGGGGCACTATAAATATATACTAGTCATACGTATGCATATCGTACAGTGGGGGCACTATACATATATACTAGTCATACGTATGCATATCGTACAGTGGGGGCACTATAAATATATACTAGTCATACGTATGCATATCGTACAGTGGGGCACTATACATATATACTAGTCATACGTATACATATCGTACAGTGGGGGCACTATAAACATATACTAGTCATCCGTATACACATCGTACAGTAGGGCACTATACAGGTATGCTAGTCATCCGTATACATAGCGTACGGTAGGGCACCATACAGGTATACTAGTCCTACGTATACATATCGTACAGTAGGGCACTATACAGGTATACTAGTCCTACGTATACATATCGTACAGTAGGGCACTATACAGGTATACTAGATATACGTATACATAGCGTACAGTAGGGCACTATACAGGTATACTAGTCATACGTATACATATCGTACAGTAGGGCACTATACAGGTATACTAGTCCTACGTATACATATGGTACAGTAGGGCACTATACAGGTATACTAGTCCTACTATACATATCGTACAGTAGGGCACTATACAGGTATACTAGTCCTACGTATATATATCGTACAGTAGGGCACTATACATGTATACTAGTCCTACTTTTACATATCGTACGGTAGGGCACTATACAGGTATACTAGACATCCGTATGCATATCGTACAGTAGGGCACTATACAGGTATACTAGTCCTACGTATACATATCGTACAGTAGGGCACTATACAGGTATACTAGTCCTACGTATACATATGGTACAGTAGGGCACTATACAGGTATACTAGTCCTACGTATACATATCGTACAGTAGGGCACTATACAGGTATACTAGTCCTACGTATACATATGGTACAGTAGGGCACTATACAGGTATACTAGTCCTACGTATACATATCGTACAGTAGGGCACTATACAGGTATACTAGTCCTACATATACATATGGTACAGTAGGGCACTATACAGGTATACTAGTCCTACGTATACATATTGTACATTAGGGCAATATACCTATATGCTAGTCATACGTATATATATCGTACGGTAGGGCACTATACAGGTATACTAGTCCTACATATACATATCGTACGGTAGGGCACTATACAGGTATACTAGTCCTACATATACATATGGTACAGTAGGGCACTATACAGGTATTCTAGTCATCCGTATACATATCGTACAGTAGGGCACTATACAGGTATACTAGTCCTACATATACATATCGTACAGTAGGGCACTATACAGGTATACTAGTCCTACATATATATATCGTACAGTAGGGCACTATACAGGTATACTAGTCCTACATATACATATCTTACAGTGGGGGCACTATACATGTATACTAGTCCTACATATACATATCGTACAGTAGGGGCACTATACAGGTATACTAGTCCTACATATATATATCGTACAGTAGGGGCACTATACAGGTATACTAGTCCTACGTATACATAGTGTACAGTAGGGCACTATACAGGTATACTAGTCATACGTATACATATGGTACAGTAGAGCACTATACAGGTATACTAGTCATACGTATACATATCGTACGCTAGTGCACTATACAGGTATACTGGTCATACGTATACATATGGTACAGTAGGGGCACTATATATATATGCTGGTCATACGTATACATATCGTACAGTTGGGTACTATACAGGTATACTAGTCATACGTATACATATCGTACAGTAGGGTACTGTACAGGTATACTAGTCATACGTATACATATGGTACAGTAGGGCACTATACCGGTATACTAGTCATACGTATACATATCGTACAGTAGGGGCACTATACATATATACTAGTCATACGTATACATATCGTACAGTGGGGGCACTATACATATATGCTGGTCATACGTATAAATATATGGTACAGTAGGGCACTATATAGGTATACTAGTCATACGTATACATATTGTACAGTGGGGGCATTATACATATATGCTGGTCATACGTAGACATATCGCATAGTAGGGGCAATATACATATATGCTAGTCATACGTATACATATTGTACAGTTGGGGCACTATACATATATGCTGGTCATATGTATAAATATTGTACAGTTGGGGCACTATACATATATGCTGGTCATACGTATACATATTGTACAGTAGGGGCACTATACATATAGGCTGGTCATACGTAGACATTTTCTACAGTAGGGGCACTATACATATATGCTGGTCATACGTATAAATATCGTACAGTAGGGGCACTATTCATATATGCTGGTCATACGTATAAATATCGTACAGTGGGGGAACTATACATATATGCTTGTCATACGTATAAATATGGTACAGTGGGGGCACTATACGTATATGCTGGTCATACGTATAAATAGTGTACAGTAGGGGGGGCACTATACATATATGCTGGTCATACGTATAAATATGGTACAGTGGGGGCACAATACTGGTATACTAGTCATACGTATACATATCGTACGGTAGGACACTATACAGGTATAATAGTCATACGTATACATATCGTACAGTAGGGGCACTATACAGGTATACTAGTCATCCGTATACATATCGTACAGTAGGGGCACTATACAGGTATACTAGTCCTAAGTAGACATATCGTAGAGTAGGGGCACTATACATATATGCTGGTCATACGTATAAATATGGTACAGTTGGGGCACTATACAGGTATACTAGTCATCCGTATACATATCGTACAGTAGGGGCACTATACAGGTATACTAGTCATACGTATACATATGGTACAGTAGGGGCACTATACAGGTATACTAGTCATACGTATACATATGGTACAGTAGGGGCACTATACAGGTATACTAGTCATACGTATACATATCGTACAGTAGGGCACTATACAGGTATGCTAGATATCCGTATACATATCGTACAGTAGGGCACTATACAGGTATACTAGTCCTACGTATACATATCGTACGGTAGGGCACTATACAGGTATACTAGTCCTACGTATACATATCGTACAGTAGGGCACTATACAGGTATACTAGTCATACGTATATATATGGTACGGTAGGGCATTATACAGGTATACTAGTCCTACGTATACATATCGTACAGTAGGGCACTATACAGGTATACTAGTCCTACGTATACATATGGTACAGTAGGGGCACTATACAGGTATACTAGTCATACGTATACATATCGTACAGTAGGGTATTGTACAGGTATACTAGTCATACGTATACATGTCGTACAGCAGGGCACTATACAGGTATACTAGTCATACGTATATATATGGTACGGTAGGGCATTATACAGGTATACTAGTCCTACGTATACATATCGTACAGTAGGGCACTATACAGGTATACTAGTCATCCGTATCCATATCGTACAGTAGGGCACTATACAGGTATACTAGTCTTACGTATGTATATCGTACAGTAGGGACACTATACAGGCATGCTAGTCCTACGTATACATATCGTACAATGTGGGCAATGTTATATATAGTTTTTAAACTTTTCAGCTTTTACATTACTCTATAATTCCACATGTGCAGTTTTCACTTATAGTCTTATCTCTTGATTGTATTTTATTTGTATATATGTTGAGTAGATTAAATGTTGTTAAATGAATTCTCTCGTAAAATTAATTCTTTAATATTATTATTATATTATTATTATTAGGAAATTAGATCAAGTGATTTACACAATCATAAGACGAGATGTATTGACTATTTAGTCGATTGAAAACTGCTTAGACTATTGGTCATTTCCAACTTCAGTAGATATATATTTTTAAAAGAATTAATATAAGCAGTTACGGTTGTAAAACAACAAATAAATTGCCTATTAAATACATAGTAAAAAGTGAAAACACACAGTCTCTTCATTTATATTTCCAAACTTTCATTTCTTCTGATAAAACATCCATATGTAAAGAGGTATTCAAATCAAACTGTAAAAGAGCAACTATCTTTCAATTATAATGTTTCTCATAGCCAGTGCTCGCCTGTGAATAACGTCACTGTATTTACACACTGTATTCCTCCGCCAAATAATACAATATACCAATCTTCAGTTTGCAATGGCCTGAATTCTTATACCACATATGTTCTACACATCAAATAGTCAGAAGTTTTCTCAAGTAAACATAATTTCTCAAAATACACAGAAACTATACACTGCCTGTAATGAAAATGCATATTTACCAAAAAGAAAAATTAACTGTTATTGGGTTAGTTATTGGGACTACATTCCACAGGGGATGCACTTCTGCCTATTTACGTATATACAACCGTAATTATAATGCTTTCTGATTTCCCTTTGACTTTTTCAGAATCCGAGTTCGTTCAAACGAACCACCATCTCTACCGCCCTTCAGATATCGTCAGCCACCTGAAGTGGATATTGAATCAACAACCGACGGATCGCATACAACTGAGTTTGTGGAGTAAGTTGAGTTGATATGAACACGATCACATTCAGCATTTCCATCAAACCTCCTCTGCCTGCTCGATTTATAATAGTAAAACATGATCGGACAGATGGTTTCCTCCCACACGAATAACCACACTAAGGGATGTCCGATTAGCGCAGTGATTAACACGCTCGCTACCAACCAATGTAACCCGGGTTCGATCCTCGGACCGGAAAGTATGTGAGATTGTACAATGGTGGTGATGATGAGGGTGATGATGATGGTGGTCATGATTGTGATGATGAAGATGATGAGGGTGGTGATGATGGTGGTGCTGATGATGATGATGCTGCTGATGATGATATTGATGATGAGGGTGATGATGATGATGATGATGATGATGATGATGATGATGATGATGATGATGATGATGATGATGATGACTTGAATATAATTATTTGTTACAAATCTCACATGGATTTTATTTTCAGTGTGTACAGTTATATATTAACAATGATTACCTGTCCATTTACAGTTACTCTCGAATAGTCGAACTTTATTATAAAGGTGTGAATTTATAATAATCATTGGTGTAACCATTACCATTGCTAACATTACAGTCATAAATACCATGCCATACTTAAAATGACTGAATGTCATATTGTTGATGTAATCATTGTGACTTCTATATGATGTTTATATGTATAAAAATTTAATATGTAGGTGAATTATAGATCCATTGGAACTGTTATGATTGTGCCCTTAGGCAAGGCATTTAAATCCCACGTTACGTATTATCTCTCCATCGTGGCGATGGATCCATCAGGAATGAGGTCTCGAGAGTGATTACTATAAGTTGTAAGAACTTGTTTCGCAATCGAGCCCAAATAACTTTGTATAAACTAAACTTCGATATTGCATAATTACATTCCAAATGTGGGGTTTCTTCTGTTATAGCGAACAAAGCAACAATAAAGAAGATATACCAAACAATGGATACATAAGGTAATAATTAATACTGTTACGCTGGCATAGTTCTGTATGATAGACACAATTCTGTTACGCTGGCATAGTTCTGTATTATAGACACATTTCTGTTACGCTGGCATAGTTCTGTATGATAGATACATTTCTGTTATGTTGTCCAAGGAATAATAGAGATTTCTCAGTGAATGAAAACTCCATCTTCTACTGTTTTGAAACAGTGAAATATGGCATGTTCTCTGTCACTGCGGAGTTCCGTATTCCTCCGCGGTTGGATGTACACTTGTATTTAAGCTATTTTCTGATAATCATGAACAGTTATTTATCATGTAATATGTTCTGTTGTTATTTATTACGTTTATTTATCGTCGCTACCGGTTGCCCATATGAGCGACGCCTCCTGAAGAGATTAGTAATTTTATATGTTGGAGGATAGTGCAATAATACAGACAGAGACCCATTCCAGAGTCTCCTCTGGTTCTTTTACGTGCACGATGTAAAGCACAGACACGAGACCTCGGTTTAACGTCCCATCTGAAAGACTGTTAATTGTATTAGGGTCAGACGGGGGATCGAACCTGCGATCCCTGGATTCACAGTCATGTATTGTGTTATTGTGAGTATGCCAATATGAAATCACTAGCTTGAGATAATGGTACAATATTCTTATTTTTGTTCCATTTTTTGATATTGTTCCTGCGAACTGACATTTTCTGAAATGTTAATAGCTCATGATGAAATATATCATGCTAACAGCTTGAGCATCAGCTCACCTCCATCGCCACTCATCACTTCCTGGGAGTTGTAAAATGTAATTAAATGTAAACCTACTTTCTGTTTAGTGTTTACCCAGCCAGGCGAGTTTGGCATGAAAAGGTCTGAACTGTGAGAACGCTAGGCTTATCATAACTAAAGTGTAATCAATTCTAAATAGCCATATTGGCCGCGCTAGCTCAATACTGGCCGAGATAAGCATCGATACTGAAGAGTTTACGCTCGTATTGGACTAGCAAATGTATACAATATTCTATAACCAATTAATAATGCACCATATAAATATACAGCAAAGCATACCTATTATGCGAATGGGACACCGGCGTATTGACAATGCTGTACTTGTATAATTATGAACATTTCTCAGATTACTTAGCTTAACACACACATGTTTACTTAGGCCTGACGAATGGAAACACAGAGAGGAATGTATACCTGTCACTCGCGGAATAGAAGAATATGGATACGTCGAAAGGTAAGTGTTATCTATTATAAGTACAGTTTCAATAACGCTCACTTGACTGAATGATGTGTCGAATTTGAGATTGGCTTCTGGATCAGCGAGTTGGCCCCTGGCTCTACCAATCAGAAAGCTAGAAATATAGTTTGAAATTGGAAATCAGTTATATAACACCAGGGCCTGGTGTTTAAAGCGACACTTAGTGAAAACGCATATTTCTATACAGAATGTATTACAATCCTGTATAACACGATTTATGCAACATATTTACCGTTATATCTCACATGTGCATATTTATTTGTAGACTAGCCTTAGTTAAAATACCTATAAACGATATTATCTCGCGTTTAGTATTGACTCAGATGACAAACACACGTCAATTGAGGAGCGTGGCTTATCGTTAAATGAAATCCTACTTTCAACTTTGAAGGTTTGTAGATCACAAACACACTGTTTATTGATTCAATTTTAGTGTTCGAATGTCTTCTGAAGAATTTGTAGTAGCAATTCATTTATACATGAAACAATGCATTGTATTTACTTTTTTGTGATGTAATGTCGCTTTAGCGAACTTGTTTAGGAAAGCAGTATCAATTGAAATATTGAAATATGAAATTGCACCGTACTGAATACAAATGTTTGTGTGAATGTTAAAATGATTTGCACAATGAACACGTATGGCGTGTATATTGAACATGTATGTACAATGTGGATGCTGAAGTGTTCTGCACAATGACTAAGTATGGCATGTATATTTAACATGTATGTACAATGTGGTTGCTAAAATGTTCTGCACAATGAACACGTATGGCGTGTATATTGAACATGTATGTACAATGTGGATGCTGAAGTGTTCTGCACAATGACTAAGTATGGCATGTATATTTAACATGTATGTACAATGTGGTTGGTAAAATGTTCTGCACAATGAACAAGTATGGCGTTATATTGTGTAGCCTTATTTCGTGTGAGGAAGCTATCCAGGTAGTTCTACCCGGGTGTCCGTCCACGGCTGAATTACTGCTCGGCATCCTTGCCCTATATCTACCAATACAAACCATCGACGTAGCCACGTTTGCCCTACATCTACCAATACTAACCATCGAAGTAGCAACATTTGCTCTATCTCTACCAATACTAGCCATCGACGCAGCCACGTTTGCCCTAACTCTACCAATACTTGCCATCGACGTAGCCACGTTTGTCCTATATCTATCAATACTAACCATCGACGTTGCCACCTTTGCCCTATCTCTACCAATACTAGCCATCGACGCAGCCACGTTTGCCCTAACTCTACCAATACTAGTAATCGACGTAGCCACGTTTGCCCTAACTCTACCAATACTAGCCGTCGACGTAGCAACGTTAGCCCTATCTCTACTAATACTAGCCATCGACGTAGCAACGTTTGCCCTAACTCTACCAATACTAGCAATCGACGTAGCCTCGTTTGCCCTAACTCTACCAATACTAGCAATCGACGTAGCCTCGTTTGCCCTATCTCTACCAATACTAGCAATCGACGTAGCCTCGTTTGCCCTATCTCTACCAATACTAGCCATCGGCGCAGCCACGTTTGCCATAGCTATACCAATACTAGCAATCGACGTAGCCACGTTTAGCCCTATCTCTACCAATACTAACCATCGACGTAGCCACGTTGTGGCACACCGAGGCAGTGCTAGCCATATAGCCGTTGAATGTAACAAAATGAAAGTGACCATTTTAACTAATGTGTAGGTGGGCCTCTTTATCAATGGATTGCAGAGCAGTTTGCCGTACCATTGAAACATTTATTCAGTGATTTTATCATAAATTGGGACGAATGTATCTATCTCAGATAAAGGACAGTGGTGTATTATTATACATCACTTATAAGGGAAATTCCCGTTTATTTGGTAATAAATCCGACTAGTATTAGCAGATTTGGGTTTATTCTTTTCAAATCACTGTTCCCTTTATCAGTGAAATTAACCTCCAGGGCCTGATAAGAACGCGCAGTCAATATGGTATGTTTCATATCGGCTGATAAATTCACGGAAAATGCGTGCGTATACTCAGGTGAAGGCTTTATAAATTCGGTCCCGTACAGCGCACTGACATTGCTTTCGGAACATCACACTTGACTGTTGTGGAATTGTACATGCGACAGATTTGGGTATGTAAAAATATATTATATTGTTCGTAGTTGTCATTAGGTTATTTTATCTGAACGTCGTCTAAAGCAACTGTCCGAGACGCTACCAGAAACATGTTGTAGTAAATCGTTATTAAATATGGTTCTAGTGATTTACGATGATGGATATCGACTGTTCATTACATACATAATAATTAACTAATAACTACTGTTGAATCCAGTGTTGAATATATGGCTGGGGCAGTGTGGTGATCAGCTGTTATTGAAAGGGGTGTCATGTACGCTCAAATTGCAGGAGCGGGGTAATAGGTTATCGAGTGGTTCTAAGTTTGTGTATATATATATATATATATACCATATGAGGTCATGATGGGTCCGGAGTCGTTGTATATTTAGACCGTGAAGGTCACCATGTGTATTGATTCTATCTAGACGCGTGTGTATCTATGTCTAAGCATGATGGTAACTATTGTCTTGTTGTACCAACATGCTATGCTATACTATCAGGTGGTAAGAAGAGCCGAGTAGATTGACGTAGCACAAGGGTTTTATATTTGTTATTGTTGTAGTCGCTTCATGCCTGAACCAGGAGCCGTGAGAGGTGTAGCTCAGGGGCGTAGATCCTGTTCGGAACGATCAACATAACAAGCTGGGGCACGAGCCGACTGGGATAGTTTGCCGGCGTGAGCTGGTGACATCCATATACTGGAGAGTGTCAGCGGTTAGCGGTAGCTGTACAGCATCGAGTCCGCCGTCAGTGGACAGGGTCCTTAGGACGCAGGGAGTTAATGATATTGTGTATTGTATATCTTTAAAGTGTGCATTATAGCACTGTGACGGCAATACTTGCCACGCTTTTTTAATGTGTGCATTATAGCACTGTGATGGCCATACGTGCCAATGTTTAAATAGGTGTATTACAGCCTAAAGTTAAAGCCGAGTGTGGAACGGCAGAGATTTAGATCTCGGAACTGTGACATAAATTAACGGCATTACCAGCCGAAGACCGGGCTCTATACCGGAAGTGAAGCAATATCTGTGAAGAGCCAAACTACGGACAAACATACGTCTCATACCATCCATTGTCTGTGTTGCAATTGTTGTTTGATGTATATTAAAATTTGTAAATCTATTTAGTCTTTATGCATACACTTGATCCTGGTATCCGTGACCCTGAGATAAGCTGGCCCTCGTGTCATTCTGTGACACCTATCACTACCAATACTAGCAATCGACGCAGCCACGTTTGCCATAGCTATACCAATACTAGCAATCGACGTAGCCACGTTTAGCCCTATCACTACCAATACTAACCATCGACGTAGCCACGTTGTGGCACACCGAGGCAGTGCTAGCCATATAGCCGTTGAATGTTAGACATTAGGCCACAACATAATTTAACAACATTACTTCTATTTAACAGTTGGCTTGATAGAAAGAATACGGATGGTAATACAGACGTGTCTGAAGCACGTGACGTGACTGAAGCACGTGATGATATAGAAACTCTAAAATCACTGGAGTTTCCGAGTACATTAAACAATTTTATAGACAAACGCCCGTCTATTGCCGATAATGTCTGTTAAATATTTAACCTACAAACTTAACAGCGGCCCAGTCGCGCATTTCAGTTAAGACGAAGTATATTAATCAAGTTTAACTAGTAGATTACAGTTACAGTGGTGCCATTATACATATATGCTGGTCATACGTATTCATATCGTACAGTGGGGCACTATACATTATATGCTGGTCATACGTATACATATCGTACAGTGCGGCACTATATATATATGCTGGTCATAGGTAGACATATCGTACAGTGGGGCACTATACATATATGCTGGTTATACGTATACATATCGTACAGTAGGGGCATTATACATATATGCTAGTCATACGTATACATATCGTACAATAGGGACATTATACATATATGCTGGTCATACGTATACATATCGTACAGTAGGGGCACTATACATATATGCTGGTCATACGTATACATATCGTATAGTAGGGGCAGTATACATATATGCTGGTCATACGTATGCATATCGTACAGTAGGGGCACTATACATATATGCTCGTCATACGTATACATATCGTACAGTAGTGGCACTATACATATACGCTGGTCATACCTATACATATCGTACAGTGGGGAACTATATATATATGCTGGTCATACGTATACATATCGTACAGTGGGGGCACTATACATATGTGCTGGTCATACTTATACATATCGTACAGTAGGGGCACTATACATATATACTGGTCATACGTATACATATCGTACAGTAGGGGCACTATATATATATGCTGGTCATACGTATACATATTGTACAGTGGGGGCACTATATATATATGCTAGTCATATGTATGCATATCGTACAGTGGGGGCACTATATATATATGCTGGTCACACGTATGCATATTGTACAGTGGGGGCACTATATATATATGCTAGTCATACGTATACATATTGTACAGTGGGGCACTATATATATATATGCTGGTCATACGTATACATATCGTACAGTAGGGGCACTATATATATATATGCTAGTCATACGTATACATATCGTACAGTAGGGGCACTATATATATATGCTGGTCATACGTATGCATATCGTACAGTAGGGGCACTATATTTATATGCTGGTCATACGTATGCATATCCTACAGTGGGGGCACTATACATATATTATATATATATGCTGGTCATACGTATACATATCGTACAGTGGGGGCACTATATATATATATGCTGGTCATACGTATACATATTGTACAGTGGGGGCAATATATATATATGCTAGTCATACGTATGCATATCGTACAGTGGGGGCACTATATATATATATGCTTGTCATACGTATGCATATTGTACAGTGGGGGCACTATATATATATATGCTAGTCATACGTATGCATATCGTACAGTGTGGCACTATACATATATGCTAGTCATACGTATGCCTATCGTACAGTAGGGCACTATACAGGTATACTAGTCCTACGTATACATATCGTACATTAGGGCACTATACAGATCTACTAGTCATACGTATGCATATCGTACAGTAGGGGCACTATATATATATGCTGGTCATACGTATACATATCCTACAGTGGGGGCACTATACATATATTATATATATATATGCTGGTCATACGTATACATATCGTACAGTGGGGCACTATATATATATGCTGGTCATACGTATACATATCGTACAGTGGGGGCACTATATATATGCTGGTCATACGTATACATATTGTACAGTGGGGGCACTATATATATATGCTAGTCATACGTATGCATATCGTACAGTGGGGGCACTATATATATATGCTGGTCATACGTATGCATATTGTACAGTGGGGGAACTATATATATATGCTAGTCATACGTATGCATAACGTACAGTGGGGGCACTATATATATATGCTGGTCATACGTATACATATCGTACAGTGGGGGCACTATACATATATGCTGGTCCTAGGTATAAATATCGTACAGTGGGGCACTATACATATATGCTGGTCATACGTATACATATTGTACAGTGGGGGCAATATATATATATGCTAGTCATACATATGCATATCGTACAGTGGGGGCACTATATATATATGCTGGTCATACGTATGCATATTGTAGAGTGGGGGCATTATATATATATGCTAGTCATACGTATGCATATCGTACAGTGTGGGCACTATATATATATGCTAGTCCTACGTATACATATCGTACAGTAGGGCACTATACAGGTATACTAGTCCTACGTATTCATATTGTACAGTAGTGCACTATACAGGTATACTAGTCCTACGTATACATATCGTACAGTAGGGGCACTATACAGGTATACTAGTCATCCGTATACATATTGTACAGTAGGGGCACTATACAGGTATACTAGTCCTACGTATACATATCGTACAGTAGGGCACTATACAGGTATACTAGTCCTACGTATACATATCGTACAGTAGGGCACTATACAGGTATACTAGTCCTACGTATACATATCGTACAGTAGGGCACTATACAGGTATACTAGTCCTACGTATACATATCGTAGAGTAGGGGCACTATACATGTATACTAGTCCTACGTATTCATATTGTACAGTAGTGCACTATACAGGTATACTAATCATACGTATGCATATCGTACAGTAGGGCACTATACAGGTATACTAGTCCTACGTTTACATATTGTACAGTAGGGCACTATACATGAATACTAGTCTTACGTATACCTATCGTACAGTAGGGCACTATACAGGTATACTAGTCCTACGTATACATATTGTACAGTAGGGCACTATACATGTATACTAGTCCTACGTATACATATTGTACAGTAGGGCACTATACAGATCTACTAGTCATACGTATGCATATCGTACAGTAGGGGCACTATATATATATGCTGGTCATACGTATACATATCCTACAGTGGGGGCACTATACATATATTATATATATATATGCTGGACATACGTATACATATCGTACAGTGGGGCACTATATATATATGCTGGTAATACGTATACATATCGTATAGTGGGGGCACTATATATATATGCTGGTCATACGTATACATATTGTACAGTGGGGGCACTATATATATATGCTAGTCATACGTATGCATATCGTACAGTGGGGGCACTATATATATATGCTGGTCATACGTATGCATATTGTACAGTGGGGGCACTATATATATATGCTAGTCATATTTATGCATATCGTACAGTGGGGGCACTATATATATATGCTGGTCATACGTATACATATCGTACAGTGGGGGCACTATACATATATGCTGGTCATACGTATAAATATCGTACAGTGGGGCACTATACATATATGCTGGTCATACGTATACATATTGTACAGTGGGGCACTATATATATATGCTGTTCATACGTATACATATCGTACAGTAGGGGCACTATATATATATGCTAGACATACGTATACATATCGTACAGTAGGGCACTATACATATATACTAGTCATACGTATACATATCGTACAGTAGGGGCACTATATATATATGCTGGTCATACGTATGCATATCGTACAGTAGGGTCACTATATATATATATGCTGGTCATACGTATACATATCGTACAGTGGGGGCACTATACATATATTATTTATATATATGCTGGTCATACGTATACATATCGTACAGTGGGGGCACTATATATATATGCTGGTCATACGTATGCATATTGTACAGTGGGGGCACTATATATATATGATAGTCATACGTATGCATATCGTACAGTGGGGGCACTATATATATATGCTAGTCATACGTATACATATTGTACAGTAGGGGCACTATATATATATGCTAGTCCTACGTATACCTATCGTACAGTAGTTTCACTATACTGGTATACTAGTCATACGTATACATATGGTACAGTAGGGGCACTATACAGGTATACAAGTCCTACGTATACATATCGTACAGTAGGGCACAATACAGGTATACTAGTCCTACGTATACATATGGTACAGTAGGGCACTATACAGGTATACTAGTCCTACGTATACATATTGTACAGTAGGGGCACTATACAGGTATACTAGTCATACGTATACATATGGTACAGTAGGGCACTATACAGGTATACTAGTCCTACGTATACATATTGTACAGTAGGGGCACTATACAGGTATACTAGTCCTACGTATACATATTGTACAGTAGGGCACTATACAGGTATACTAGTCATACGTATACATATCGTACAGTAGGGCACTATACAGGTATACTAGTCCTACGTATACATATTGTACAGTAGGGGCACTATACAGGTATACTAGTCCTACGTATACATATCGTAGAGTAGGGCACTATACAGGTATGCTAGTCATCCGTATACATATCGTACGGTAGGGCACTATACAGGTATACTTGTCCTACGTATACATATCGTACAGTGGGGCACTATACAGGTATACTAGTCATACGTATACATATCGTACAGTAGGGCACTCTACATATATGCTAGTCCTACGTATACATATTGTACAGTAGGGCACTATACAGGTATACTAGTCATACGTATACATATCGTACAGTAGGGACACTATACAGGTATACTAGTCCTACGTATACATATCCTACAATGTGGGCAATGTTATATATAGTTTCTCTACTTGTCATTTTACATTACTATATAATTCCACATGTGCAGTTTTCACTTTTAGTCTTATCTCTTGATTGCAGTATGTTTTACACATCAACTAGTCTGAAGTCTTCTCAAGTAAACATAATTTCTCAAAATACACAGAAACTATACACTGCCTGTCATGAAAATGCATTTTTACCAAAAAGAAAAATTAACTATATTAGTTATTGGGACTACATTCGACCGCGGATGCACTTCTGCCTATTTACGTATATACAACCGTAATTATAATGCTTTCTGTTTTCCCTTTGACTTTTTCAGAATCCGAGTTCGTTCAGCAAACGAACCACCACCACTACCGCCCTTCAGATATCATCCGCCATTACCACCGACACCTGAAGTGGATATAGAATCAACAACCGACGGATCACATACAACTGAGATTGTGGAGTAAGTTGAGTTGATATGAACACGATCACATTCAGCATTTCCATCAAACCTCCTCTGCCTGCTCGATTTATAATAGTAAAATATGATCGGACAGATGTGTTTTCTACGGGTACGCCGGTTTCCTCCCATACGAATAACTACACCAAGGGATGTCCGATTAGCGCAGTGATTAACAAGCTCGCTTCCCACCAATGTAACCCGGGTTCGATCCTCGGACCGGAAAGTATGTGAGCTGGTACAATGGTCGCCAGATCGGACAGGTGGGTTTCCTCCGGGTACTTTTCTCCCACACGAATGACAGACCACATATACGCTTTCATCCGCGCCAACAAGAGCGATTAATATAGGTTGTGAAATATTGTTTCACAATCATTGTAAAATAACTAAAGATTAAATCAAATAATAAACAAATGTCACCTCCGGAGCTTAGACAGTGATCATGTTGCAAAATATTCAAATTATTTCAGAAGAATGTCACGGTGTATTAACAATGCTATTTATACGGTGAAATATATATTCGTGCTATTTTATTACATTTTAAACTGTTTCCATGTTTGTTCAATCGTTTTACTTATATAAAATGTGTCGGTGATGTTAATGAACATTAACATGTTTTATTGCAAATACATAATTATTATTATACATTGCATGAGAAACAAAATATATACAAATTTAATTCATTAATAATACATGACATCGTGTATATCAATTTAGTTTTCACTGGAAATGTTCAAAATTCCTGAGAGCTAAACATTCAAACTTCCACCTTGCTTCTCACGCATGCACAGGATATATGTCAATATTACCCTCACACATTTATTTTTCAGCTACGACTCTATCAGCACATATTTAGTTTTCAGCTACGACTCTATCGGCACACATTTATTTTTCAGCTACGACTCTATCGGCACACATTTATTTTTCAGCTACGACTCTATCGGCACACATTCATTTTCAGCTACGACTCAATCGGCACACATTTATTTTTCAGCTACGACATTCGGCACACATTTATTTTTCAGCTACGACTCTATCGGCACACATTCATTTTCAGCTACGACTCAATCGGCACACATTTATTTTTCAGCTACCACTATATAGGCACACATTTATTTTCAGCTACGACTCTATCGGCACACATTTATTTTTCAGCTACGACTCTATCGGCACACATTTATTTTTCAGCTACGACTCTATCGGCACACATTTACGGCCTGATTCTGGCGTTAGTGATAATTGGAGGCTGAATCAAACACCATGGCAATCACGACAACAACAACAACGACGACAAATAGCTGAGTATGGAAACATCCTTTTTATTCATGCCCTTTAGCGTGCCGCGGAGGACACCATTTATTTACATACTGTTAAATAATTAAGATATAATAAGTATCAACCGTGGTATATGGCAGAATAACCCGAGTTTGAGGTTCTTATGCGTAGGCCGGCCGAAGCATTCGTGATATATGTATACGCATACGAACTTCAAACTTGGGTTATTCTGCGATATACCACGGTTGATACTTATTATTTCGATTCTAACACGACTTACTTCTAATAATTTTAAAGGAGTATTTTCTTCAAACGCCGCTGCATTTGGCTTTCGAAATTTCCTCCCGCGTAATGGGTGATGACGTTATTTTTTATGGAAAATATCAATCTATTTTGTCAAATAAAACTGTACAGAATAGTAACTGAAACGTTACAAGACGGACAAGAGATTATCTGATTCTAAAAATAGCTCACTTCCGCGAATTCCCACGGTATTTATTACAAACATCACGTGACTTTCATTCATACAATTTACAGGCATTGTATAAATGGAATAGCCAAAACACGGTGCGCGCAGCATAGTTCAAGGTAGGTATATCGCAGAATAACCCGAGGTAGGTTTTACTCTACAAGTATGAATGTTATTAGCTGGGTCGTGTTAGAATGTTAAATAAACATAACAATTAAAAATGTGAAATAAGACAAATAGAGACAAAATAATTTGTAACATCATCATATAAATGTTTCAATATAATAACATGATTCTTAGCATTTAATTTACGCATCAGCACCTTTACAGTATGTTCAAACTCTTAATGCATGTCCACGTATGACGATCTTAACAATATGGAAACATTCTAACACAAACGAACACTAACACTGCATTACATAGCTAATATGCGTTTGTTTTCCTGTATTATCGAATCACATGTCATCGACTGATCAATGGATGGACTATTATTATGAAGTAGCTCTTCAAAAGTAAAATTGGCAACGTTTCAAATCTGGTCTGGTGTAACGAATATGTATCTCACGGCAGGTAATTAGCATAATCATGTTCGGACGACAGATAATTAGCATATCCATGTTCGGACGGCAGATACTTAGCATAACCATGTTCCGACAACAACTAATTAACATAATCATGTTTGGACGACAGATAATTAGCATAACCATAGTTGGACGACAGATAATTAGCATAACGATGTTAGGACGATTGGTAATTAGCATAACCATGTTCCGACAACAACTAATTAACATAATCATATTTGGAAGACAGATAATTAGCATAACAATGTTAGGACGATTGGTAATTAGCATAATGATGTTCGGACGACAGCTAATTAGCATAACCATGTTCGGACGACAGATAATTAACATAATCATATTCGGACGTCAGATAATTAGCATAACCATGTTCGGACGACAAATAATTAGCATAACCATGTTTGGACGACATATACCTAGCATAACAGTGTTAGGATGACAGATAATTAGCATAACCATGTTCGGACAACAGGCAATTAGCATAACCATGTTCGGACGACATATACCTAGCATAACAGTGTTAGGACGACAGATAATTAGCATAACCGTATGCATCCATTATTATTAGGGTAATACACATGTCCAACACTGAATGGAAGGCATCCACTGAATCGCCGTCATTTTCTTCAGGATAAACCGGTTTGAAGAGCTATTTTATTATTCATATTGACCGTTAGGAGAATTTGAATTGCAGTTACAGGCAAAATGAGGCTTTTCTATAACCTCCATTGGCAAATAAAGTCCGATTTATCCCGATATGAATAGCGGTCCTGTCAGTTGGAATCCTTTGTTTTTCCTGTTTGTCTTTCTTTATGATAAATGTGATATCATCAAAATCATTTTAATTAATTGATACACAATATTTACAGATAAGTATCCATTGGATATACTGTAGGATATATGTTGAGATATTATAGTAATCTAATAAATATCAAATTTAGTAAGTGAATGAAAACTGATAGCATGGTGTGCAAAGGAAACAACGATAAAAACCGAGGAGACCACTAAGAGGACCTACATACTGTTAGGGAGTATTCAGGAGCAGTAACTCACTCATTGGACAGAAACACATGTTCGATAACAATCAAACACCTCACAGGGTGCACCAACACTCCCAGTTAATGTCCGGAGTTGTGGAAGGTCATTGATTCTGTCCGACTGTGTCTGAAATCAACACTTGGAGGATTGCATATGTAGTCTGCAAAAGCGGCACATTGCTAAAATTGCAACCTTCGAGTGGAGTGGGGAGGGGGATCCGTGGCCGAGTAGTTAAGGTCATTGATTCAAATCACTTGCCCCTCACCACTACTGGTTCGAATCCCACTAGTGGTGTCGAATTATTTCAAGTGAGGAAGCTTATTCAGCTGGCTTACGGAGGTCGATGGTTCTACCGTGTGAGCTCTCGCGCCTGAAATACTGCTCGGATGGGCACCAGGGGTCTTCCTCCACTAATAATAACTGAAAAGTCGCCATATGACTCGTTGGTGCAGCGATAACACCCACAAACAAACAAACAAATAAACAAACCAAAAAGCAACCTTCTATAAATAAGATGTACTTACTGTCCTGGAATGATAAAGAAAATCGCGGGAAAATATTAGACATGTCCACATAAGATAATTTAGGTGGGTCGTTTATGCCTACGATATACATGGATATCGGTCCTGACAACTGGCCTATATACACTTACCTATCCAGGTAAATAATATGGTCGAATGCATATGTTTACAAATATCAAATTATCATAATATGTCGTATATTTCTAAAGGTCTCGGATGGATCCTGAATATCCAAATGAGGCGTTTAATATAGAAGGACACGACATAGTATCACAAACCGGTGCACCTATACTAAGAGAGCACGATTACAGTACGCTCGATAGGTAAACAATTGCTATATTTATTTCAGATGCCAATTGTGTAAATTATTAACCATCGCCACTAGCTAGATGTTGTCTGCGACTGTCTGTCTGTCATGGTGTATGTGCGTGTGCGCGCGAGTGAGTGATGGTGTGTGTCTGCATGTGTGTGTGCGAGTGAGTGATGGTGTGTGTCTGCATGTGTGCGCGAGTGAGTGATGGTGTGTGCGCGTGTATGTGCGAGAGTGAGTGATGGAGTGTGTGCGCGTGTGTGTGCGCAAGTGAGTGATGGTGTTGTGTCCGCGTGTGTGCGCGCGAGTGAGTAATGGTGTGTGTGCGTGTGTATGTGTGTGTGCGCGCTAGTGATGGTGTGTGTGCGCGAGTGAGTGATGGTGTATGTGCGTGTGCGCGCGTGTGATGGTGTGTGTGTGTGTGTGCGAGTGAGTGATGGTGTGTGTGTGCGCGTGTGTGCGCGTGAGTGATGGTGTGTGTATGCGTGTATGCGCGTGAGTGATGGTGTGTGTGTGTGTGTGTGTGTGCGCGCGCGCGAGTGATGGTGTATGTGCGTGTGCGCGCGTGTGATGGTGTGTGTGTGTGCGAGTGAGTGATGGTGTGTGTAGGCGTGTGCGCGCGCGGTGACTAATGGTGTGTCTGCGTGTGTGCGCGCGAGTGAGTGATGGTGTATGCGCATGTATGTGCGCGAGTGAATGGTGGTGTGTGTCTGCGTGTGTGCGCGCGAGTGATGGTGTATGCGCATGTATGTGCGCGAGTGAGTGATGGTGTGTGTCCGCGTGTGTGTGCACGAGTGATGGTGGTGCGTGTGTGTGTGTGCGGGAGTGAGTGATGATGTGTGTGCGCGTATTTGTTCCACCACGTGCGACTTTAAACCCCCAGAACAAACACATCTTTTCAATGACACAAATAAATTGTATCTTACACGTTGCATTTAAAGGGTAAATAAGTAAGATTTGCGACTTACCGTGTGCCGGACCTGGTCATTAGATCATCCGTGGAACATGGTTAAATGTAAGGGATGCCTATTCTTGCGTTAATCGCTGCCCGACACTGCGTATGCCCGTAACTGTGGTAAGTGTGGCGTCCGTGGTCCAGTGGTAGAGCGTCGGAGTTGGAATCGAGCGGTACCGGGTTCGATACTCGGTCAGACCACGTATGTAGTGTCATTGAGCAAGGCACCTCACACACATTGTTTAGTACTGGTTAACCACTTAGGTCGGCTAAGCCTGCCCAGGAAAGCATGTCTAGGTCCCCGCAAGGGGTTTGACATTAATGGAACATACATACATACATAACTGATAGTGCGCATGCTAGCTACATACCATTAGCGAGAAAGACATACACGATGATGTGTGTATTGAAGAACGATTCCCTACACCGGATGTGCTGCTGGCTATTATCAAAGAGCAGTACCGTAGCCAGGGGCAAATTTCAACCAAGGCAATCTAGGGGGTCCGGGGGCATGTTTTCACTTAAAATTGTTGGGACATAGAAGCGATTTCCTGCGTTTTCTGATTTAATGAGTTTAGACGTATAGTTATGTACTGACCATTCAGCTCTCTAGCAGTCTACATTTTATAGAGCAAAGGGATTTTTTTTGACATTTCCCACCCCCCATTTAATTCTGTTTTGCTTTGGAAATTTTAACCGAGGCAGCTACCTCTGTGTGCCTCAGTGTGGCTACGGGCCTGAAGATAGTCATCATTTATTTCGTTTCTTATACGATACATGGACATAAGTGTGACTTTCAAAATATATTATTGCAGGTTAGATGATATATATCACAGCCATAATTACGCCAGCTATGAACCAAGAGCTAATCCGGACAACTCCATATTGCAATACAAGACACAAAAAGTAACAGCTTGAAAATACGTGTCCACGGATTATCGTGAAACCTATGCTATCAATAAATAATTAAATAATGCCCTATATACAATAGTCTCACGATGACTCGTTCACGTATTTTACTGTATTTGTAATTATGCACGTAAACACCGTCGTGACGTCACACCTTTGTACTTGCAGTCCATTATTATTAATATTGGACTGCTGTCAAAAGGCCAGAGTATTATATTAAATCCTACGAGTACATGTACGAAAATAACAATTTTAATTAGTAGGATCTTGTTATATAAGTGTGTGCTTTAAGTAAGATATAAGCCTTATACGGATTCAATATGTATATAATACGGCGCTATATACATATCAAATTACTTTTCGCGAATAAAATGCGTGTGTATAGTAAATTGTCCGGAAGCTGGACTGGTAATCCAGTGATCACAGGTTCAATCCCCCGTCTGACCCTAATACAATTAACAGTCTTTCAGATGTGACATTAAACCTTGGTCTCCTGTCGGTGCTTTACACTGTAGGAGACTCTGGAATGGGTCTTTGTCTGTATCATTGCACTATCTTCCAAAACTCTAAAATTACTAATCTCTTCAGGAGGCGTAGCTCATATGGGCAACCGGTAGCGACGATAAATAAACGTAAAAAAACAAACAAACAAACTACCAGTTTGGCGACTGGCCTACAAGAATAGGATTCGTGAAGTACAGATGTTCATAAAAAAGGTGTCTCATAAGTCAGTAATGGCTGGAATTTTCAATAGGGGTGACATTATAATCAACAAACACTTTACTTTTGTATTGTTGCATCATGCATTCGAATACTAGTACCACATTCCCAGAGCAATACTAGTACCACATTCCCAGAGCAATACTAGTGCCACATTCCCAGATCTATACTAGTACCACATTCCCAGAGCAATACTAGTACCACATTCCCAGATCGATACTAGTACCACATTCCCAGATCGATACTAGTACCCCAATCCCAGATCGATACTAGTACCACATTCACAGAGCAATACTAGTACCACATTCCCAGATCTATACTAGTACCACATTCCCAGAGCAATACTAGTGCCACATTCCCAGATCTATACTAGTACCACATTCCCAGATCGATACTAGTACCCCAATCGCAGATCGATACTAGTACGACATTCACAGAGCAATACTAGTACCACATTCCCAGATCGATACTAGTACCACATTCCCAGATCGATACTAGTACCACATTCTCAGATCGATACTAGTACCACATTCCCAGAGCAATACTAGTACCACATTCCCAGATCGATACTAGTACCACATTCCCAGATCGATACTAATACCACATTCCCAGATCGATACTAGTACCACCTTCTCAGATCGATACTAGTACCACATTCCCAGATCAATACTAGTACCACATTCCCAGAGCAATACTAGTACCACATTCCCAGATCGATACTAGTACCACATTCCCAGATCGATACTAATACCACATTCCCAGATCGATACTAGTACCACCTTCTCAGATCGATACTAGTACCACATTCCCAGATCAATACTAGTACCACATTCCCAGAGCAATACTAGTACCACATTCCCAGATCGATACTAGTACCACATTCCCAGATCGATACTAATACCACATTCCCAGATCGATACTAGTACCACCTTCTCAGATCGATACTAGTACCACATTCCCAGATCAATACTAGTACCACATTCCCAGAGCAATACTAGTACCACATTCCCAGATCGATACTAGTACCACATTCCCAGATCGATACTAATACCACATTCCCAGATCGATACTAGTACCACCTTCTCAGATCGATACTAGTACCACATTCCCAGATCGATACTAGTACCACATTCCCAGATCGATACTAGTACCACATTCCCAGATCGATACTAGTACCAAATTCCCAGATCGATACTAGTACCACATTCCCAGATCGATTCTAGTACCACATTGCCAGATCAATACTAGTACCACATTCCCAGATCGATACTAGTACCACATTCCCAGATCGATACTAGTACCACATTCACAGAGCGATACTAGTACCAAATTCCCAGATCGATACTAGTACCACATTCCCAGATCGATACTGTACCACATTCCCAGATCGATACTAGTACCACATTCCCAGATCGATACTAGTACCACATTCACAGAGCGATACTAGTACCACATTCCCAGATCGATACTAGTACCACATTCCCAGATCGATACTAGTACCACATTCCCAGATCGATACTAGTACCACATTCCCAGATCGATACTAGTACCACATTCCCAGATCGATACTAGTACCACATTCCCAGATCGATACTAGTACCACATTCCCAGATCGATACTAGTACCACATTCCCAGATCGATACTAGTACCACATTCCCAGATCGATACTAGTACCACATTCCCAGATCGATACTAGTACCACATTCCCAGATCGATACTAGTACCACATCCACAGAGCGATACTAGTACCACATTCCCAGATCGATACTAGTAACACATTCCCAGATCGATACTAGTACCACATTCACAGAGCGATACTAGTACCACATTCCCAGATCGATACTAGTACCACATTCCCAGATCGATACTAGTACCACATTCACAGAGCGATACTAGTACCAAATTCCCAGATCGATACTAGTACCACATTCCAAGATCGATACTAGTACCACATTCCCAGATCGATACTAGTACCACATTCCCAGATCGATACTAGTACCACATTCCCAGATCGATACTAGTACCACATTCACAGAGCGATACTAGTACCAAATTCCCAGATCGATACTAGTACCACATTCCCAGATCGATACTAGTACCACATTGCCAGATCAATACTAGAACCACATTCCCAGATCGATACTAGTACCACATTCCCAGATCGATACTAGTACCACATTCCCAGATCGATACTAGTACCACATTCCCAGATCGATACTAGTACCACATTCCCAGATCGATACTAGTACCACATTCTCAGATCGATACTAGTACCACATTCCCAGATCGATACTAGTACCACATTCCCAGATCGATACTAGTACCACATTCCCAGAGCGATACTAGTACCACATTCCCATATCGATACAAGTACCACATTCCTAGAGCGATACTAGTACCAAATTCCCAGATCGATACTAGTACCACATTCCCAGATCGATACTAGTACCACATTCCCAGATCGATACTAGTACCACATTCCCAGATCGATACTAGTACCACATTCCCAGATCGATACTAGTACCACATTCCCAGATCGATACTAGTACCACATTCCCAGATCAATACTAGTACCACATTCCCAGATCGATACTAGTACCCCATTCCCAGATCAATACTAGTACCACATTCCCAGATCGATACTAGTACCACATTCCCAGATCGATACTAGTACCACATCCACAGAGCGATGCTAGTACCACATTCCAGATTGATACTAGTACCAAATTCCCAGATCAATACTAGTACCACATTCCCAGATCGATACTAGTACCACATTCACAGAGCGATACTAGTACCAAATTCCCAGATCGATACTAGTACCACATTCCCAGATCGATACTAGTACCACATTCCCAGATCGATACTAGTACCACATTCCCAGATCGATACTAGTACCACATTCCCAGATCGATACTAGTACCACATTCCCAGATCGATACTAGTACCACATTCCCATATCGATACTAGTACCACATTCCTAGAGCGATACTAGTACCACATTCCTAGAGCGATACTAGTACCACATTCCCAGATCGATACTAGTACCAAATTCCCAGATCGATACTAGTACCACATTCCCAGATCGATACTAGTACCACATTCCCAGATCGATACTAGTACCACATTCCCAGATCGATACTAGTACCACATTCCCAGATCGATACTAGTACCACATTCCCATATCAATCTTTTATTAGAAAAAAGGAATAGCATAATCAGTGTTCAGTTTAGTGTTACTTGTCACGGATGGGTGGGGTAAGGTTTTTATTTATTGGCGAGATTTCATACGACTGTTATCAAATTACGACAACGTGCACTGAGTACAGGGCTGTGCATGTTTAGCGGACTTTGTTCTTAATTACTGTTGTTTTCATTTCAGAAATGCTGTTCCATTATATAATCTGGCAAGAGCAGTGAACTTCTCTCTGTTGAAAATCCAACATATTCCGTTCTACATCATACTATATTGTATGGAAGCAAATCCAACATATTCCGTTCTACATCGTAATATGTGTGAAGACAAATCCAACATATGCCGTTCTACATCTAATATGTTGAAGCAAATCCAACATATCCGTTCTACATGTAATATGTGTGAAGACAAATCCAACATATGCCGTTCTACATCGTAATATGTGTGAAGACAAATCCAACATATGCCGTTCTACATCGTAATATGTGTGAAGACAAATCCAACATATGCCGTTCTACATCGTAATATGTGTGAAGACAAATCCAACATATGCCGTTCTACATCGTAACATGTGTGAAGACAAATCCAACATATGCCGTTCTACATCGTAATATGTGTGAAGACAAATCCAACATATGCCGTTCTATATCGTAACATGTGTGAATACAAATCCGACATATGCCGTTCTACATCGTAACATGTGTGAATACAAATACGACATATGCCGTTCTACATCGTAACATGTGTGAAGACAAATCCAACATAGTCCGTTCTACACCTTGACACGTAGGAAGGCAAATCCAACAAATGCCGTTCTACATCGTAATATGTGTGAAGACAAATCCAAAATATGCCGTTCTACATCGTAACATGTGTGAAGACAAATCCAACATATGCCGTTCTACATCGTAACATGTGTGAAACAAATCCAACATATGCCGTTCTACATCGTAATATGCATGACGACAAATCCAACACAACACGTCATGAAGATATTAGCTTCCGGTGTTGGAGGATAGTGCAATGATACAGACTACTCAGAGGGTCACTCGGCGTACTTCTTCCACCAAAAACACAATCCAATTAGTTTCATTAACCAAACTTCACAAAATTTAGATATCATAATTGGTGTACTCCAATTAAATGTACGTTTAGGGTGCACGTCGTGGACAAGCAGCTGTGACCTATGGCTCTCACTTTACAGTCATATACACACCCACAAACAAATAAACATTAATACCATAGTTGTTGAAATAAACGTGAGATTTATCTCTGTAAGTGTTTCTTGAATCTTACTTTTGTTGGTTTCCTCTTCTACAGGACAATGTGTACATGCATCTAACAAACTATGCTATAAATAAACACAGTGAAGATTTCATACGCGACGACGAAGCAGGAAGTAAACGCAGAAATAGCACAACAAACAGATACATGGCACAAAAAGGATATGATGTCGACAAAATGTGGGCAGACATTGACGATGTGATGATAATAAAAACGCTAATATCAGCCCATTCAGTATTAAAACATAACTACCGCACATGTTTCCCAAACCATGTTAAAGGACGCAGTTCGAACGCACACCTATCCAGATTGGGCAGCCAATGGGTGAATTTTAAATACTCATGGACCCAGAATGCCCGTGGCATAATCTTTGTGGCAGATGCTTGGTCGACACTTTTATTATGTACCCACATATGCAACGGAACAAATAATTAATGTTTATTCTACTCTGACACTAATCTCCTGTCATCCTATTACGCAAACGAATAATATAGCTGTTGCATAATAACTATCTAGTGTGAATGGCAGTAATTATCTGTGTAAAGATATGAAATATTTGATGAGCTTAATTGTAACGAACAACAATTCTAAATTATAAATGTATAAACTCTTCGAAATTTAATAAAGTTGAAAACGGTTACTTATTAGTTAGAAGTCTCTATACATAAATTAACTCACTTATTGTATATACAAAATGTACATCTAATAGAAATTCTGGGTTTTGCTAAGAGTTATTTGTGGTATGGTAAATACTTCAAATTACAATATATTTAGGTTAAACATTATTTATTTCAGTATTTTAGCGTAATCAAGAAATGAACAGTTTACATATAATTTAATCAATATTGTTATCGTTTACGTAGTACGATGCGTGCATGATGTCACATGTTCACAGATAGTATGATATACCACAGGTCCTCAATAGTCTTTATTATTTTATGCTTTCCAATGAAATATAGACATTTATTATACTACTCAATGCAACATTCCCATAGGCAAACATTCACTATTATTTACTACCCCCACCCCCCCCCCCAATAATTTATATTCTTAATGCTATTGACTGCCAATGGCTTCCGATCTGAATCAATAAAACGCTCATTAGGATATTGCTAAAACAAAGCGCCTCTTTTAAGATCCAAAAGCAGCATATATACAATCGCGCTCGCCGATATGGTTCGCCGGTGGCGAGGGTAAATAAGCTCAATCATCATATATACAATCGTCTAGATGCGTACATACAACAATTTACTGAGAGTCGGTCAAGTCGACTCTTTTTCAAACGTTGACGCCTCGGTTACTATTCATATTCTCGGGGTGATTTCTTCACAGTGCCCACTCAGAAAAGCTATATTTATTATTCCACTGGTTGAAAGCAGTGGATTAACACATTGTATTTCTTTATTTCTCACCGCTTTGCACATGTGGTACCTGGCCGCTACATGTTTTCGATATGAAAGGTTTTGGATTCAAGCTGGCTCAATAACAAAATTGAACATTTTTGTTAAACTCAAAACCGTTAAATACTAAAATACATGTGGACATGTGTTCAGTGAGTGTATAACATAATCCCTCGACACCTTACCTCCCCCAATTCCCTGTGGATTTTGACATAGCTGTTCCGGTCGGTTAACAACTAAGCTTGCCCAGGAAAACATGTCTAGATCAGAGTCTGTAATCCAGTGGTTAACACGTTGGACTGGTAATCTAGGAATCGCTGTTAAGTTTAGACGGGGGATCGAACCTGAGATCCCTGGATTACCAGTCTAACGTGTTAACCACTGGACTACAGATCCGTCTGTGTGACCATCATAAAAATCGTACTTTAAATAGTACATTTTGGTAATATTGAGCATTTAATTAAAATTTTAAGATACGTGGGATAGATGCTGTTGTAGTGTCTAATATTTCAACGGAATGTTCGCGTCTAAGCAGTGTTGAGATGATAATTAAACACTGCCTACCTTAGCATCTACTGTAAATATCCGGTTATATGTTAGTGTCAACTAACACATGTCATGGTTTATTCACACATCCTGGTGTGATTTCATTTATATTGGAAGGTGTTATGATGGTTTCAAAAGAAAAAAACGTATCTGATTTTATGACAGTTTATTTTATTTTATATTGGAAGGTTTTATGATGGTTTCAAATGAAAACAACATATCTGATGTTATCACTAACTTAAAGTTTTAAACTGTCTAATATTCTTCTTCTTCTTCCTGTTACATGAGTGCGTATATTTGAAATTCAATATTCTGTATAAACGTGCCCATCGTTGCATCATGGTTGCTTAAATATGTTAAATTATAACCAGTTTGCAAGCAGAAATACATGGACAATGTAAGCGTGAACAGCAATAATTACAATACAAACGTTTCAAATATATTTGATCAAGCGTAATAAATATGGATATAAGTTATAGCACACAGTGAATATACAATAAAGCTTATATCATATAGGATCAAACATTTCAAATAGAATGCGTATATTGTACAGGAAAATGGAAGCACGTTTATGGATTCTGGTTGTCATATTCTCGATTGTTACACAGCAATGTTTAGCATCAGCAAATGGTAAGTTATACCATGAGATGGGTGTTTTGGGTAAAATATAAATACTATTGTGTGTGTGTTTACAAAAATCGAAATAGTCGCTCAGAAACGATAACATTCCAATATATTTAAACCGTCGTATACGCGAATTTGTTTACCAACACACGAAATTTCAGCACGCACAGCGCGCATGCGTGAAACAACAGAGGATGTAGAAAACAACGTATATATTTTGAACATGAACTACTATCTATCTATCTTCCTCTAATGTAGAACCCCTTGCGGGGATGTAGAAATGTCCCTAAAAGACTTAGCTAACAGAGGTATGAATCAACATATCAAGTAATTTAATTATAAAAGACAACGTGGGACAAATGGCGACGATGCATTCCGAGTGTACACAAGTGCGGACAGTGCGTTCCGGTTGTAAATAAGTGCGTGACCGATCGACTCGGAAAGTCCTACTTTCGGTTTCGAGTTTGTTTTATCGCAAAAACACTGTTTACCAAATGAACATAAGCATACAAAGTATAATGTTAGAATGTGTAGCAGCATTGCTACCCATACGTAAAATTTGAATTTTTCAAATATCTTTTATTTCATACGATGTTATGCTGCTTTAACGTGTTGGTATCTGAACTAAAATACTCAGACAGTTTAAACTTTCTTTATTTTACAACGATTGCGAAGAAAGTTTTAGCAACATCGTGTGGGAGGAACCCAGAGAAAACCCACCTGTCCGATCTGGCGACAACCGTATCATCTCACATACTTCCCGGTCCGAGGATCGAACCCGGGTTGCATTGGTGAGAAGCGAGCGCGCTAACCACTGCGCTAATCGGATAGCCATTACTTGCAGCTAAACCACATATTGCTATATGATATTGACAAGTTAGCATTATCTACACACACTTTAAAAAGTACTCTTAATATTTAAAACACTGTAAAATCATTTCATTATTATAAGATGCACGAAACAGTGACCATTATATTAGATTTAACAGATATTACGTACACACTGTCATTTAAACTGACCACTATATCATACCGCTTTCAATAATAACAGTCATTCAGCAACGTTTATTTTTACTATGTGGAACTATTAAAAACACAACACAATTGCGTCTAGAGATCAAGGCATACAACACGTTGTTTCTAGTGTTCAAGACATACAACAAGTTGTTTCTAGTATTCAAGATATACAACAAGTTGTTTCTAGTGTTCAAGACATACAGCACGTTGTTTCTAGTGTTCAAGACATACAACACGTTGTTTCTAGTGTTCAAGACATACAACACGTTGTTTCTAGTGTTCAAGATATACAACACGTTGTTTCTAATGTTCAAGACATACAACACGTTGTTTCTAATGTGCATGATATACAGCAAGTTGTTTCTAGTGTGTAAGACATACAACACGTTGTTTCTAGTGTTCAAGACGTACAACAAGTTGTTTCTAGTGATCAAGACATACAACACATTGTTTCTAGTGTTCAAGACATACACCACGTTGTTTCTAATGTGCATGATATACAGCAAGTTGTTTCTAGTGTGCATGATATACAGCAAGTTGTTTCTAGTGTGCAAGACATACAATACGTTGTTTCTAGTGTTCAAGACGTACAACAAGTAGTTTCTAGTGTTCAAGACATACAACACGTTGTTTCTAGTGTTCAAGACATACAACACGTTGTTTCTAGTGTTCAAGACATACAACACGTTGTTTCTAGTGTTCAAGACATACAACAAGTTGTTTTTAGTGATCAAGACGTACAAAAAGTTGGGTATAGTGTTCAAGACATACAACACGTTGTTTCTAGTGTTCAAGACATACAACAAGTTGTTTCTAGTGTTCAAGACGTACAACAAGTTGTTTCTAGTGTTCAAGACATACAACAAGTTGTTTCTAGTGTTCAAGACATACAACACGTTGTTTCTAGTGTTCAAGACATAAACACGTTGTTTCTAGTGTTCAAGACATACAACACGTTGTTTCTAGTGTTCAAGACGTACAACAAGTTGTTTCTAGTGATCAAGACATACAACAAGTTGTTTCTAGTGTTCAAGACATACAACACGTTGTTTCTAGTGTTCAAGACATACAACACGTTGTTTTTAGTGATCAAGACGTACAAAAAGTTGGGTATAGTGTTCAAGACATACAACACGTTGTTTCTAGTGTTCAAGACATACAACAAGTTGTTTCTAGTGTTCAAGACGTACAACAAGTTGTTTCTAGTGTTCAAGACATACAACAAGTTGTTTCTAGTGTTCAAGACATACAACACGTTGTTTCTAGTGTTCAAGACATACAACACGTTGTTTCTAGTGGTCAAGACATACAACACGTTGTTTTTAGTGTTCAAGACAAACAACACGTTCTTTCTAGTGTTCAACACATACAACACGTTGTTTCTAGTGTTCAAGACATACAACACGTTGCTAGTGTTCAAGACATACAACACATTGTTTCTAGTGTTCAAGACATACAACACGTTGTTTCTAGTGTTCAAGACGTACAACAAGTTGTTTCTAGTGTTCAAGACATACCACAAGTTGTTTCTAGTGTTCAAGACATACAACACGTTGTTTCTAGTGTTCAAGACCATACTGTATTGGCAGAAAGCGTTACCATATCCTTGTTGGAGAACACACCTTTTAATTTCTCCTGAACCTCAAAGCTAACTATATTATTGATCTCACTTTCTTTTGCATTTAATACATTTCTGCATGTAGGGCCCTTTGTATGCCTGACATTCAAACAATACATGGATTTCATTTTCAACTTATATAATACAGATATGGCATAGCCATTGAATTAAATGAACCTGTAACTTTCTTTATAATTTAATGTATATTTGTCTATCAATGAATACGAATTCCGCTTGTACCTTAGATAGCCTTTAAACATACTAATTACGTGAAGAAATATGTTAATAATGTTCAATTCAGTTGAACGTTGATTACTTAGGAAGCATTATTTGTTAATACAAACACCTGATCTAGTCTAATCTCAGTAGAGCAACTCCACACCTAAAGTTAGCAAAGCAGATCTGTGTTCAATATGTAAAAGTAATTCAACACAATACCCAGCATGATAGTCAGCTTTAACCAATCTGTAGGTACGAAGTTTATTACGACCTCTTCCAGATGAACGAACACAACTCCAAACATTAGCTATCCAAATAATGATTTGATAAATGTAGTAACTTAATACTTGACATATGGTTCGTAAATTGAAACTGACTGCAAGGTTACAATGTTACTGTTATTAGGACATAATATATATATATCTTACTATTAACTATGTGCACGTCCCTAGATTTAATTATATGCAACTGCTGGGCAAAGATATTTCCATTGTTACATGTGCCAAGCAAATTCACCACAGAGAGCAATGATGGGTGTATGCTTACAAGTATCAAGGAAGAAACGCATTGCTCGACTTTGGACAGTATTAATACAGGAGTAGGATCCGGAACCCCATACATAAGCGTCATTGGCTATACTAGGCCAAACAGTACTACTGCAGTTAAGGTAAATGGAATTGGCATCTAGGTGCAAACTAATTGCATAACAATTAATTTTAGCAGTTAGTTTATGACTATGATCATATGTGAAGCTCTGAATACTAACAGTTGCACTCTGTACTATTAGTAAACATTTGTAAGAACTGCCCAAATCAACTGACGAAATATTGGGTAATTTAGTCTGTGCATTTGGTGTGCAATAAAAGCCTGTCGTAGCATTGCTATTTCATTTTCTTTACTGTATATGGATGTCTTTAATTCATATGTATCAATACATGATAACTATTCCCATTGTTCATGGGCAAATGCATATAGAAGATATTCTGACATGTGCATATAAATGGTCTGTGTTCATAGATCTTTACCCACCCACTATGTGTACACGTATATATCCTGTATTTTTAACTAGATATCATGCATCAATGCTTACGTTAGATCGGTATGCTTTATATATATTAAGTACACATACATGTATGCTTTATACAAACTGAATGCATTTTTACAATGAATGTAATGATAGTTTGTAATTTTTACAAACATTCGAATACGGTAGTTGAAATCACGCTTTCGAACATGTACAGTAATATTATGATCCACAATTTACAACAGTTACTAGTTATCCCAAACTTGTCGCATATTTAATATCATGATATCAATTACACTTTATTTGATAGTGTGATGTCAGCAATTCGAATATAATTATATCAATATGTCAAAAGTGTCATGTCAGTACCAGTATGGAACCAATTTATCATAAATAGTCGAAATGTTATATACAAAATGAAATTGTTGATATAAAATACTTGAATATGTGATTCGCATCTATCGAATGTGAACTATCACGACTTCGAATATTTTGGCTATATGCTGTTTGCAAAAGGACTGTGTTATACGCTCGACATATCGTCAGTCAGTGTACAATGAAAACAGAGTCCTTTAATTTGTAGAATGTATCAAACTAGTCATTACCTAAATTCAACTATTCATCACATTTTTTTCTCCCACTTCCTCAATATGTAATTCAGCAAGTGGGTAAATGTCAACAACCAGCGCCTCGATATGCTCCACACGCCATACCAATCCATGTTTGCGACATGCGCAACGTTTGCTCTCACAGTTTGCTTTGCATTTACAACGTATAATGTTCAGAAGACATTCAGGAGCAGGAGGGAGACTCGTTTTACCAGCATAAACATTCTACTAGTTTAGTTTAATGATATGTTATTGCTCGATTCGTTTTACATATACAAATCACGAGGAATTAAAGAAAGGCACAGGTTCTAGCAACATTAGTTAAGGCCATTCCCGACAACATTCTAATACGAACTTCCCAACGCCAATCGTCTGGGCGAAGTTCTTCCGATCATTACCAGACTTGTATTTGGTAACAAAGCACATCAACTATGCAATTTCACAGCAGTAGACGTGGATGGTTGGGCATCGACCTGAATAAATGACGTATGTGTCATACCCTTTGGCGAAACCTTCTTAAACATGGCTATATCCTGACATATAGTCAAGCTAATATCATTCAAATGAATTACTGCTAACTGGCCAGATTTTGCAACATCATGCTGTACAGAATTTTCAATGAAGTGTATGGCAACTTTTCCAATACCATAATTATAATCTCGATTTTGTGTTACAACCTGTCGTGGCATGAAGGAAAAGAAGAAATATTTCTCTCGACAGAACACTGTGGGTCATTTGAATAGCCCATATCTTGTTTCTCTTTACCGCAGTTTTCCTAGAGTCTGATCTGAAGAATAGTTGTATCGAGTATAATGGCTGGCATAGTAACATTTGAGAAGTAGTAAGACTCTGTCTTCAACAAACATGAACGGTTTTTTGATTGCCGAAAGCTGAAGTACCACATTGACAATAAGTGTATCTGCATCACTGGATGCATATCTGACATCAAATCCGATTGACATCAGGAATTCTCCTAGAAGAGTTATACATTTTTGCGTGTTGTTCAGGTTTTCAAATCTACAACATTCTTTGATTTGAAAAGTGTCTTGTAGTCTTGATGCGAATTTAACTTTAGTTCACACTACTCCATTTCCTCTCCTGTAATTGGTCAATACTTTGTAGATGGTGTGTGGGAGCCTCCAACAAAAACAACAATACATTGACATTTTTGTTGGTTTTGTTGATGATTGTGATAGTGCTGGCAAATATCACCAACTGTTTTATTCTTTTGCAAGGATATCGTTTGTAGCAAGGAACCTCCATCTACCACATATCATGTCTGTTCATCAGATTGATCCTCTTATTCGATGAGTCTGTAGTCTCCAAGTAGCCCAATAACATATGTTAGATTTGTCTCTGGGGTACTCGAGGTAGTCCATTGTTTTTAAGCAAAGCTGATGGAAGGCTACTGAGCTCATACCTAAATAGTGTTGAAATAGCTTCTGTTTTGTCTCTGAAAGAGTAGTTCAGAATAATTGTCTACTTTTCAACTGTCAACGTAATATTGTTTTTGTCATTTAGCGTTAGACGTACTACGTTATTCCTCTGAAGATATCCCAACCATATCTTTCACTTGCACTATTGCTTCTCCAATTGCATTTGCCTTGTCAACATTTACTTTGTCACTAGCAGTAACTCCTGTTTCAATATTTCTCAACGCTGTATCTGTCTCATCAAAAGGAGCATGCTGTGGAAGAAATGTCCACACTTCTCTAGTGTATTTTGCTGTCTCGAGCAGGTCAAGCTTTACAAACGTCCTTATGCTGCCTACTGGTTATATACTAAGCACTAGAGACATGCTGCATAGCATTGTTCATGTCCATGTTAGCTGGCTTTGACATCAACCACAGTGGTTATTGTGCTTGTAACCAGTACTATTTAAATTAAAGATATACACATTTACGTGTCCTATATATGTTTTGAGATTGACACATTGTCTCATATGGGGAGCCGTATATATGTTTATCTTAGGTGGTATTACCATTCAAAATGTGGTACCACCTAATCGAATAGATAATATCACATATTCAATACAATACGTGATATCACCTATTCAAACTGATACATGCTAAACGAGTAGGTCACTTTTCCATATTGAATACATATGTATTTGCCGGATAGCTGATATCATGAAATCGAAATAGTGATATCAATATATGTTAATAAAAACATTGTCTCATAATGGCGAACAATTTGTATACTACTAACCTCGATTGTGATGAATGCTATTAGCTTATTAAATTAACACTCGAATCGGCTATCTGGTATTGCATAGTAGTAAGCAACGAGGACACATGTTCTTGCTCAATGACACTTATATTCAGGTCATGTTTGTACTATTATGTATTATATGTGCATACACTGTTTCCACGGTGATTCTTATTGCATACACCACCCCTATATCAGGTTTGAGAAATAGGTATAATTCTCAGCGTAATCCGTCACCAGCAAGTCGTAGAAGTTGCCGATCAAGATTGTATACCGTTATTGAACCTATTGTGACAGCCAATAAACGAAGTCAGATTAAATCTTACTTGTCGTGGCTGTGCAACTGGGCAATATAAGCGCAGTGTAACCAAGAAACAATTCTATATATTCCCCAAGTAACAATGTTGTTGTATGCTAGACCGACTGGTAGACGGTCTCGTGTACACCTCCAAGATATAGCATTCTGCCGTCGGCGATGGATAACACGATTGAAGAAGAAAATAACAGAGATTAAATAAAATCAACTGAATAGTGCCAACAATTGGCGTACGAATCAAGCTATCGACGATTGTGGAATGAAAACAAAATGTGTAAATGTGGCATATATACGACTCCGTAGGTTTGTGAAAAATATAGCAGAATCTTTATTAATTCACAATGTTCATGTTGACTGCCGATTATATTCGTGAACAAATAGGTGATGATGAAATTCATATGGCTTAAAATGAATATTTGGCATATGTTTCAACTTACACGACAGTTAATAGCAAATGAAAGGTCAATTCAAATTGCAGCAATTGTCGCGAAAGCATGTTATACTTAGCAATAATTAAATTTATATATCTAGGACTGGTTCATGTTTTGCTTCTTGGATGTCTTTCACAGTAAAATAAAATAAACTACATTTCAAATATACCCTCTTCTTATTGCACAGCAATGTGGCTTCCATGGGTCCACTTCCGTGTTTATTTTCAATATCGCGCGTGCAAACTTGCTTGGAGATTGAAGAGTATTCGGTATGGTGGGCTTTGTTTGCCGTCTTTGAATTTTAAGATTTTGCAATAATTCACCCCAACTGTTTTCCAATTTTAGCTCTATCAGTAGAGTGCAACTTTTTGGTATGACTAATATGCATATGATCATATGGTCATTCAGTATGACAATATCAACTTTTGCAATTAGTTTGAACCTATATTTATATTGACTGGAGTATAAAGTTGAGCAACACATTGTAAGGAACTCCACCCATTACTTTGCATTTTGCAATCAGCAACTCAGTGCTCTACCAGCACTCCGAGCAACATTCTTGGTAGTTACATTGAAGTCCAAATATTCATTCAACCAACAAACCAAGGTAAGCATACCTATTGCCAACTTGTATGATATTATCAACACACGTGAAACGAAAAGAAGTTTTACATACCAGTTTGACCTAAAGTGTACAATATGACTTTTAGTTTCATTTATTACTCTATTAGTAACGTTACACTAATTAGTTGGATTTAGTATCATGTTATTAACATTACACCAATTAGTTGGATTTAGTATCATGTTATTAACATTACACCGATTAGTTGGATTCAGTATCATGTTATTAACATTATACCAATTAGTTGGATTTAGTATCATGTTATTAACATTATACCAATTAGTTGGATTTAGTATCATGTTATTAACATTACACAACTTAGTTGGATTTAGTATCATGTTATTAACATTACACCAATTAGTTGGATTTAGTATCATGTTATTAACATTACACCGACTAGTTGGATTTAGTATCATGTTATTAACATTGAACACCAATTAGTTGGATTTAGTATCATGTTATTAACATTATACCAATTAGTTGGATTTAGTATCATGTTATTAACATTACACTAATTAGTTGGATTTAGTATCATGTTATTAACATTACACTAATTAGTTGGATTTAGTATCATGTTATTAACATTACACCGACTAGTTGGATTTATTATCATGTTATTAACATTACAGAACTTATTCATAATATCAAGCATGAAGTGTAAGTCGTCCACACTATCATCTAGAAGTACAATGTCAGCTGCGTAAAGACGACTATTGCTGGTTCATTATTATATTAAAACGAATACCGTTATCAGCAACAGTAATTGCAACACATAACTCATTATTAAAAAGCAGGGGAGACAATGATCATCCTCTTCTAATGCCACTGTCTACATCAAGCCACTCAGTATATAGGCCATTTAGTAAAACACTAGATGATACGCTCGCACATATGGTTCGCCGGCGGCGAGGGTAAATAAGCTCAATCATCACTAGATGAAAGAGTCCAATATAGTGTATTTTAAAGCAGCCAGTATATTTCCACTAACTGATTGTGTACTACTAATATTCCTTAATGATGAGAGATGATCAATAGTAGTTCTACGTGATCTAAATCCATTTGACCTATGCGTTATAGATCCGATCAAAACCGATCGACAAATCTATATCGGTCAGATATAATATCCAATATCGATCCGATATGGACAGCATATTGGCCCAATGACGGCTAGATATCGATGTGCTCACTGGATACATGCATTATGTTGTTATGTTGGTGTGAAATGTGACAGTAAGTAAACACAAAACTATCTCTTTGAAGATAAATGAACCATAGTTTTTAAGTTACATAAGAGATAAGTTAAGTATTTTTAAATTAAAACAAGCCAGGCTGTGGAATACAGCATATCAATAGTGTTGACTTAACATAGCCAACGAAGGATTTTGAAAGTACAAATAGAAACTAGTACTAAATTAAAAGTCGAAGTATTCCGGAATTAAAGAGATATGGGATATTCATCAACTACCTACCATACACCCACATAATGAGCTTGAAAAATCACAACATTTTTGGCAAGGTACTATAGCTACAAATAAAAAATAATACTAAAATAAAAATACAAGATGAAGTGTTTCGGAATTAACCGAACATGAATGGTTAACAACGATTGAGCTGCATTGTATTTACGGCGTAGTCGACACAACCATTGTATACATATATTTACAGTTTTCAAAACGTTCATGAATTACTTCGTTCTGGTGAATGAATCATATCTCTCACTATTCTTAGAACTAATTTATACCGTCAAATCCATTCATGATAGATGTTGTCAATTATTAATTCGTTTTAATATATATCCTCAGTCATTAATCAGACTGTCTAGCAATATACAATTTTAGATCTATATGGTTATTTATTGCATATACTTCTGATGAAATATGTCTTAGTTTCCACCTGAATAATGTGCTACAACCGTTTTTACAATACGTGTCAGAAGCTACATGAATAGTTGTTTTCTTTTTTTGGATGAAAAGAACCCACCAATACAGTTTTGTTTTAACTCTAAATTATTCGAAATAAATTAACCTCGATTTGTGACATATACCGTGTTTAACCGTTTCACATTTGTTAATTTAGACAACAAAAGTCGATGTTTACAAAAGTCGATGTTCATGAACGTGAATAAATATATTTGAAATGTACGATTTGGCAAAAATCGTGTTGTGTGCACAAAAATACTTTTAATCGTACTAATAACAAACATACATTTTATAGAATGGTATATTCAATAAGCATATGCTGTTGAAAGGCGACATATCATTGTCTTTAAATATATGTCATTATTTTAAAATAATACATTAATTAAGGTTAATTTTCTATATAGACACAACGTTAACAGCAGTGGCAGATAATATAAACGTACACAAATGCAGCAGAATACACCCAGTGCAGAACGACACATTCACACACATTTCTTGTTTTTTAGTGTTGTTTTGCAGTATTATATTGTCTGACAATCGATCTTTCCTATGAACAATTATATAAGACGACTGTACTCCTTTAGGCGACGAATTCTTGCGCAGTATGTTGTAACTGTAGAAAAATCAAATTGATATGTCACACTACGACACGTGACACCCGTAACATGTGACTAATTGATATACATGCAGCTTGTTCGTGTTTCAGATATGAATTCTTGCGAGAACATATTAGGTAACGAGACATATCGCGGGAACTATGATTGGTTTGTGTATTATGGAGAGGTAAATGTGTGGTACAACACTTCTTTTTGGGGTGGGCATTCGCAGATACCATGGAAGGAGACGGTATCATCTACGTGTTTCTACAATGGCTACGACTTAGTTGTACTTAAAGGTAATATGTCGAATAGTTCACATGTTATGACAATATATCATTGTCGTGAAGTTTAAAACGTCACAATAACGATATTGACTTTGTGGGAGGGAGGCCTTATACAGAGCTATTAATATAGGTATGTATTATAAAGATGCTGACTTTGTGGGAGAGAGGCCTTATACAGAGCTATTAATATAAGTGTATATATTTGTGTAATTCATTTGATAGCCTAGTATATACAATTTTACTTTGTTGATGATCTGATTGTATATGAATTGCTACGTTAGATATCAGCCTAAACCTAGACAAATTTGAATGCTCTATGTTGTGTCACTTTCGATTTGGTATATTACCAATTAGAATTTAAACTGGACGTTATGTAGGATAAAATGTCGAGCAAAGGTTGTGTCATTTTTGTGTAAAAAACGTTGTAGAAAGTGAGATGCATTTTATATTAGACTGTGACTTATACAGAGAAATAAGACAAGACATTTATGGTGATATTATTTTGAATATTGATTACCTGAACATGTCAGAAACTAATAAACTTTGCCTACTTATGAACACTTACCCCAGAAAATCAGCAAAATGTATAATGAAATCGTACATGCTAAGAAGAAGTAGTATGTATTCATAAATGTTTGTGTACTATAAATGTCTTATATGTCCATATATGTATATTTGTACATACTTAATAACTTGTGAATTGAAATCATTTGTCATAGCTAATGGTATATTGTATACCGTTAACGGTTGTTAATAATTATAATTTAAAGTTTAAGGTGACTTATATGTCCACTGAGCCGGGTGCTATAGTAATATTATATATTTATTGTAATATTGTATATAACTATGAACGCACATGTCACTATAATAAAAACATTTCTTCTTATCTTCTTTCTTATAACTATACGGAATAATATGAACAATGATTGTTTTTTCTAGAATAATATTACACATTATCAAAACACATGCACATCAAGAGCTTAGTGCATAGTATTTATTATTTAAATTATTGAATACTCACATTATCAATATGTATATAAGATGTAAATTTTATACAGAAACTTGCCACTTCTTTATTATTAGCTTGCCTTGCCTTCAAATGCAAAAGATAATGTTCTCAGTTTCTAGTAACAATGGTTGTATGCATACATCGGCCGGTGAGTTAACCTCTGATGTATCCAGACGAGTAGAGAAAGCATGCACTATGGTTCTGATATCTGATACTCATGGGACACACATTTAATATGTAGACCGAATTACTATGTTACACTTGATATCAGACTGCTTACACTACCAAATGTTATTTAGCGGATTATGTAGCCCGCTTATGTGTTTGCAAATCATTACTTTGGCATATTTAATACCTTTGCTATATTTCATGATGTCACTAGTCAGTTTTAGTAGATATAGAATTGTTTTGGCTAATTTGCGTCATTAAATATTAAATTACATTTTCAACATATTAATTCTTGGTGTTCTTTGTAGAAGCAGTAACCAGACAATATAAATTGTATCATTGTCGCATGACATGAACGCACATTCGAAATGATAACCCATCTATTTTGTATGTTATCTTCGAATCTGATTGAACAGAGGTGTGCGTGTTAGAACGGTTCAATGTTATTTTTCTGAAACCATACTACGTCTAGTGAACTAGCCAAACAGAATGATCATCACAAAATACAAATGATGAATTCCCTTCCAATCGTTTCTTTTTTAAAATTGTCTACGGACACCAAATAGTGTAGCAACTATAAGAAAAGCACGTGCTCATCTAGAACAACGTATAACTCATATAATCAACAATTATGCAGGAAAACACCCATACATAGCCGATATTACTGATACGGTTGTGACAGTTGATGCATGTGCCATGAGACAGTGGAATGGAATATGCGTGCTGGACGGGACGGTTGATATGATCAGATGTGACGATGACTTGCTGTACAAGTTTACATTTGATGAAGTCGCAAACAGGTCCTACGGTCGCGTTTGCATAGGTAAATAAAAATACAACTAATTGCAAAAGTAACATACACTTTTATGTGTGTGTATAACTAGGATAGTATATATTGTGATATTTATATGATAATATAAACACATATTCATTTTATCAGTATTGATGCTTAGCTCGACCAATATGGCATTTCCGCGGCATGCATTAAAATGTCGGCATTGTGGGATTGCCTGGCCACAATGTCCAAAATATGCATTTCAACTAACGACACGACATTGTGCTATCGCGCTTCGTACCCAACTGAGCTCTCTCAAAATCAATAATCGGTAAAACAACAGTAACTTCGAATCAACATTTCGCGTCGTTATGGGAATCATGGATTTCGGATATTTTGTTACAAAATACAACTCATCAAAAGAATTAGCTTAATATCGTTACTTGTTCCTATACTCTTTAACTATTCTATCTGAAATCTTCTTATTTATAATTTACTGTTATTATGGTTAAAGTTTTAGATTATTTGACATAAGGTTTAGCTTTAAAGACATCTTAGTATGTATGTGATGTTTACTTTTAGGGGACAATCAACATAAATGTGAGTAAATCTTCACATTCCAATGACCTCATGATTTTATATTAAATTCATACGGCATTGATGCGTGTATATAGGCTGGCATAGTTTGTAAACTACATCAAACGCATCAGAACGGTGAGAAGATATATATCTACCACCTCCATGGAAGTGCAGCTAAGGAAATCCCACCCTCGGACTGAAGAGGCGTGCACAAAACTCGACAGGGCCTTGTACATTCCACGCATCTTCAGACCTCGGAATAAGTACTATTTACAAAAGAACATGATAATAAAAACAACATAATCGATGATTCAGATCAATCATTTCATATACAGAACCGTATGCAATGCATATACCATATCAATTAATATGTAGTGAAAACGATGTGTGGACATCTTCATGATAAACACAGTGCATAATAATTATTAATCTTATTAAGACATTCGGGAACAGTTTATGATCTAAGGACACGTAACTCAATAGTTTCTTGTATCAATTTGCTTAACATATATGCATAATTATATTTTGTTTTTATTGGACAACAACTGAGTAAATTTAATCATACTTGGGTTTACTCTATACTACCGTTTAATATATGTTCGTCTATATAGTTCATATGGCCAACACAATAATATCGGCCTTCTTTAATATATATAGTTCATATGGCCATATATTAATATCGTGGCCTTCTGCGATGAATGTATCAACACAAGTTACCGTAATATATATAACTATCCAGTCGGGAAGACAGTATTAGTAATCTGTTATTGACATAATTATCATTGTAAATAGTATTTACAATAACAATACATAGAACGTTTACAACATAAAAGTACTTTATAAGAGATGAACAAAATAATACAACACTAATTTATCACAGCATATTTGTAATAAAATTGAAAAATTGCTAATCGGATATTAAGCACTGCTCTTACGACTAGAACAATGATACAACACTGTTAGTCAAAATTGGTATTATTGGACACTGATCACTGATTAAGAATTGGATTTATGAAATCTAATTACCCCATGATTAGCAGAGATGTTACATATCAGATAACATAATTATTCAACAGTTAGAAAGACTAAGACATAATGACATTATATACACATTTAAAAATTATTTGCATAATAAAAACGGACGTCTCTGTAGAATAATAAAACAGGTTTTGGCACAATTACGAATCATCTCTGGGTTTGGAAACAGGAATTAATAGTTACCATGTTCGGACAATGAGTGGAAATTGATACTACGCGCATAAATCGTTATCTGTCTGGACAATTCAATATTACATGTTCAATAGTATCAATATCACAAAAAGGACAAATCATAGCTTCCTCTGGCAACCTTCATACAGACACGTCTCCATCATAATGGGAGCAACCCTCAATCGGAATTTACAAAATGCTGAACGATGTCTGGGTGGTACGTAATACAATTATACAATATTCCTCTGGTATAGTCAATTTTAAACATATTATACACTCTCAATTTATTTCGCCCGCGACAAGAGGGACCTATGACCTTGTTGATCTTGGTTGCCCAACTGTACTTATACTTGTAAGCATACTTATCGTATGCATTGATCTCTACATCATGAGCGAAAGAACGATATATAGGATTAGCATCGCAAATAAAACAACAGTTCACACACCATCTTATCTTCCAATTCTAATCACAATAATGAGTTCGCATCGCTTAATAATAGCTGCATGATATTTACAAAATATACTCGTACGACCCTGTCACTATCACAAACATTTAACATGTTTATTTTTCATTTGCAGACAGAGTCTACGTGGATTGTAAGTTTGTGTTTTTAATGTTCTTCCTTTACTATATATTAATGTACGAATTCAAAGACACTATGTCTAGCTAGTCAACCTAGTTTCGCTGCCTCCTATCTATACAAAAGTATAGCTATGAGTTTGTGTCGATATGTATGGAATGCAATCTGATTGCCCTGTACATAAACACTATATAATTAGGTGAACTCTGTTTCAACGTGTGAATTGCTGTGGCGATGTTCTCCACACTATTACCAGAACAATGAAGCAGTTCAGTTCTGCATAGATACATGTATGGTCGGTACCATAACCTGTATCTGTATGGACATTAATTGTTAATGAAAACGTGATATGTTAACGGTAAATCCGGTATCTAACATTAAACATAAACAATAACCCCTACACAAAACCTCTACCGTATGAGTAAATTAAACAAGAAGGCATCGTTGCTATGTCATTGTGAAAAGCAAACAACACCGGACGTGAATACAATATAGTTTGTTTGTTTGGGGGGGGGTTAATATCGCCTCAACCGCTTAGGTCAGATGGCAACTCTACATCTATTATTGGCGGAGGAAGAACCCGGGTGCCCTTCTGAGATGGACTGGCATACGGGTAGAACCACCGCCCTACCACAACCCAGTTGGTTAGCTTCCTCACATGAGATAATTACACACCCACAGTGGGGATTCCAACCTACTGCGGTGAGGGACAGGTGATTTGAAGTCAACGACCATAACCACTCGGCCACGGAGGTTCCTCTGCATATATGTAATAATATGTGAATAGTATTAAGTAAATAAGTAGAGATAATTAATATGAACATGTACGACACTATAACACGAGGATAATAATTATTCTATTTAATTGTGTATCCTGATTTGTCTTCTTAAGTAACATGTGACATACCTGCCTCGACGCTGCCTGTTGATGTAATGGTTGACGCTAGCACGATAATAGTGATAGCACCTTATTATCAAACTGGATGGTATAGTACAGTATACAACGGGAAACAATTTGACTTTCCAACCAAAGGAAATATCCATAAATGTCCATATCCCTGGGCGTTACACAGTCTATGTAATTATATTCATTATTATTGTTATGTATGTCATATAATACAAACATCAACGAATATGCTACTTTAGTAAGATGAAAAGTAAATGGCATGATGCTAGATCAGCTCCATAATTATATCCAATGTATATACAATTACATCCGGTTACTCACGACAAGTTGATTCTCCGGCTGCATCTATTGTTTTGGAGTTTTAAAGTCGCACCTATAGTTTGATCATGTGGAGACTCACAAGCTGTTATTGGAAGACCCCGGTGAGCCTCAGAAATGATGATCTGCACTCTAAAGATGCTCAATATTGTATACATGTATGTTGCAGATCACATTCTTCACAGATGTGTGACAAATGCGATCGTATTCTTCACATATGTGACGTGAGACAAGTGTGACCGACACACATCATATTTGTCACACTAGATATTTTAAGAGACTGAAGAGTAAATATGTGTGAATGGTTAAGGATTTTAGACTGTTTATTGTCCTGATGTGGCTACTTCGCCTAAGAAACACAACTCGATTACTAATTCACAACAGATGTTTCGTGTGATAAATACTATCGTAAATTTCATATACACTTTCCTTTGTGCATTCCATTTCTCAGCGAAAGAAGAAGCTAAGATGGCAGTTTCTCCGTCACTGCTTGAGTTTCGTATTCTTCTCACCAATGCAACCCGGGTTCGATCCTCGAACCGGGAAGTATGCGAGATTGTACGGTGGTCGCCAGATCCGACAGGTGGGTTTTCTCCGGGTACTCTGGTTTCCTCCCTCGCGAATTAGTACCACATTTACGCTTTCATCTGCTCCAACGAGATTGAGTACATATATGTTGAAATACAGCAAATATATTACACATTTAATCTAGAACATTGACAACATTTACCTGTGAATGACGTCACTGTGCTAACACAGTTTACTCTTCCACCAAATATTATAGTATACCCCCACCTTCAGTTTGAAATAACCTTTCTTATATAATCATATATTTTCTACACATCAAGCCTAAAGTCACTCAAGTCACATAATTTCTCAAAAATACACACATTAATAATATACACTGCTTTTCATGAAACGACATGTTTTACGAAAAAGAAGAGTGCACTATATTAAATATCAGGACTACATTCGATACACATGTAATGTACCAATCATCATATAGAAAAGATAATGTACACGCAAAATGTATCAACATTTGGAGTCATTATATTGTCGATTTGAATACACTTACAGCTAATACGTAATGATAGTGAGTCGTATAATAGCCGAATCTAGATATCTATTTAGTCTAGTTGGAAGATAGGGTCATTGAATCTAGATACCTATTTAGTCTAGTTGGAAGATCTAGAATCTACATAATTTTATAAACATGTATTACAATTTGACTGCATCATAAGTTATAGATAAAACGATGCACACTCATACAGTATAAGCTGTGTTAGTCAATACGCAGCATGAACAACAATTCATGTTGAATACACATGACAAATTCATAAGTATAGTTAGTTATATAATAGCCAAATCTAGACAGAACAGCTGGTTCCCATGTTGTCTCCTCTTTACTATTCCCTGCCCACTTTACTAAGGACTTTGTACCCTTAAATACATTTATTGCTGTCATCAAGTACGGATCCAGAATCTGCAGCCGACATAGATATAAGATTATTCTGGCACCTTTACAGTTGTTAAAATACGCAAAAAGAACACAAAACAACCAGCGTGTGTCGAACTCAGTGTGAATGGTGGTGTTGTTGAGACCACTCAAGAAGTTATAGATGCATTTTCTGGACATTATGAAAACTTGTACACACAAGATGACAAACTTATTGAACATACATGCGGACTGATGAGTCCATCACAGTCACGTAAACTAAATAGATATATCGAAACGTCGAAACATAACGCCGACAACGGACTACTTGATCCACCAGTTATTGAATGCGAAATAAAGATCGCCATTATGTTATTAAAAAGACGCAAAGCAGCGGGTACTGATAAGATTCAAAATGGGTACATCATATACGGAGGTCACATATTTGAATCTTTTCGTACCAAGCTATTTAATGCTGTACTGACAGTGGAATATATTCCAAAGGACTGGCACACTGGTCTCCTTATACCAATATTCAAATGCAAGGGTAAATGTTCATATGCTATGATTAATTATCGCCCCGTGTCCTTACTAAATACTGTGTATAAACAACTCTTTGAGTGCGTCTGTGTGCGTCTGTGAACGACGTCATAGAACCTGTTCATGCTTACACCCAAAGGTATTCCCACATCCATACCAGCATGGGTTTCAACCCGGTCTCAATTGCATAACGGCTTCCTATTGTCTATAGGAAACCATTGATCACAATTTAGCTGCCGGAAGTGATACCCACTCAGTATTCCTTGATACGAAAGTCGCATACGATACAGTCAGACATGACTGCTTGTTCACGACACTTTATGAAATGAGCATTAACGGTAAACTTTGGAGAATTTATTTGCTTTGCTACAAGGATATACAAAGCTATGTCGTAATAATCGGCTGTAAATCAGAATCGTTGGCTTCCCATACGCGAAGGTGTAAGACAAGGTGATATCAGCTCCGGTTACATGTACCAAGCAAGCATTCATAAATGAACATATAAACTGGAATCAAGTAATCTTGGAGCTAGAGTTGGAAGTATAGATTGTAGTTGCCCCACTCTGGCCGACGATACAACACTTATATCTCCCTCAGAACATGCCAAACCTTCTGTTGATTTATGAAGGGTTAGCGCACGAAATGGGGTTGCCAATATAACATTGATAAGAGTGTTGCCATTACTTTCCCCACGAAATCAAACAAGAGAAATCAACAACCTTTATTTAAACAATACCACACTGAAACAGGTGAAACATATCAATCACCTGACAGTGAATGTGCATTACGCTAAGCCACGATAGGAATTTTATAAAGACATTTGCTGAAGCATGTAAACGCGACAGAAATTCCTTTCTACTAACTAGGTGGAGTGGGGGGTCACCAAAACACAGAGCAAAACAGCTATTCATATTTGAACTCTACGCCTATCTAGCAAATCCTAGCGTCGGTCTGGGTTTCACATTAGATATAATTAAGCTTTTAAATAAATATAATTTCAAAGACGTCCTGCAAACTTACGTCCGGGATAAGCAGTTCTCGGTTAAATACGCATGGTAATCCAAACTGAACGTACACTCACAGACTGGCAGGAACGAACAATTTATGATAAGAGCTTTTATCCGTTTTCGCGAACTAAATATACTAGGATGCCCAACCATTTTATGGACTGCAGCTGACATGACAATAGATCTAAAATTTTCATTTCAAATCTCGAAATTATCGGTCACACCACCAAATACTGAAGCACGTGTATGTACTGAATGTGAGCAGATAGCACACGCATACATTCACTCCCATATGTCTACAACTTGTCTAGCCACTTACCGACTACGTCGCGAATTTTTGAATGATATAGTAGAACACTTTGGAGAAGTAGTCCGTACTGAATTATTAAATGCTAGAGCAGCAACCAGATGTATATAAAACTGTTGGGAAAACGTCAACTCTATATAGAATGTAATTATAAGAATACATCCGGATAGCATAACACTAATCCGATCAAATATAATAATAATAACGATATCCGTTTACCAAACTAGTTTGGCAACAACTGCAAAAAGCGCGACGAGACTCTCAGAGAGAAAAACTAGTTGTACATACTTAGAAGAAATGAAGAAAACAAAATGTGGATTAAAACGCAAAAGTAAAACATGCAAAGCTACTATGAGAAAATACCACAACGAGTTAAAAAATAATAACGTATGCAGAAGAAGTGAGCTAGACATAGCTGGCCAAGGAAATTACTGGAAACGGTTAAATGCGAAGAAACAAAGTGATACTAAAGCGGAATTAAACTAGACATACTAATTCTTTAAAGGTGTACTTTTTAGTGATACTGATAAAAATAGGCACCGACGAATAATAATAACAATAACAATGATTCTCAACATTATAATAACCTTAAAGACAATGCATTAGCTGGATGATTTTTGTTTCCCTTGAGAAGCATTGGGCTGCATCTCTGAAATTATTACCTTATGATCTCTACATGTATGATACAAATTCTATAATGACTAAATTTTACTTCATAGGTTTGATCCGAAATTATTTTTATTTTTAAAAGATCATTTTACTGCATAATCCATTAACGGTACTGTTTCTGTAAATAATTATATTTACTGTGTTCATAAAATATAAAGTATTTCTATCATGCCAGGCCACCGTATAGGAAACCAAAGAACATTTAAAAATAGTGTATTTTCAAATGAATTTGGAAGTACGAAGACATAAAAATAAAACAATTAGTGAAATATAAACTTCAAACTGTCATTCAATATGCTAAGAACACTATAGGAGTGTTCGAAAAAAAGAGTTTAAACAAACTTAACCGAATGTGTCACTTTGATTTGAACTAAAAGGAATTTTTGAAACCTATGGGTATAAATTTGGAATAGGACAGCTTCCAAGCACTGACATAATACTTTTCTTCTAAAATGCGGAAATAAATACTCATACCAATGTTCGATATCTAGTCTTGACATTTTGACCTCGATGCATGTTGGAATAGTTCTTCTAATACTTGAAGGTTTTTGGATGTGTTCAAAAACTACTGACCTTTGAGGTTCATTATGAGCCTTGTTACAAAGCAGACTAATGGTGTGACTATAAAATACCAACGACACTGTAACTGCTGTAATAAATTAGACATAGAAGACTAACATCATTTTATACATACATATGTTCATGATTTAGTAATTTACTCAAGTATATACACAAATATTACCATTCTAAGCCATCAATGTATAAGTTGTTAGAATTGCTAAAATCATCTGATAAGAATGTATTATGTAACTTGTTTAGCTATCTTAAAGCAGCAAATTCTTTACGAATCACATTGCTAAATAACTAAATGATGCATCCAGACATCCTCATAACCGTAATTTGTAATCAGTAACTCTACTGATAAAATGAATGAAACTATATGAATACTCTACTGTTAAACATTGTTATGCACCATACATATATAATTATTATTACGAGCGTTTGCATACAATCAATTAGTTTACAATTATTTTCAGATTCACTTCCTGTGACGATTAACGAAACACCTTTGAGAATAAACCGTTGTTTGTGGCATTCGTTCATTGATAGTAGTAACAGTTATGACTGTGTGGATATGGTTCCTATATATGTTAGACAATGCGATGGACAGCTGCAATACGACTTCAGTATGATATTTGAATATACACCGGAGTTATGTCTTGGCGTGTATTCAATCAATTTAATTATTACTAAATTATTTGAAATGCGTCTGCAATATAAGCCACGTCAGAACATGGCTCGTTTTGAAATGAAATCGTACGTTGTATTCACATATATCATATGTAACATTGAACATGCTTGCGAACTTAGTGAATAACATGTATTTAACATGGTTTAAAGCCGCGCGAACAGCTTATGTCATATAGTCATCAAGCTATAATTGGTGGAGGAAGACCCGAGTGCCCCTCCCCGTTCAGTATTTCAGTCACGGATGGGCATATTGGTAGAACCACAGAGCATCCACACGCCAGCTTGATAGCGTCATCACATGAATATAGATAACGCATCATGAATGTACGTAACTTGGCCACAGAGTCAGCTATATGTGATGTGAATATTAGTACAGTTGAACAGTTTCTATAATATTATGTACTACTTTTTTAGTTCGTCACAACAATATCAAGGTGCTACCTGAAATAGGTCATACCATAGAGCCGATTGACATCGGCGGCATAGCGACGACAATATACAGTCCATATTTACAATTCAAGTGTTCCTTCGATATGGATGGCAGCTATCCGTATATGATCAACTGGTAAATTGAATCAGATCAGTTACCTCAATCTCTAAATATTAGAAATAAAATGTTCTATTAGATACTCGAACTCAGATCTTCGTGGAAAACCCCTCCTTGCCACATTCGTGTGACTCTGTTTCTTGTTTCTAATAAAATTAAAGAAACATGCTGTCTGAAGTATATTATGACACCTATATACATGTATTATGGCAAGTGACAGAGTGTTATTTACAAAAGTAATAAAACTATGAAATGCAGTTAATTAGCACCTAAAGTGCATGGTATGGTATGCCATAACATTTATTATATATTAACCTAGTTAGAACATATTATGTTAAATGTTGTATAATTCTTGAAAAGTAATTAATGAATATTATTATCAACGTTTAGCATATGATCAAAATATGGGCACAATGAAACACAATTCGATGAATATAGTTGATGATAGGATGACTTGGATAGATTCAGTAACACAACTTATGTGTCTATATTATATTGCCAATGTTTAACAACTGACACACCGCTTATATAACTTCTGCGTACACGAATATGACAATGCTACCGGTGTATTGAAATACAACCACAATACAGACTTGATGCACGCACGCACGTTGCAAATGAAAAGCACGCATACTAACGCACAGGTACACATACGCACGTTTATATAGGTCATTTGAACGCCAAAAAATGCCGAAAACGCATCATGAATGTTGTTAACTCATCATGAATATAGGTAACGTATCATTAATGTTGTTAACTAATCATGAATGTAGGCAATGCATCATGAATGTTGTTAACTCATCATGAATGTAGGCAATGTATCATGAATGTTGTTAACTAATCATGAATGTAGGTAACGTATCATGAATATAGGTAACGCATCATGAATGTAGGTAACGTATCATGAATGTATGTAACGTATCATGAATGTAGGTAACGTATCATGAATGTAGGCAACGTATCATGAATATGTTAACTCATCATGAATGTAAGTAACGTATCATGAATGTAGGCAACGCATCATGAATGTAGGCAACATACCATCAATGTAGGTAACGCATCATGAATGTAGGTAATGCGTCATGAATGTAGGTAGCGCATCATGAATATAGGTAACACATCATGAATGTAGGTAGCGCATCATGAATGTAGGTAATGCATCATGAATGTAGGTAACGCATCATGAATGTAGATAACGCATCATGAATGTAGGTAATGCGTCATAATGTAGATAACGCATCATGAATGTAGGTAGCGCATCATGAATGTAGGTAATGCGTCATGAATGTAGGTAACACATCATGAATGTAGATAACGCGTCGTGAATGTAGGTAGCGCATCATGAATGTAGGTAGCGTATCATGAATGTAGGTGACGCATCATGAATGTAGGTAACGCATCATGAATGTATGTAACGCATCATGAATGTAGGTAGCGCATCATGAATGTAGGTAATGCGTTATGAATGTAGGTAACACACCATGAGTGTAGGTAAAACATCATGAATTTAGATAGCGCATCATGAATGTAGGTAACGCATCATGAATGTACGTAACACATCATGAATGTAGGTAATGCGTCATGAATGTAGGTAACGTATCATGAATGTAGGCAACACATCATGAATGTAGGTAAAGCATCATGAATGTAGGCAACGCATCATGTATGATGTGTTTGTTCTGTGGATTTAACATCAAGAGCTATGTCACCATTGTGTCTCTCCAGCTATCATTGAGGAAGGTAGCCCTGTGGTGCCCCTCCGAACAGTATTTCAGGCACTGGCGGCTACACGACAAGACCTTCCGAAAGCCAGTTTGTTAGCGTACACATATGAAGGAATTCGACACGCCCAGTGAGATCAGAACATATACAACAGTGCTGGGAAAGTGATTTGAAGTCAACAATATTAACCCTTCGGTCAATGAAGCACCTAATAGCATACTATATCCTTTGGTGGCTATATATTAAATGTTAAGGATAATCGTTCTATGCACTGGTGAGTTTACGTTCATATCTTCTAGGTATGTCAATGGAACATTACAACAGCAAGTTGGTCCTGTGATTTTCACTGACGAAACTGTGTATAAAGGAGATGCCCTCACTGATCTGAAATTTGGCTACGAGGTATAAACTAAACATAAATAAATGAAAGACACTGCCACTACCGAGAATAGACACATGAAATGTCTGGTAAACACTGCCAATACCGAGAATAGACAAATGAAATGTCTGGCAACTTTAATGTCTTCGATCTTGGATCGATAATGTCGGTCGCAATTAATTGTCCAGTAAAATCATACTTTAACAGTATTTTTATTTTTTATTTAAGTTTATTTAACGTTGCTACCGGTTGCCCATTTCACGGGTAGTTTACCTAAGAAAACCTTTCCAGGACTGGCTCCAGCGGTTCACCAGTACTTAGTGCACAAACCTTCGTAAGAAACTGGCAACTTTTTCATATAAATATACAAGGTCTAAGCAGAGCTTGCACCCGTGACCAGCAATGATGATAGTTTACAGTGGTTTACAAGTTAGAGACCTTAACCACTCGGCGGACCATATCATTTGAAAACAGGTTATATACAGTTCACGTCCGACTATAAATATTTAATAACAGGCTTATAAAGTCACTATACATGCCAATATACATGCGTATGCTGCTCTGTATTACATTTCAAATAGTCCATGAAATAATGCATGTAACGTTGACCGATGACTTCATCAGTACCAAAGCTATATTCCACTTTCATTTATGATATTCAATTATTTTTTAAATCTTTGCGTACGATTCGTGACGTCCATAGTGTCCAATTACCACTCCCGGTCTCTAATTGCACTGAGCCTATTGTCGTTCAAATTGTTAACAGTATGTTACAAATGTTCTATCAAAACGGTAATATCTTGGATTCTCGGCAAACATAAATGGATACGTTCGAGACATAAAATGACAATACGTGCTAACCATATACGCGTGTTCAAAGCCAATGTCGATAATATGGCAAAAAAACAAGGCCTATAATATGGACAAAAACCAAGTCCGGTAGTATTGACCAAAACCAAGACCTGTAATAAAAGTAAAAGTAAAGTGTTTGTTTATTATAGTGTCACCCCTATTTAAAGGGCCAGTCATTTCTGACTTATGAGACACCTCTTTTTATGAACTTTTACTTCCAGAATCCTATGCTTGTATGCCAGGCGCCAGGCTGGTAGGCAATCGGTAACCATTATTTAACTAGCTGGCGGATCACCAACCGGCCATATCAGAACGAACCCCTGACGAGATTCGAACCTTCGACCTACCGCTCCGTAGGCGGACGCCTTAACCACTGGGCCACGGAGATGTAATATGGACTTAAATATAACACGCTAAAGGTGTCATACTAACACAGGCTGCTCATAGTCACAGTAGAGATATCTTGGAAAGTCAAACTCAAACTTTGATATCTGATATATCGTTATACGGAATCCATGGATTTCCGAGGGTAAACATGTTTCTAAATTAGTAACTAAAGTTCACTGTGTTAGATATAATTTATGTTTAGGTGGCGTGTGGCGTTACTGTAGTGCAAAGTAATACAACTTTTCCAGGAAACGAATCATTGAGTGACGATTTCTATGTCGGATGGAAGGTAAATCACGTGTGCTCATAATATAATATTACTAAATACATATTGCTTGTATTGACTTACATAATATGGCATTGCGAGTAGTTATATATATAAGATCTTACATTCGTGGTGATTTCATACATATATATTATTATATGACACTCGTTTTTGGAATTTTATTAATAGTTTTAACTTTATTTAGTTTACAACGGTTGCGAAGCAAGTTTTAACAACTTATATTAATCTCTCTCGTTAGCGCGGATGAAAGCGTAATTGTGGTCATTTGTGTGGAAAGAAACCGGAGTACCCGGAGAAAACCCACATGTCCGATATGGCGACCATCGTACAATCTCACATACTTCCCGGTCCGATGATCGAACCCGTGTTGCATTGGTGAGAAGTGAGCGCGCTAACAACTGCGCTAATCGGACAGCCAAAATGCTATTAAGCGAGCCATTTCACTCTATGCATATATAGCATGTTATTGGTCTACGTAGTTGATTTTGAACATATAAAACATGAACACAAACTACATGAATGTGTCGAATGTGTATTGCAAGCTGTCATGCTGAGACAAATCATTCGTTACTATACTTTATAGATGTAGCGTTTATATATCTGTAATTTACGTTCATTTTATTAGTTAGCGATTGTTAATAGCACCAACAGCTTATGTCGCATCCAATTGCGACTCTCCAACTATGCTTGATAGAGTATGACCCCTTTAGGCACTCGGGTAGAACCATCGACCATCCGCAAGCCATCTGGACAACCCTTAATTTACGTAATCCTAGGTTGGATGGTCACCGCGACACTTTACAACCGCGGCAACATACAAAGCAGCCGTTTGTTCGTTTGTTGCTTATATTTCATAATAATTATGAACATTTGGCTTTATTATTTCGCTACATCCATTGAACTCAGAAAGAGTGGATATACATTTGTAAATGTGGAACAGACAGTACCAATTGGGTGTTCATACGTAGCCACAGAAGCGTCGAATTGTTTGGAATCGTTGTCATTAGTTGATCCAAGCTACGAGCTCGAAGTGTGTACAGGGGGAATACGGATTGTGAACGCAAACGACACCACACAATCGCATAATGACATACAGGTAAATGGTGTTATTGGTGTCTCGTATCCCAGAACACACACTGAATCACACAATGCATAATGACATACAGGTAAATGGTGTTATTGGTGTCTCGTATCCCAGAACACACACTGAATCACACAATGCATAATGACATACAGGTAAATGGTGTTATTGGTGTCTCGTATCCCAGAACACGCACTGAATCAAACAATGCATACTGACATACAGGTAAATGGTGTTATTGGTGTCTCGTATCCCAGAACACACACTGAATCACACAATGCATACTGACATACAGGTAAATGGTGTTATTGGTGTCTCGTATCCCAGAACACACACTGAATCACACAATGCATAATGACATACAGGTAAATGGTGTTATTGGTCTCTCGTATCACAGAACACACACTGAATCACACAATCGCATAATGACATACAGGTAAATGGTGTTATTGGTGTCTAGTATCCCAGAACACGCACTGAATCACACAATCGCATAATGACATACAGGTAAATGGTGTTATTGGTGTCTCGTATCCCAGAACACACATTAAATCACACAATCGCATAATGACATACAGGTAAATGGTGTTATTGGTGTCTCGTATCCCAGAACACACACAATCGCATAATGACATACAGGTAAATGGTGTTATTGGTGTCTCGTATCCCAGAACACACACTGAATCACACAATCGCATAATGACATACAGGTAAATGGTGTTATTGGTGTCTCGTATCCCAGAACACACACTGAATCACACAATGCATAATGACATACAGGTAAATGGTATTATTGGTGTCTCATATCCCAGAACACACACTGAATCACACAATGCATACAGGTAAATGGTGTTATTGGTGTCTCGTATCCCAGAACACACACTGAATCACACAATGCATACAGGTAAATGGTGTTATTGGTGTCTCGTATCCCAGAACACACACTGAATCACACAATGCATAATGACATACAGGTAAATGGTATTATTGGTGTCTCATATCCCAGAACACACACTGAATCACACAATGCATACAGGTAAATGGTGTTATTGGTGTCTCGTATCCCAGAACACACACTGAATCACACAATGCATACAGTTAAATGGTGTTATTGGTGTCTCGTATCCCAGAACACACACTGAATCACACAATGCATACAGGTAAATGGTGTTATTGGTGTCTCGTATCCCAGAACACACACTGAATCACACAATGCATACAGGTAAATGGTGTTATTGGTGTCTCGTATCCCGGAACACACACTGAATCACACAATGCATACAGGTAAATGGTGTTATTGGTGTCTCGTATCCCAGAACACACACTGAATCACACAATGCATACAGGTAAATTTAGTAACCAATACGCATTAACATATAACATAAAATAAAACTAATTATGGAGGATATTAATCAACATAATTATAACCCCAATATGTTACACTAACGTGAGGGCCAAGTGATGTGAAGTCAACCTTAACCATTTGATCACGGAGGCCCGGCAAGCTTAAGATGCCAGGAACGTTTAGAGGCCCGGCAAGCTTAAGATGCCAGGAACGTTTAGAGGCCCGCCAAACTTAAGAGGCCCGGCAAACTTAAGAGGCCCAGCAAACATAAGATGTCCGGCAAACTTAAGATGTCCGACGTACATAAGATGCCCGGCAAACATAAGAGGCCCGGCTAACCTAAGATGCCCGGCAAACTTAATATGCTCGGCAAACTTAAGTGGCCCGGCAAACATAAGAGGCCCAGCAAACTTAAGAGGCCCGGCAAACTTAAGATGTCCGGCAAACATAAGATGCCCGGCAAACTTAAGATGCCCTGCAAACTTAAGATGCTCGGCAAACGTAATAGGCCCGGCAAACATAAGAGGCCCAGCAAACTTAAGAGGCCCGGCAAACTTAAGATGCCCGGCACACTTAAGAGGCCCGGCAAACTTAAGATGCCCGGCAAACTTAAGATGCACGGCAAACTTAAGAGGCCCGGCAAACTTAAGAGGCCCGGCAAGCTTAAGATGCCCGGCAAACTTAAGATGCCAGGCAAACATAAGAGGCCCGGCAAACTTAAGAGGCCCGGCAAACTTAAGATGCCCGGCAAACATAAGAGGCCCGGCAAACATAAGATGCCCGACAAACTTAAGATGCCCGCCAAACTTAAGAGGCCCGGCTAACTTAAGAGGCCCGGTAAACTTAAGCATGGTATTAAATAAATACGCAGGGTTACATTAATCTGTTAAATATGATTTAACAATATCCAGATGTTGAAACTAGGAGAAACATGGTACGAAGCCAAACAATACAGGTTTAAAATATCGACGATTGACAACGACTACGACGATAAGACGCAATTTGATCTACAATTATTGCACGCTACACTGCCTGGCGAATTATCCGAGGTATGACACTTCATTTTTGATGTTTACTTATCGTCGCTATCGGTTGCCCATATGAGCAACGGGCAGTTTACATGTCACGGGCAGGGTCCAGTGGTTAACAAGTAATTGGTGTACCAACCTCTGTAACAAACTGCAACTTTTTTATATAAAGAGACACAATCTGAGCGGGGCTCGAATCCGTGACCATCAGTGATAGGCTACAGTCAGCGATAAACAACTCAGCGACCTTAACCACTCGACCACGGAGGCGTACACTTGTATCTACACAAGTATTATATGCCGTTTAGTAGCCCGGGTTCCAGTCTGTCGAGTGTTCATGTTTTATGTCTAGCAAAATAACCAGCAGCTCAATTCAGATCAATTAATAGTATCCGTATTAAACGTATATATATACGACTGACAAGGAAAACAATAGCAACGCCTGTTCCAAGGCTAAAGGCATAGTTGATGTAGATTGGTATGACCTTAGTTGAGGGTTATGCGGAAAAAAGCACAGACAATAACTTTATTACTCAAAATATATGAATGTTACATTACATGTCGAGCTTACACAAATCTACGAACAGTAGATATATATTATATGATTTGGCTTACAAAAGAGATTTATAATTACTAATTGTGTTTGTGCGAATATAAGAATAACCAATTATTGAAAGCAAGCAACTGTCGAGCACATGTATATTTCAGTTTCCCGTACATATAGTTTATACAAATTTATTTTAGCTCGATTGCGAAAAAAGTTATTTCAACTTATATAAATCACTCTCGAGACCTCATTCCTGATGGAATCCATCGCCACGAGGGAGAGAGAAGAGGCAAAGTGGAATTTAAATGCCTTGCCTAAGGGCACAATCGTAACGGCTCCAGTGGGGCTCGAACTCCGGACCTTTCGCACCTGAAGCGAACGCGCATCCACTGCGCTATCACGACTTCCATGGTGTACATATAAACGTGTACATTATCCGATAACGTATACAGTCTATCATTATACTTTATCAGTGTGAAATAAAATGTGCTATTCCACAGGTTGAAAGCACAAGGAAAACATATTGTATTTCCCATTCCTGCTTTGCACTTGTACCTAGCAGCTGCATGTTGAAATATTGCCAAAGTGAACGTTATCATCATAAATACACTTGTTTGCCTAAAATATAAAATACTATTTGCTTGCTTAATATGTGAATGATCATTCACTGAAACAAACAAATATCATCTTATTATTTCAATGATAAATTTCGATATTTCATTGGGAAGCATAACATGAATGTATACATTTACCACATTGTATTTCAGTCTATAGGACCCATTTACGTAAGTATTCATCTCCTTGTCTTGATGGTATCAGCAAATTGCAGCGGTTGTTTGCTATAACACTTAAGATGCCCGGTGATATTTATCCCAAGAAGCACTCACAGGATAGTGTGACTGAGCACATATAATCCCAAAACAAAAAGTCAGAATTGGACAACATTGCCCATATATATGTCACAGCATAAGGGCCTCAACTGTGGTAATAATACAGTTATGTAACATTATTTAATTGTTTGAAGTCAATAACATATTAATGTTTATAGAAAGGCATAAACATTCTGGTGATATTAGATAAATGATCATAAAAATTAGGTTATGTATGCATGACTCCTGTGGTGTAATAAATCATATTTCTCACTTGATATGGAGAAAATCTCAAAGGGCATTTTCTTGGAAATTTTACCAACCTCACTCTAGTTTGTTTAATTATGTATATAGTATTTTATTATGTATACATGGGGATTTTTATCCCTTTATACTTTTCAATCTTTTGTGTAATTGACCAAAAACTGAACAAAAACACTATGTTTTGACATTACACATATGTCATAGCATAGGGGCCTCAATTATGATCCTACTATAATCAGGCTACCTTAATTGATCATTTTGGGTCAATAACATGTTAATGCTTCTGAAGAATATAAAAATAATCTGGATAAATCAGATAATTTGAGAAAATACTGGGTTCAAAATTATGCTAAATATTTGTATTTGAAGAAATCTCTGTTTGGTCAGTTTTGATAAGGGATATTCAAATTTCTATTATCATGATCTGGTCGGGATAACCAGGGACAGGTACACTAAGTGTACCATCCTATTAGGTACAAAGAACACCCAACAGGTAGCGTGAGTATTCCTCGCCTCGGACTAGCCCAAACGAGGAGGTCGAATACCGCAGCCCCTAGCATCCCGATACATGATCATTGGTTTGGTACCTAGCCTGGCTGTACTTATCAATTGTTCTGTGTGCTATCTTACTTCCTACTCTAGGTGGATTGGACCAGGGGCTCTGGATTTCAACTGGTCTGACTCAGACCACATTATTCCCATATATATGATTAAATATATTAGTTTAGGGCAGATTTTATGAAAAGATGAACAAATGTTTGTCTCCTAGATATTTGGTCACAGGGGGCAGAGGCGATATTAATACAAAAACAGGGGGGTCATATAAGTAAATACTTATATTACTGAAACTATTGTATTAACCCGTTCCCACATAGAAGCACCTCTTGGCGCCATTACCTATACGGCATACATTGACATTATAGTAGTCAAACCAATGTTCATAATATAGGCCAGAATCTTATGTAGTCCCAGCAATATCTATGGAGGTGGGATAGATATGATGACAACTTATCCACTGCATGATAGCTAAGTGACTGTCATGTGTATGGAGATATAAGTATATTAGTATATTAACCTAAATATATATGAAGGACAGCTGATAAGCAGTTATTTATTTTCATAATATATTAATAATCCTTTTATTTCCTCCATATACATGAAGAGCACAAGTGAACATACATAATATACAATTACACGTTTTACATGGACACATATAAACATACATATAATTATATAAAGTAGTACAAGTGTACAATAATGGTCATAAGAACTGACATAACCATGCAGCTATTAATTAGTGTATACCGATCATCATAACTTGCCGAAACGAAATGCAAGGGAAACAGATGATGGTAGCGCACACAAAAGCTGATACAGTGTTTATAACCGGAACACCATTCTTCAGTAGAGAAAACGGTTCAGGTACACAAAAGCAACACAATATTATGTAAAAAGAAGCAAACATGTTTAGATTACTGATTTACCACAACCTTAAGTTTGGAGCATTTGCCAGAATGCCCTAAAACATATTATAATAAGTGTTTCGCTTGCGGTGTCTGGAAGTCCATGTGTATCCAGTCCTGCAAGCATATCATATATCTGTGTCTCGGGTGGTTCTGAGATAAAATCAATATATGTCTTAATACCAGTTACAAAACTTATGTTCTTCCCACATTGGTTTACTAATTCCAATGATATAACTTTATATTGATTTAAATTTTAGTGATGGATGTAGCCCAAAAAGAGCCCTGAAGATGAAATTTAAATATACTCTTTCACCTGGGTTCAAAAATCTCCCACTCAAATGATGATAAACCGGTGTAGCGTGAGCCCCGTAAGTCCGTGAGGATTGCAAGTTCGCTAGTTGCGACTAACGGGGCTCACGCTACGGGTATAATAAACCTAAGTTGTGAGAATTGAAAGTCAATAACAATATATTTCCTCCACTTTAGTTTAAAGATTTTATTTCTCAATTATTTACAGAGATAAATGATAGTAGATAAAGGCTACTAATGAGACTCCAATTTCCAGTGTATGACGTAACCCAAACCTCGTATAAGGATATACTAGTACACGATAGACGTAACCCAAACCTCGTATAATGATATACTAGTACACGATAGACGTAACGCAAACCTCGTATAATGATATACTAATACACGATAGACGTAACGCAAACCTCGTATGATATACTAGTACACGATAGACGTAACGCAAACCTCGTTTAATGATATACTAGTACACGATAGACGTAACGCAAACCTCGTATAATGATATACTAATACACGATAGACGTAACGCAAACCTCGTATGATATACTAGTACACGATAGACGTAACGCAAACCTCGTTTAATGATATACTAGTACACGATAGACGTAACGCAAACCTCACATGATATATTAGTACATGATAGACGTAACGCAAACCTCGTATAATGATATACAAGTACAATATAGACGTAACGCAAACCTCGTATAATGATATACTATTACACGATAGACGCAACGCAAACCTCGTTTAATGCTATACCAGTACACGATAGACGTAACACAAACATCATATAATGATATACTAGTACACGATAGACGTAACGCAATACCTCGTATAATGATATAGTAGTACACGATAGATGTAAAGCAAACATCGTATAATGATATACTAATACACGATAAACGTAACGTAAGCCTCGTATTATGATATACTAGTACACGATAGACGTAACGCAAACCTCGTTTAATGATATAGTAGAACACGATAGATGTAACGCAAACATCGTATAATGATATACTAGTACACGATAGACGTAACGCAAACCTCGTATAATGATATACTAGTACACGATAAGGGTAACGTAAGCCTAGTATTATGATATATTAGTACACGATAGACGTAACGCAAACCTCGTATAATGATATACTAGTACAAGATAGACGTAACGCAAACCTCGTATACTGATATACTAGTACACGATAGATGTAACGCAAACCTCGTATAATGATATACTAGTACACGATAAGGGTAACGTTAGCCTCGGATTATGATATATTACTACACGATAGACGTAACGCAAACCTCGTATACTGATATACTAGTACATGATAGACGTAACGCAAACCTCGTGTATTGATATATTGGTACACGATAAACGTAACGTAAACCTCGTATAATGATATACTAGTACACGATAGACGTAACGCAAACCTCGTATAATGATATACTAGTACAAGATAGACGTAACGCAAACCTCGTATACTGATATACTAGTACATGATAGACGTAACGCAAACCTTGTGTATTGATATATTGGTACACGATAAACGTAACGTAAACTTCGTATAATGATATACTAGTACACGATAGACGTAACGCAAACCTCGTATAATGATATATTAGTACACGATAGAAGTAACGCAAACCTCGTATAATGATATACTAGTACACGATAGACGTAACGCAAACCTCCTATAATGATATACTAGTACACGATAGACGTAACACAATACCTCGCTTAATAATATACTAGTACACAATATACTCAACACAGACATTGTATAATGATATACTAGTACACGATAAACGTAACGCAAACCTCGTATAATGATATACTAGTACACGATAGACGTAACGCAAACCTCGGATAATGATATAATAGTACACGATAAACGTAACGCAAACCTCGTTTAATGATATACTAGTACATGATAGACGTAACGCAAACATCGTATAATGATATACTAGTACAAGATAGACGTAACGCAAACCTCGTATAATGATATACTAGTAAACGATAGACGTAACTCAAACCTCGTATAATGATATATTAGTACACGATAGAAGTAACGCAAACCTTGTATAATGATATACTAGTACACGATAGACGTAACGCAAACCTCGTATAATGATATACTAGTACACGATAGACGTAACGCAAACCTCGTATGATATACTAGTACACGATAGACGTAACGCAAACCTCGTATAATGATATACTAGTACACGATAGACGTAACGCAAACCTCGTATGATATACTAGTACATGATAGACGCAACGCAAGCCTCGTTTAATGATATACTAGTACACGATAGACGTAACGCAAACCTCCTATAATGATATACTAGTACACGATAGACGTAACACAATACCTCGCTTAATAATATACTAGTACACGATATACTCAACACAGACATTGTATAATGATATACTAGTACACGATAAACGTAACGCAAACCTCGTATAATGATATACTAGTACACGATAGACGTAACACAAACCTCGTTTAATGATATACTAGTACACGATAGACGTAACGCAAACTTCGTTCAATGATATATTAGTACACGATAGGAGTAACGCAAACCTCGGATAATGATATAATAGTACACGATAAACGTAACGCAAACCTCGTTTAATGATATACTAGTACATGATAGACGTAACGCAAACATCGTATAATGATATACTAGTACAAGATAGACGTAACGCAAACCTCGTATAATGATATACTAGTAAACGATAGACGTAACTCAAACCTCGTATAATGATATATTAGTACACGATAGAAGTAACGCAAACCTTGTATAATGATATACTAGTACACGATAGACGTAACGCAAACCTCGTATAATGATATACTAGTACACGATAGACGTAACGCAAACCTCGTATGATATACTAGTACACGATAGACGTAACGCAAACCTCGTATAATGATATACTAGTACACGATAGACGTAACGCAAACCTCGTATGATATACTAGTACATGATAGACGTAACGCAAGCCTCGTTTAATGATATACTAGTACACGATAGACGTAAGGCAAACCTCCTATAATGATATACTAGTACACGATAAACGTAACGCAGACCTCGTATAATGATATACTAGTACACGATAGACGTAACGCAAACGACGTATAATGATATACCAGTACACGATAGACGTAAGGCACACCTCGGTTAATGATATACTAGTACACGATAGACGTAACGCAAACCTCGTATAATGATATACTAGTACACGATAAACGTAACGCAAACCTCGTAGAATGATATACTAGTACACGATAGACGTAACGTAAACCTCGTATAGTGATATACTAGTACACGATAGACGTAACGCAAACCTCGTATGATATAATAGTACACGATATGCGTAACGCAAACCTCGTATAATGATATACCAGTACAATTATAGAGGTAAAGCAAACCTCGGTTAATGATATACTAGTACACGATAGACGTAGCGCAAACCTCGTATAATGATATACTAGTACACGATAGACGTAACGCAAACCTCGTATGATATACTAGTACACGATAGACGTAACGCAAACCTCGTATGATATACTAGTACACGATAGACGTAACGCATCCCTCGTTTAATGATACTAGTACACGATAAACGTAACGCAAACCTCGTATAATGATATATTAGTACACGATAGATGTAACGCAAACCTCGTATAATGATATACTAGTACACGATAGACGTAACGCAAACCTCGTATAATGATATACCAGTACACGATAGACGTAACGCACACCTCGTTTAGTGATATACTAGTACACGATAGACGTAACGCAAACCTCGTATAATGATATACTTGTACAATATAGACGTAAAGCAACCTCGTATAATGATATACTAGTACACGATAGACGTAACGCAAACCTCGTAGAATGATATGCTAGTACACGATAGACGTAACGTAAGCCTCGTATAATGATATACTAGTACACGATACGCGTAACGCAAACCTCGTATGATATACTAGTACACGATACGCGTAACGCAAACCTCGTTTAATGATATACTAGTACATGATAGACGTATCGCAAACCTCGTATACTGATATACTAGTACACAATAGACGTAACGCAAACCTCGTATAATGATATATTAGTACACGATAGAAGTAACGCAAACATCGTATAATGATATACTAGTACACGAGAGACGTAACGCAAACCTCGTATGATATACTAGTACACGATAGACGTAACACAGTACCTAGTTTAATGATATACTAGTACACGATGAACGTAACGCAAACCTCGTATAATGATATACTAGTACACGATAGACGTAACGCAAACCTCGTATGATATACTAGTACACGATAGACGTAACGCAAACCTCGTTTAATGATATACTAGTACACGATAGACGTAACGCAAACCTCACATGATATATTAGTACATGATAGACGTAACGCAAACCTGGTATAATGATATACAAGTACAATATAGACGTAACGCAAACCTCGTATAATGATATACTATTACACGATAGACGCAACGCAAACCTCGTTTAATGCTATACCAGTACACGATAGACGTAACACAAACATCATATAATGATATACTAGTACACGATAGACGTAACGCAAACCTCGTATAATGATATACTAGTACACGATAAGGGTAACGTAAGCCTAGTATTATGATATATTAGTACACGATAGACGTAACGCAAACCTCGTATAATGATATACTAGTACAAGATAGACGTAACGCAAACCTCGTATACTGATATACTAGTACACGATAGATGTAACGCAAACCTCGTATAATGATATACTAGTACACGATAAGGGTAACGTTAGCCTCGGATTATGATATATTACTACACGATAGACGTAACGCAAACCTCGTATACTGATATACTAGTACATGATAGACGTAACGCAAACCTCGTGTATTGATATATTGGTACACGATAAACGTAACGTAAACCTCGTATAATGATATACTAGTACACGATAGACGTAACGCAAACCTCGTATAATGATATACTAGTACAAGATAGACGTAACGCAAACCTCGTATACTGATATACTAGTACATGATAGACGTAACGCAAACCTTGTGTATTGATATATTGGTACACGATAAACGTAACGTAAACTTCGTATAATGATATACTAGTACACGATAGACGTAACGCAAACCTCGTATAATGATATATTAGTACACGATAGAAGTAACGCAAACCTCGTATAATGATATACTAGTACACGATAGACGTAACGCAAACCTCGTATAATGATATACTAGTACACGATAGACGTAACGCAAACCTCGCTTAATAATATACTAGTACACAATATACTCAACACAAACATTGTATAATGATATACTAGTACACGATAAACGTAACGCAAACCTCGTATAATGATATACTAGTACACGATAGACGTAACGCAAACCTCGGATAATGATATAATAGTACACGATAAACGTAACGCAAACCTCGTTTAATGATATACTAGTACATGATAGACGTAACGCAAACATCGTATAATGATATACTAGTACAAGATAGACGTAACGCAAACCTCGTATAATGATATACTAGTACACGATAGACGTAACGCAAACCTCGTATAATGATATATTAGTACACGATAGAAGTAACGCAAACCTCGTATAATGATATACTAGTACACGATAGACGTAACGCAAACCTCGTATAATGATATACTAGTACACGATAGACGTAACGCAAACCTCGTATGATATACTAGTACACGATAGACGTAACGCAAACCTCGTATAATGATATACTAGTACACGATAGACGTAACGCAAACCTCGTATGATATACTAGTACACGATAGACGTAACGCAAACCTCGTTAATGATATACTAGTACACGATAGACGTAACGCAAACCTCGTATAATGATATACTAGTACACGATAGACGTAACACAACTCGTTAATATATATATAACGTAACGCAAACCTCGTAATGATATACTAGTACACGATAGACGTAAGCAAACCTCGTATAATGATATACTAGTACACGATAGACGTAACGCAAACCTCGTATAATGATATACTAGTACACGATAGATGTAACGCAAACCTCGTATAATGATATACTAGTACACGATAGACGTAACGCAAACCTCGTTTAATGATATACTAGTACACGACAGACGTAACGCAAACCTCGCATAATGATATACTAGTACACGATAGACGTAACGCAAACCTCGTTTAATGATATACTAGTACACGATAGACGTAACGCAAACCTCATATAATGATATACTAGTACACGATAGACGTAACGCAAACCTCGTATGATATACTAGTACACGATAGACGTAACGCAAACCTCGTATAATGATATATTAGTACACGATAAACGTAACGCAAACCTCGTATAATGATATACTAGTACACGATAGACGTAACGCAAACCTCGTATAATGATATACTAGTACACGATAGACGTAACGCAAACCTCGTTTAATGATATACTAGTACACGATAGACGTAACGCAAACCTCGTATAATGATATACTAGTACACGATAGACGTAACGCAAACCTCGTATAATGATATACTAGTACACGATAGACGTAACGCAAACCTCGTTTAATGATATACTAGTACACGATAGACGTAACGCAAACCTCGTATAATGATATACTAGTACACGATAGACGTAAGCAAACCTCGTTTAATGATATACTAGTACACGATAGACGTAACGCAAACCTCGTATAATGATATACTAGTACACGATAGACGTAACGCAAACCTCGTATAATGATATACTAGTACACGATAGACGTAACGCAAACCTCGTATAATGATATACTAGTACACGATAGACGTAACGCAAACCTCGTATGATATACTAGTACACGATATACGTAACGCAAACCTCGTATAATGATATACTAGTACATTATAGATAAAGCAAACTCGTTAATGATATACTAGTACACGATAGACGTAACGCAAACCTCGTATAATGATATACTAGTACACGATAGACGTAACGCAAACCTCGTATGATACTAGTACACGATAGACGTAACGCAAACCTCGTATGATATACTAGTACACGATAGACGTAGCGCATCCCTCGTTTAATGATACTAGTACACGATAAACGTAACGCAAACCTCGTATAATGATATATTAGTACACGATAGATGTAACGCAAACCTCGTATAATGATATACTAGTACACGATAGACGTAACGCAAACCTCGTATAATGATATACTAGTACACGATAGACGTAACGCAAACCTCGTTTAATGATATACTAGTACACGATAGACGTAACGCAAACCTCGTATAATGATATACTAGTACAAGATAGACGTAAAGCAACCTCGTATAATGATATACTAGTACACGATAGACGTAACGCAAACCTCGTATAATGATATACTAGTACACGATAGACGTAACGCAAACCTCGTATAATGATATACTAGTACACGATACACGTAACGCAAACCTCGTATGATATACTAGTACACGATACGCGTAACGCAAACCTCGTTTAATGATATACTAGTACATGATAGACGTAACGCAAACCTCGTATACTGATATACTAGTACACAATAGACGTAACGCAAACCTCGTATAATGATATACTAGTACACGATAGACGTAACGCAAACATCGTATAATGATATACTAGTACACGATAGACGTAACGCAAACCTCGTATGATATACTAGTACACGATAGACGTAACACATACCTAGTTTAATGATATACTAGTACACGATAAACGTAACGCAAACCTCGTATAATGATATACTAGTACACGATAGACGTAACGCAAACCTCGTATGATATACTAGTACACGATAGACGTAACGCAAACCTCGTATGATATACTAGTACACGATAGACGTAACGCAAACCTCACATGATATATTAGTACACGATAGACGTAACGCAAACCTCATGATATATAGTACAGATAGACGTAACGCAAACCTCGTATAATGATATACTAGTACAAGATAGACGTAACGCAAACCTCGTATAATGATATACTAGTACACGATAGACGTAACGCAAACCTCGTTTAATGATATACTAGTACACGATAGACGTAACGCAAACCTCGTATAATGATATACTAGTACACGATAGACGTAACGCAAACCTCGTATAATGATATACTAGTACACGATAGACGTAACGCAAACCTCGTATAATGATATACTAGTACACGATAGACGTAACGCAAACCTCGTATAATGATATACTAGTACACGATAGACGTAACGCAAACCTCGTTTAATGATATAGTAGTACACGATAGACGTAACGCAAACCTCGTATAATGATATACTAGTACACGATAGACGTAACGCAAACCTCGTATAATGATATACTAGTACACGATAGACGTAACGCAAACCTCGTATAATGATATATTAGTACACGATAGACGTAACGCAAACCTCGTATAATGATATACTAGTACACGATAGACGTAACGCAAACCTCGTATAATGATATACTAGTACACGATAGACGTAACGCAAACCTCGTATAATGATATACTAGTACACGATAGACGTAACGCAAACCTCGTATAATGATATACTAGTACACGATAGACGTAACGCAAACCTCGTATAATGATATACTAGTACACGATAGACGTAACGCAAACCTCGTATAATGATATACTAGTACACGATAGACGTAACGCAAACCTCGTATAATGATATACTAGTACACGATAGACGTAACGCAAACCTCGTATAATGATATACTAGTACACGATAGACGTAACGCAAACCTCGTAT
>CM026401.1:13932973-13960481 GCA_014843695.1 Archivesica marissinica
ATCGTACATGCTAAGAAGAAGTAGTATGTATTCATAAATGTTTGTGTACTATAAATGTCTTGTATGTCCATATATGTATATTTGTACATACTTAATAACTTGTGAATTGAAATCATTTGTCATAGTTAATGGTATATTGTATACCGTTAACGGTTGTTAATAATTATAATTTAAAGTTTAAGGTGACTTATAGGTCCACTGGGCCGGGTGCTATAGTAATATTATATATTTATTGTAATATTGTATATAACTATGAATGCACATGTCACTATAATAAAAACATTTCTTCTTATCTTCTTTCTTATAACTATACGGAATAATATGAACAATGATTGTTTTTTCTAGAATAATATTACACATCAAAACACATGCACATCAAGAGCTTAGTGCATAGTATTTATTATTTAAATTATTGAATACTCACATTATCAATATGTATATAATATGTAAATTTTATACAGCAACTTGCCACTTCTTTATTATTAGCTTGCCTTGCCTTCAAATGCAAAAGATAATGTTCTCAGTTTCTAGTAACAATGGTTGTATGCATACATCGGCCGGTGAGTTAACCTCTGATGTATCCAGACGAGTAGAGAAAGCATGCACTATGGTTCTGATATCTGATACTCATGGGACACACATTTATGTAGACCGAATTACTATGTTACACTTGATATCAGACTGCTTACACTACCAAATGTTATTTAGCGGATTATGTAGCCCGCCTATGTGTTTGCAAATCATTACTTTGGCATATTTAATACCTTTGCTATATTTCATGATGTCACTAGTCAGTTTTAGTAGATATAGAATTGTTTTGGCTAATTTGCGTCATTAAATATTAAATTACATTTTCAACATATTAATTCTTGGTGTTCTTTGTAGAAGCAGTAACCAGACAATATAAATTCGCATGACATGAACGCACATTCGAAATGATAACCCATCTATTTTGTATGTTATCTTCGAATCTGATTGAACAGAGGTGTGCGTGTTAGAACGGTTCAATGTTATTTTTCTGAAACCATACTACGTATATTGAACTAGCCAAACAGAATGATCATCACAAAATACAAATGATGAATTCCCTTCCAATCGTTTCTTTTTTAAAATTGTCTACGGACACCAAATAGTGTAGCAACTATAAGAAAAGCACGTGCTCATCTAGAACAACGTATAACTCATATACTCAACAATTATGCAGGAAAACACCCATACATAGCCGATATTACTGATACGGTTGTGACAGTTGATGCATGTGCCATGAGACAGTGGAATGGAATATGCGTGCTGGACGGGACGGTTGATATGATCAGATGTGACGATGACTTGCTGTACAAGTTTACATTTGATGAAGTCGCAAACAGGTTCTACGGTCGCGTTTGCATAGGTAAATAAAAATACAACTAATTGCAAAAGTAACATACACTTTTATGTGTGTGTATAACTAGGATAGTATATATTGTGATATTTATATGATAATATAAACAAATATTCATGTTATCAGTATTGATGCTTAGCTCGACCAATATGGCATTTCCGCGGCATGCATTAAAATGTCGGCATTGTGGGATTGCCTGGCCACAATGTCCGAAATATGTATTTCAACTAACGACACGTCATTGTGCTATCGCGCTTCGTTCCCAACTGAGCTCTCTCAAAATCAATTATCGGTAAAACAACAGTAACTTCGAATCAACATTTCGCGTCGTTATGGGAATCATGGATATCGGATATTTTGTTACAAAATACAACTCATCAAAACAATTAACTTAATATCGTTACTTGTTCCTATACTCTTGTAACTATTCTATCTGAAATCTTCTTATTTATTATTTACTGTTATTATGGTTAAAGTTTTAGATTATTTGACATAAGGTTTAGCTTTAAAGACATCTTAGTATGTATGTGATGCTTACTTTTAAGTGACAATCAACATAAATGTGAGTAAATTGTCACATTCCAATGACCTCATGATTTTATATTAAATTCATACGGCATTGATGCGTGTATATATAGGCTGGCATAGTTTGTAAACTACATCAAAAGCATCAGAACGGTGAGAAGATATATATCTACCACCTCCATAGAAGTGCAGCTAAGGAAATCCCACCCTCGGACTGAAGATGCGTGCACAGAACTCGACAGGGCCTTGTACATTCCACGCATCTTCAGCCTTCGGAATAAGTACTATTTACAACAAAACATGATAATAAAAACAACATAATCGATGATTCAGATCAATCATTTCATATACAGAACCGTATGCAATGCATATACCATATCAATTAATATGTAGTGAAAACGATGTGTGGACATCTTCATGATAAACATTCAATATCAGTGCATAATCATTATTAATCTTATTAAGACATTCGGGAACAGTTTATGATCTAAGGACACGTAACTCAATAGTTTCTTGTATCAATTTGCTTAACATATATAATTATATTTTGTTTGTATTGGACAACAACTGAGTAAATTTAATCATACTTGGGTTTACTCTATAATACCGTTTAATATATGTTCGTCTATATAGTTCATATGGCCAACACAATAATATCGGCCTTCTTTAATATATATAGTTCATATGGCCATATATTAATATCGTGGCCTTCTGCGATGAATGTATCAACACAATTTACCGTAATATATATAACTATCCAGTCGGGAAGAGAGTATTAGTAATCTGTTATTGACATAATTATCATTGTAAATAGTATTTACAATAACGATACATAGAACGTTTACAAAATAACAGTACTTTATAAGAGATGAACAAAATAATACAACACTAATTTATCACAGCATATTTGTAATACAATTGCAACATTGCTAATCGGATATTAAACACTGCTCTTACGACTAGAACAATGATAAAACACTGTTAGTCAAAATTGGTATTATTGGACACTGATTAAGAATTGGATTTATGAAATCTAATTACCCCATGATTAGCAGAGATGTTACATATCAGATAAAATAATTATTCAACAGTTAGAAAGACTAAGACATAATGACATTATATACACATTTAAAAATTAGTTGCCTAATAAAAACGGACGTCTCTGTAGAATAATAAAACAGGTTTTGGCACAATTACGAATCATCTCTGGGTTTGAAAACAGGAAATAATAGTTACCATGTTCGGACAATGAGTGGAAATTGTTACTACGCGCATAAATCGTTATCTGTCTGGACAATTCAATATTACATGTTCAATAGTATCAATATCACAAAAAGGACAAATCATAGCTTCCTCTGGCAACCTTCATACAGACACGTCTCCATCATAATGGGAGCAACCCTCAGTCGGAATTTACAAAATGCTGAACGATGTCTGAGTGGTACGTAATACAATTATAAAATATTCCTCTGGTATAGTCAATTTTAAACATATTATACACTCTCAATTTATTTCGCCCGCGACAAGAGGGACCTATGACCTTGTTGATCTTGGTTGCCCAACTGTACTTATACTTGTAAGCATACTTATCGTATGCATTGATCTCTACATCGTGAGCGAAAGAACGATATATAGGATTAGCATCGCAAATAAAACAACAGTTCACACACCATCTTATCTTCCAATTCTAATCACAATAATGAGTTCGCATCGCTTAATAATAGCTGCATGATATTTACAAAATATACTCGTACGACCCTGTCACTATCACAAACATTTAACATGTTTATTTTTCATTTGCAGACAGAGTCTACGTGGATTGTAAGTTTGTGTTTTTAATGTTCTTCCTTTACTATATATTAATGTACGAATTCAAAGACACTATGTCTAGCTAGTCAACCTAGTTTCGCTGCCTCCTATCTACACAAACGTATAGCTATGAGTTTGTGTCGATATGTATGGAATGCAATCTGATTGCCCTGTACATAAACACTATATAATTAGGTGAACTCTGTTACAACTTGTGAATTGCTGTGGCGGTGTTCTCCGCACTATTACCAGAACAATGAAGCAGTTCAGTTCTGCATAGATACATGTATGGTCGGTACCATAACCTGTATCTGTATGGACATTAATTGTTAATGAAAACGTGATATGTTAACGGTAAATCCGGTATCTAACATTAAACATAAACAATAACCCCTACACAAAACCTCTACCATATGAGTAAATTAAACAAGAAGGCATCGTTGTTATGTCATTGTGAAAAGCAAACAACACCGGACGTGAATACAATATAGTTTGTTTGTTTGGGGGGGGGGGGTTAAAATCGCCCCAACCGCTTAGGTCAGATGGCAACTCTACATCTATTATTGGCGGAGGAAGAACCCGGGTGCCCTTCTGAGATGGACTGGCATACGGGTAGAACAACCGCCCTACCACAACCCAGTTGGTTAGCTTCCTCACATGAGATAATTACACACCCACAGTGGGATTCCAACCTACTGCGGTGAGGGACAGGTGATTTGAAGTCAACGACCATAACCACTCGGCCACGGAGGTCCCTCTGCATATATGTAATATTATGTGAATATTATTAAGTAAATAAGTAGAGATAATTAATATGAACATGTACGACACTATAACACGAGGATAATAATTATTCTATTTAATTGTGTATCCTGATTTGTCTTCTTAAGTAACATGTGACATACCTGCCTCGACGCTGCCTGTTGATGTAATGGTTGACGCTAGCACGATAATAGTGATAGCACCTTATTATCAAACTGGATGGTATAGTACAGTATACAACGGGAAACAATTTGACTTTCCAACCAAAGAAAATATCCATAAATGTCCATATCCCTGGGCGTTACACAGTCTATGTAATTATATTCATTATTATTGTTATGTATGTCATATAATACAAACATCAACGAATATGCCACTTTAGTAAGATGAAAAGTAAATGGCATGATGCTAGATCAGCTCCATAATTATATCCAATGCATACACAATTACATCCGGTTACTCACGATCAGTTGATTCTCCGGCTTTTGGAGTTTTAAAGTCGCACCTATAGTTTGATCATGTGGAGACTCACAAGCTGTTATTGGAAGACCCCGGTGAGCCTCAGAAATGATGGTTTGCACTCTAAAGATGCTCAATATTGTATACATGTATGTTGCAGATCACATTCTTCACAGATGTGTGACAATTGCGATCGTATTCTTCACATATGTGACGTGAGACAAGTGTGACCGACACACATCATATTTGTCACACTAGATATTTTAAGAGACTGAAGAGTAAATATGTGTGAATGTTTAAGGATTTTAGACTATGTTTATTGTCCTGATTTGGCTACTTCGCCTAAGAAACACAACTCGATTACTAATTCACAACAGATGTTTCGTGTGATAAATACTATCGTAAATTTCATATACACTTTCCTTTGTGCATTCCATTTCTCAGTGAAAGAAGCTAAGATGGCAGTTTCTCCGTCACTGCTTGAGTTTCGTATTCCTCCTAGGTTGGATGTACTTTTTATTTTAGTTATCTGGGTGATTATTTTCCTTGTTTATCATTCCATGTTCGCTTGATTGGATTATCTCCCATAGACTAGGTCATTCGATACCTGCCTTTTACGTTGTAATGAAACAAATACATTGATACATAGTAACATTTATATTTCCAATCATTCACTTCTTCTGATATCCACTATGTAGAGGTATTCAAATCAAGCTGTCCGATTAGCGCAGTGTTTAGCGCGTTCGCTTCTCACCAATGCAAACCGGGTTTGATCCTCGAACCGGGAAGTATGCGAGATTGTACGGTGGTCGCCAGATCCGACAGGTGGGTTTTCTCCGGGTAATCTGGTTTCCTCCCTCGCGAATTAGTGCCACATTTACGCTTTCATCTGCTCCAACGAGATTGAGTACATATATGTTGAAATACAGCAAATATATTACAAATTTAATCTAGAACATTGACAACATTTACCTGTGAATGACGTCACTGTGCTAACACAGTTTACTCTTCCACCAAATATTATAGTATACCCCCACCTTCAGTTTGCAATTACCTTTCTTATATAATCATATATTTTCTACACATCAAGCCTAAAGTCACTCAAGTCACATAATTTCTCAAACATACACACATTAATACTATACACTGCTTTTCATGAAACGACATTCGATACACATGTAATGTACCAATCATCATATAGAAAAGATAATGTACACGCAAAATGTATCAACATTTGGAGTCATTATATTGTCGATTTGAATACACTTACAGTTAATACGTAATGATAGTGAGTCGTATAATAGCAGAATCTAGATACCTATTTAGTCTAGTTGGAAGATCTAGAATCTACATACTGGTGACTTTCTAATTTTATAAACATGTATTACAATTTGACTGCATCATAATTTATAGATAAAACGATGCACACTCATACAGTATAAGCTGTGTTAGTCAATACGCAGCATGAACAACAATTCATGTTGAATACACATGACAAATTCATAAGTATAGTTAGTTATATAATAGCCAAATCTAGACAGAAGAGCTGGTTCCCATGTTGTCTCCTCTTTACTATTCCCATCCCACTTTACTAAGGACTTTAAATACCTTTATTGCTGTCATCAAGTACGGATCCAGAATCTGCAGCCGACATAGATATAAGGTTATTCTGGCACCTTTACAGTTGTTAAAATACGCAAAAAGAACACAACACAACCAGCGTGTGTCGAACTCAATGTGAATGGTGGTGTTGTTGAGACCACTCAAGAAGTTATAGACGCATTTTCTGGACATTATGAAAACTTGTACACACAATATGACAAACTTATTGAACATACATGCGGAATGATGAGTCCATCACAGTCACGTAAACTAAATAGATATATCGAAACGTCGAAACACAACGCAGACAACGGACTACTTGATCCACCAGTTATTGAATGCGAAATAAAGATCGCCATTATGTTATTAAAAAGACGCAAAGCAGCGGGTACTGATAATATTCAAAATGGGTACATCATATACGGAGGTCACAGACTTGAATCTTTTCGTACCAAGCTATTTAATGCTGTACTGACAGTGGAATATATTCCAAAGGACTGGCACACTGGTCTCCTTATACCAATATTCAAATGCAAGGGTAAATGTTCATATGCTATGATTAATTATCGCCCCGTGTCCTTACTAAATACTGTGTATAAACAACTCTTTGAGTGCGTCTGTGTGCGTCTGTGAACGACGTCTTAGAACCTGTTCATGCTTACACCCAAAGGTATTCCCACATCCATACTAGCATGGGTTACAACCCGGTCTCAATTGCATAACGGCTTCCTATTGTCTATAGGAAACCAATGATCACAATTTAGATGCCGGAAGTGATACCCACTCAGTATTCCTTGATACGAAAGCCGCATACGATACAGTCAGACATGACTGCTTGTTCACGACACTTTATGAAATGGGCATTAACGGTAAACTTTGGAGAATTTATTTGCTTTGCTACAAGGATATACAAAGCTATGTGGTAATAAACGGCTGTAAATCAGAATCGTTGGCTTCCCATACGCGAAGGTGTAAGACAAGGTGATATCAGCTCCGGTTACATGTACCAAGCAAGCATTCATAAATGAACACCTATATAAACTGGAATCAAGTAATCTTGGACCTAGAGTTGGAAGTATAGATTGTAGTTGCCCCACTCTGGCCGACGAAATGAAGAAAACAAAATGTGGATTAAAACGCAAAAGTAAAACATACAAAGCTACTATGAGAAAATACCACAACGAGTTAAAAAATAATAACGTATGCAGAAAAAGTGAGCTAGGCATAGCTGGCCAAGGAAATTACTGGAAACGGTTAAATGCGAAGAAACAAAGTGATACTAAAGCGGAATTAAACTAGAATACTAATTCTTTAAAGGTGTACTTTTTAGTGATACTGATAAAAATAGGCAACGACGAATAATAATAACAATAACAATAACAATGATTCTCAGCATTATAATAACCTTAAAGACAATGCATTAGCTGGATGATTTTTGTTTCCCTTGAGAAGCATTGGGCTGCATCTCTGAAATTATTATCTTATGATCTCTACATGTATGATACAAATTCTATAATGACTAAATTTTACTTCATAGGTTTGATCCGAAATTATTTTTATTTTTAAAAGATCATTTTACTGCATAATCCATTAACGGTACTGTTTCTGTAAATAATTATATTTACTGTGTTCATAAAATATAAAGTATTTCTATCATGCCAGGCCGCCGTATAGGAAACCAAAGAACATTTAAAAATAGTGTATTTTCAAATGAATTTGGAAGTACGAAGACATAAAAATAAAATCATTAGTGAAATATAAACTTCAAACTGTCATTCAATATGCTAAGTACACAAGGAGTGTTCGAAAAAAAGAGTTTAAACAAACTTAACCGAATGTGTCACTTTTATTTGAACTAAAAGGAATTTTTGAAAACTATGGGTATAAATTTGAAATAGGACAGCTTCCAAGCACTGACATAATACTTTTCTTCTAAAATGCGGAAATAAATACTCATACCAATGTTCGATATCTAGTCTTGACATGTTGACCTCGATGCATGTTGGAATAGTTCTTCTAATACTTGAAGGTTTTTGGATGTGTTCAAAAACTACTGACCTTTGAGGTTCATTATGAGCCTTGTTACAAAGCAGACTAATGGTGTGACTATAAAATACCAACGACACTGTAACTGCTGTAATAAATTAGACATAGAAGACTAACATCATTTTATACATACATATGTTCATGATTTAGTAATTTACGCAAGTATATACACAAATATTACCATTCTAAGCCATCAATGTATAAGTTGTTAGAATTGCTGAAATCATCTGATAAGAATGTATTATGTAACTTGTTTAGCTATCTTAAAGCAGCAAATTCTTTACGAATCACATTGCTAAATAACTAAATGATGTATGTGCATCCAGACATCCTCATAACCGTAATTTGTAATCAGTAACTCTACTGATAAAATGAATGAAACTATATGAATACTCTACTGTTAAACATTGTTATGCACCATACATATATAATTATTATTACGAGCGTTTCCATACAATCAATTAGTTTACAATTATTTTCAGATTCACTTCCTGTGACGATTAACGAAACACCTTTGAGAATAAACCGTTGTTTGTGGCATTCGTTCATTGGTAGTATTAACAGTTATGACTGTGTGGATATGGTTCCTATATATGTTAGACAATGCGATGGACAGCTGCAATACGACTTCAGTATGATATTTGAATATACACCGGAGTTATGTCTTGGCATGTATTCAATCAATTTAATTATTACTAAATTATTTAAAATGCGTCTGCAATATAAGCCACGTCAGAACATGGCTCGTTTTGAAATGAAATCGTACCTTGTTATAACATTGAACATGCTTGCGAACTTAGTGAATAACATGTATTTAACATGGTTTAAAGCCGCGCGAACAGCTTATGTCATATAGTCATCAAGCTATAATTGGTGGAGGAAGACCCGAGTGCCCCTCCCCGTTCAGTATTTCAGTCACGGATGGGCATATTGGTAGAACCACAGAGCATCCACACGCCAGCTTGATAGCGTCATCACATGAATATAGATAACGCATCATGAATGTACGTAACTTGGCCACAGAGTCAGCTATATGTGATGTGAATATTAGTACAGTTGAACAGTTTCTATAATATTATGTACTACTTTTTTAGTTCGTCACAGCAATATCAAGGTGCTACCTGAAATAGGTCACACCATAGAGCCGATTGACATCGGCGGCATAGCGACGACAATATACAGTCCATATTTACAATTCAAGTGTTCCTTCGATATGGATGGCAGCTATCCGTATATGATCAACTGGTAAATTGAATCAGATCAGTTACCTCAATCTCTAAATATTAGAAATAAAATGTTCTATTAGATACTCGAACTCAGCTCTTCGTGGAAAACCCCTCCTTGCCACATTCGTGTGACTCTGTTTCTTGTTTCTAATAAAATTAAAGAAACATGCTGTCTGAAGTATATTATGACACCTATATACATGTATTATGACAAGTGACAGAGTGTTATTTACAAAAGTAATAAAACTATGAAATGCAGTTAATTAGCACCTAAAGTGCAGGGTCTGGTATGCCATAACATTTATTATATATTAACCTAGTTAGAACATATTATGTTAAATGTTGTATAATTCTTGAAAAGTAATTAATGAATATTATTATCAACGTTTAGCATATGATCAAAATATGGGCACAATGAAACACAATTCGATGAATATAGTTGATGATAGGATGACTTAGGATAGATTCAGTAACACAACTTATGTGTCTATATTATATTGCCAATGTTTAACAACTGACACACCGCTTATATAACTTCTGCATACACGAATATGACAATGCTACCGGCGTATTGAAATACAACCACAATACAGACTTGATGCACGCACGCACGTTGCAAATGAAAAGCACGCATACTAACGCACAGGTACACATACGCACGTTTATATAGGTCATTTGAACGCCAACAAATGCCGAAAACGCATCATGAATGTTGTTAACTCATCATTACTATAGGTAACGTATCATTAATGTTGTTAACTAATCATGAATGTAGGTAACGTATCATGAATGTAGGTAACGCATCATGAATGTAGGTAACGCATCATGAATGTAGGTAACGCATCATGAATGTAGATAACGCATCATGAATGTAGGTAATGCGTCATAATGTAGATAACGCATCATGAATGTAGGTAATGCATCATGAATGTAGGTAACGCATCATCAATGTAGGTAACGCATCATGAATGTAGGTAACGCTTCATCAATGTAGATAACGCATCATGAATGTAGATAACGCATCATGAATGTAGGTAACGCATCATGAATGTAGATAACGCATCATGAATGTAGGTAATGCGTCATACTGTAGATAACGCATCATGAATGTAGGTAACGCGTCGTGAATGTAGATAACGCATCATGAATGTAGGTAACGCATCATGAATGTAGGTAACGCATCATGAATGTAGGTAACGCATCATGAATGTAGGCAACGCATCATGAATGTAGGTAACGCATCATGAATGTAGGTAACGCATCATGAATGTAGGTAATGCGTCATGAATGTAGGTAACGCATCATGAATGTAGGTAATGCGTCATGAATGTAGGTAACGCATCATGAATGTAGGTAATGCGTCATGAATGTAGGTAGCGCATCATGAATGTAGGTAATGCATCATGAATGTAGGTAACGCATCATGAATGTAGATAACGCATCATGAATGTAGGTAATGCGTCATAATGTAGATAACGCATCATGAATGTAGGTAACGTATCATGAATGTAGGTAACTCATCATGAATGTAGGCAACGTATCATGAATATGTTAACTCATCATGAATGTAGATAACGCATCATGAATGTAGGTAACGTATCATGAATGTAGGTAACTCATCATGAATGTAGGCAACGTATCATGAATATGTTAACTCATCATGAATGTAAGTAACGTATCATGAATGTAGGCAACGTATCATGAATATGTTAACTCATCATGAATGTAAGTAACGTATCATGAATGTAGGCAACGTATCATGAATATGTTAACTCATCATGAATGTAGGTAACGCATCATGCATGTAGGTAACGCATCATGAATGTAGGTAACGCATTATGAATGTAGGTAACGCATCATGAATGTAGGTAACGCGTCATGAATGTAGGTAACGCATCATGAATGTAGGTAGCGCATCATGAATGTAGGTAATGCGTCATGAATGTAGGTAATGCGTCAGGAATGTAGGTAACGCATCATGAATGTAGGTAGCGCATCATGAATGTAGGTAATGCGTCATGAATGTAGGTAACACATCATGAATGTAGATAACGCGTCGTGAATGTAGGTAGCGCATCATGAATGTAAGTAACGCATCATGAATGTAGGTAACGCATCATGAATGTATGTAACGATTCATGAATGTAGGTAGCGCATCATGAATGCAGGTAGCGCATCATGAATGTAGGTAATGCGTTATGAATGACGTTTGCGCATCATGAATGTAGGTAACGCATCATGAATGTAGGTAACACACCATGAGTGTAGGTAACACATCATGAATTTAGATAGCGCATCATGAATGTAGGTAACGCATCATGAATGTACGTAACACATCATGAATGTAGGTAATGCGTCATGAATGTAGGTAGCGTATCATGAATGTAGGCAACACATCATGAATGTAGGTAAAGCATCATGAATGTAGGTAACGCATCGTGTATGATGTGTTTGTTCTGTGGATTTAACATCAAGAGCTATGTCACCATTGTGTCTCTCCAGCTAACATTGAGGAAGGTAGCCCTGTGGTGCCCCTCCGAACAGTATTTCAGGCACTGGCGGCTACACGACAAGACCTTCCGAAAGCCAGTTTGTTAGCGTACACATATGAAGGAATTCGACACGCCCCCTGGGATTAGAACATATACAACAGTGCTGGGAAAGTGATTTGAAGTCAACAATATTAACCCTTCGGTCAATGAAGCACCTAATAGCATACTATATCCTTTGGTGGCTATATATTAAATGTTAAGGATAATCGTTCTATGCACTGGTGAGTTTACGTTCATATCTTCTAGGTATGTCAATGGAACATTACAACAGCAAGTTGGTCCTGTGATTTTCACTGACGAAACTGTGTATAAAGGAGATGCCCTCACTGATCTGAAATGTGGCTACGAGGTATAAACTAAACATAAATAAATGTAAGACCTTGCCACTACCGAGAATAGACACATGAAATGTCTGGTAAACACTGCCAATACCGAGAATAGACACATGAAATGTCTGGTAAACACTGCCAATACCGAGAATAGACACATGAAATGTCTGGCAACTTTAATGTCTTCGATCTTGGATCGATAATGTCGGTCGCAATTAATTGTCCAGTAAAATCATACTTTAACAGTATTTTTATTTTTTATTTAAGTTTATTTAACGTCGCTACCGGTTGCCCATTTCACGGGTAGTTTACCTAAGAAAACCTTTCCAGGACTGGCTCCAGCGGTTCACCAGTACTTAGTGCACCAACCTTCGTAAGAAACTGGCAACTTTTTCATATAAATATACAAGGTCTGAGCAGAGCTTGCACCCGTGACCAGCAATGATGATAGTTTACAGTGGTTTACAAGTCAGAGACCTTAACCACTCGGCGGACCCTATCATTTGAAAACAGGTTCTATACAGTTCACGTCCGACTATAAATATTTAATAACAGACTTATAAAGTCACTATACATGCCAATATCATGCGTATGCTGCTCTGTATTACATTTCAAATAGTCCATGAAATAATGCATGTAACATTGACCGATGACGTCATCAGTACCAAAGCTATATTCCACTTTCATTTATGATATTCAATTATTTTTTAAATCTTTGCGTACGATTCGTGACGTCCATAGTGTCCAATTACCACTTCCGGTCTCGAATTGCACTGAGCCTATTGTCGTTCAAATTGTTAACAGTATGTTACAAATGTTCTATCAAAACGGAAATATCTTGGATTCTCGGCAAACATAAATGGATACGTTCGAGACATAAAATGACAATACGTGCTAACCATATACGCGTGTTCAAAGCCAATGTCGATAATATGGCAAAAAGACAAGGCCGATAATATGGCAAAAAAACAAGGCCGATAATATGGCAAAAAGACAAGGCCGATAATATGGCAAAAAGACAAGGCCGATAATATGGCAAAAAGACAAGGTCGATAATATGGCAAAAAGACAAGGCCGATAATATGGCAAAAAGACAAGGCCGATAATATGGCAAAAAGACAAGGCCGATAATATGGCAAAAAGACAAGGTCGATAATATGGCAAAAAGACAAGGTCGATAATATGGCAAAAAGACAAGGTCGATAATATGGCAAAAAGACAAGGCCGATAATATGGCAAAAAGACAAGGCCGATAATATGGCAAAAAGACAAGGCCGATAATATGGCAAAAAGACAAGGCCGATAATATGGCAAAAAGACAAGGTCGATAATATGGCAAAAAGACAAGGCCGATAATATGGCAAAAAGACAAGGCCGATAATATGGCAAAAAGACAAGGCCGATAATATGGCAAAAAGACAAGGCCGTTAATATGGCAAAAAGACAAGGCCGATAATATGGCAAAAAGACAAGGCCGATAATATGGCAAAAAGACAAGGCCGATAATATGGCAAAAAGACAAGGCCGATAATATGGCAAAAAGACAAGGCCGATAATATGGCAAAAAGACAAGGCCGTTAATATGGCAAAAAGACAAGGCCGTTAATATGGCAAAAAGACAAGGCCGATAATATGGCAAAAAGACAAGGCCGATAATATGGCAAAAAGACAAGGCCGTTAATATGGCAAAAAGACAAGGCCGATAATATGGCAAAAAGACAAGGCCGATAATATGGCAAAAAGACAAGGCCGATAATATGGCAAAAAGACAAGGCCGATAATATGGCAAAAAGACAAGGCCGATAATATGGCAAAAAGACAAGGCCGATAATATGGCAAAAGACAAGGCCGATAATATGGACAAGGTCGATAATATGGCAAAAAGACAAGGCCGATAATATGGCAAAAAGACAAGGCCGATAATATGGCAAAAAGACAAGGCCGATAATATGGCAAAAAGACAAGGCGATAATATGGCAAAAAGACAAGGCCGATAATATGGCAAAAAGACAAGGCCGATAATATGGCAAAAAGACAAGGCCGATAATATGGCAAAAAGACAAGGCCGATAATATGGCAAAAAGACAAGGCCGATAATATGGCAAAAAGACAAGGCCAAGGCCGATAATATGGCAAAAAGACAAGGCCGATAATATGGCAAAAAGACAAGGCCGATAATATGGCAAAAACAAGGCCGATAATATGGCAAAAAGACAAGGCCGATAATATGGACAAAAAGACAAGGTCGATAATATGGCAAAAAGGCAAGGCCGATAATATGGCAAAAAGACAAGGCCGATAATATGGCAAAAAGACAAGGCCGATAATATGGCAAAAAGACAAGGCCGATAATATGGCAAAAAGACAAGGCCGATAATATGGCAAAAAGACAAGGCCGATAATATGGCAAAAAAACAAGGCCGATAATATGGCAAAAAGACAAGGCCGATAATATGGCAAAAAGACAAGGCCGATAATATGGCAAAAAGACAAGGCCGATAATATGGCAAAAAGACAAGGCCGATAATATGGCAAAAAAACAAGGCCGATAATATGGCAAAAAGACAAGGCCGATAATATGGCAAAAAGACAAGGCCGATAATATGGCAAAAAGACAAGGTCGATAATATGGCAAAAAGACAAGGCCGATAATATGGCAAAAAGACAAGGCCGATAATATGGCAAAAAGACAAGGCCGATAATATGGCAAAAAGACAAGGCCGATAATATGGCAAAAAGACAAGGTCGATAATATGGCAAAAAGACAAGGTCGATAATATGGCAAAAAGACAAGGTCGATAATATGGCAAAAAGACAAGGCCGATAATATGGCAAAAAGACAAGGCCGATAATATGGCAAAAAGACAAGGCCGATAATATGGCAAAAAGACAAGGCCGATAATATGGCAAAAACCAAGGCCTGTAATAAAAGTAAAAGTAAAGTGTTTGTTTATTATAGTGTCACCCCTATTTAAAGGGCCAGTCATTTCTGACTTATGAGACACCTCTTGTTATGAACTTTTACTTCCAGAATCCTATGCTTGTATGCCAGGCGCCAGGCTGGTAGGCAATCGGTAACCATTATTTAACTAGCTGGCCGATCACCAACCGGCCATATCAGAACGAACCCCTGACGAGATTCGAACCTTCGACCTACCGCTCCGTAGGCGGACGCCTTAACAACTGGGCCACGGAGATGTAATATGGACTTAAATATAACACGCTAAAGGTGTCATACTAACACAGGCTGCTCATAGTCACAGTAGAGATATCTTGGAAAGTCAAACTCAAACTTTGATATCTGATATATAGTTATACGGAATCCATGGATTTCCGAGGGTAAACATGTTTCTAAATTAGTAACTAAAGTTCACTGTGTTAGATATAATTTATGTTTAGGTGGCGTGTGGCGTTACTGTAGTGCAAAGTAATACAACTTTTCCAGGAAACGAATCATTGAGTGACGATTTCTATGTCGGATGGAAGGTAAATCACGTGTGCTCATAATATAATATTACTAAATACATATTGCTTGTATTGACTTACATAATATGGCATTGCGAGTAGTTATATATATAAGATCTTACATTCGTGGTGATTTCATACATATATATTATTATATATCACTCGTTTTTGGAATTTTATTAATAGTTTTAACTTTATTTAGTTTACAACGATTGCGAAGCAAGTTTTAACAACTTATATTAATCACTCTCGTTAGCGCTGATGAAAGCGTAATTGTGGTCATTTGTGTGGAAAGAAACCGGAGTACCCGGAGAAAACCCACATGTCCGATATGGCGACCATCGTACAATCTCACATACTTCCCGGTCCGAGGATCGAACCCGTGTTGCGTTGGTGAGAAGTGAGCGCGCTAACCACTGCGCTAATCGGACAGTGAAAATGCTATTAAGCGACGTAGTTGATTTTGAACATATAAAACATGAACACAAACTACATGTATATGTCGAATGTGTATTGCAAGCTGTCATGCTGAAACATATCATTCGTTACTATACTTTATAGATGTAGCGTTTATATATCTGTAAATTACGTTCATTTTATTAGTTAGCGATTGTTAGTAGCACCAACAGCTTATGTCGCATCCTATTGCGACTCTCCAACTATGCTTGATAGAGTAAGACCCCTTTAGGCACTCGGGTAGGACCATCGACCATCCGCAAGCCATCTGGACAACCCTTAATTTACGTAATCCTAGGTTGGATGGTCACCGCGACACTTTATTACAACATACAAAGCATTCGTTTGTTGCTTATATTTCATAATAATTATGAACATTTGGCTTTATTAGTTCGCTACATCCATTGAACTCAGCAAGAGTGGATATACATTTGTAAATGTGGAACAGACAGTACCAATTGGGTGTTCATACGTAGCCACAGAAGCGTCGAATTGTTTGGAATCGTTGTCATTAGTTGATCCGAGCTACGAGCTTGGAGTGTGTACAGGGGGAATACGGATTGTGAACGCAAACGACAACACACAATCGCATTATGACATACAGGTAAATGGTGTTATTGGTGTCTCGTATCCCAGAACACACACTGAATCACACAATGCATACAGGTAAATGGTGTTATTGGTGTCTCGTATCCAAGAACACACACTGAATCACACAATGCATAATGACATACATGCAAATGGTGTTATTGGTGTCTCGTATCCCAGAACACACACTAAATCACACAATGCATACATGTAAGGAGTGTCCACGCCAAATATACTTGCTTCTCTGCCAATATAAACAGTCAGTCAGTTCAGTTCCATGTATAAATGTCTTTTATAAATACCTTATACAGCATTATTAGTAACCAATACTCGTTAATATATAACATAAAATAAAACTAATTATGGAGGATATTAATCAACATATAACACCAATATGTTACACTAACGTGAGGGCCAAGTGCTGTGAAGTCAACCGTAACCATTTTATCACGGAGGCTCGGCAAGCTTAAGATGCCAGGAATGTTTATAGGCACGGCAAACTTAAGAGGCCCGGCAAACATAAGAGGCCCGGCACACTTAAGAGGCCAGGCAAACACAAGATGCCCGGCAAACTTAAGATGTCCGGCAAATATAAGAGGCCCGGCAAACTTAAGATGCCCGGAAAACTTAAGAGGCCCGACAAACTTAAGATTCCCGGAAAACATAAGGGGCCCGGAAAACTTAAGATGTCCGGCAAACTTAAGAGGCCCGGCTAACTTAAGATGCCCGGCAAACTTAAGATGCCCGGCAAACTTAAGATGCCCGGCACACTTAAGTGGCCCGGCAAACTTAAGATGCCCGGCAAACATACGGGGCCCGGCAAACTTAAGATGCCCGGCAAACGTAAGATGCCCGGCAAAGTTATGATGCCCGGCAAACATAAGAGGCCCGGCAAACTTAAGATGCCCGGAAAACATAAGAGGCCCGGCAAACTTAAGATGCCCGGCAAACTTAAGAGGCCCGACAAACTTAAGATGCCCGGCAAACTTAAGATGCCCGGCAAACTTAAGATGCTCGGCAAACTTAAGATGCCCGGCAAACTTAAGAGGCTCGGCAAAATTAAGAGGCCCGGCAAACTTAAGCAGGTGGTATTAAATAAATAGGCAGGGTTACATTAATCTGTTAAATATGATTTAACAATATCCAGATGTTGAAACTAGGAGAAACATGGGACGATGCCAAACAGTACAGGTTTAAAATATCGACGATTGACAACGACTACGACGATAAGACGCAATTTGATCTACAATTATTGCACGCTACACTGCCTGGCGAATTATCCGAGGTATGACACTTTATTTTTAATGTTTACTTATCGTCGCTATCGGTTGCCCATATGAGCAACGGGCAGTTTACATGTCACGGGCAGGCTCCATTGGTTAACAAGTAATTGGTGTACCAACCGCTGTAACAAACTGCCAACTTTTTATATAAAGAGACACGATCTGAGCGGGGCTCGAACAAGTGGCCATCAGTGATAGGCTACAGTCAGTGATAAACAATTCAGCGACCTTACCCACTCGACCACGGAGGCGTACACTTATATCTACACATGTATTATATGCCGTTTAGTAGCATGGGTTCCAGTCTGTCGATTGCTCACATTTTACGTCTAGCAAAATTACCAGCAGCTCAATTCAGATCAATTAATAGTATCCGTATTAAACGTATATCTATACGACTGACAAGGAAAACTATAACAACGCCTGTTCCAAGGCTAAAGGCATAGTTGATGTAGATTGGTATGACCTTAGTTGAGGGTTATGCGGAAAAAAGAACAGACAATAACTTTATTACTCAAAACATATGAATGTTACATTACATGTCGAGCTTACAACTATCTACGAACAGTAGATATATATTATATGACTTGGTTTACAACTATATACGAACAGTAGATATATATTATATGACTTGGCTTACAACTATCTACGAACAGTAGATATATATTATATGATTTGGCTTACAAAAGAGATTTATACTTACTAATTGTGTTATATTGTGCGAATATATCAATAACCAATTATTGAAAGCAAGCAACTGTCGAGCAAATGTATATTTCAGTTTCACGTACATATAAACGTGTACATTATCCGATAGCGTACACAGTCTATCATTATACTTTATCAGTGTGAAATAAAATGTGCTATTCCACAGGTTGAAATCACAAGGAAAACATATTGTATTTCCCATTCCTGCTTTTCACTTGTACCTAGCAGCTGCATGTTGAAATATTGTCAAAGTGAACGTTATCATCATAAATACACTTGTTTGCCTAAAATATAAAATACTATTTGCTTGCTTAAATGAATGATCATTCACTGAAACAAACAAATATCATCTTATTATTTCAATGATAAATTTCGATAATTCATTGGGAAGCATAACATGAATATATTTTATTTACCACATTGTATTTCAGTCTATAGGATCCATTCACGTAAGTATTCATCTCCTTGTCTTAATGGCATCAGCAAGTTGCAGCGGTTGTTTGCTATAACACGTAAGGTAACCGGTAAGGTTAAGAGGCCCGGAAAGCCTAAGTGGCCCAACAAGCCGAAGAGGCCTTACAAGTATAAGAGGCCAGGCAAACATAAGAGGCTTTGGCAAACCTAAGAGGCACGGAAAGCCTACGAGACCCGGTAAGTATAAGAGGCCCGGCAAGCCTAAGAGGCCCGACAAGTATAAGAGGCCCGGCAAGCCTAAGAGGCCCGACAAGCCTACGAGACCCGGCAAGTATAATAGGCCCGACAAGCCTACGAGACCCGGCAAGCCTACGAGACCCGACAAGCCTAAGAGGCCCGACAAGTATAAGAGGCCCGACAAGTATAAGAGGCCCGGCAAGGCTAAGAGGCCCGACAAGCCTACGAGACCCGGCAAATATAAGAGTCCCGGCAAGTATAAGAGGTTCGGCAAGCCTAAGAGGCCAGGCAAGTATAAGAGGCCCGGCAAGTATAAGAGGCCCGGCAAGTATAAGAGGCCCGGCAAGTATAAGAGGCCCGACAAGCCTAACATGCGGTATGCCGAAACTAGTAACTAGATCATCCTTTGAGCAATGTAAACTGCAAAACAGGCATTTTATATTGACGACCGCTGCTTAAAACTGCGAGTGCGCATGTCAGCTGCATATAATTAGTTGGGAACCCTCATACGAACATATATACAATCAGGGCACATACGTTCATCGGATGAAATGCAACAGATATGTAAATATTGGACAATACTGGTTTTAAAACGAATAGTTACATAGTAGCAACCTTAAACAGAAATTATCACAGTGATTTTAGACAGGAATACGACTTTAATAATAAAGCGACACTACCTCGTCCTACTATATACCTCTTCTTAAAGCGATACTACATCGGTGAAAAAACAAATTTCTACAGAATGTAGATTCCTATATTATGGCATTTTCCCGCCATATAGTTGCCACAGACTCTGAGTATTTTAAATAATAAACACACGTCATATACTACGACGTGTGTTGACCTAACAAAATAATGTGAATAGGGTCAACATCCACGAGTAATACAACGCGTGTGACATGAATAACAACATATATGGTACATATTTACCGTTATATCTCACCTTTTCTGCCTGCACATATGTATTGTTAGACCAATCTGATTTAAATTATCTCTAAACGATAGTAGGCACAAACTTACTATTGACTCCAATAATAAACACACGTCAAGTCATGAGCGTAGCTGACCGTTATACGAAATCCTACTTTTACTTTTAAGAAGGTGGTGTAGATCCCAAAAGCACATTTGTTTATTAAAAGTTACTGTTGGTTTATTTCGGAATAACTTGTAGTAGCAATGCTATTTATCCATAAAAAGGCATTTTGGTTTTTTTACGATGTAATGTCCCTTTAAGCTGTTGTAGAACTTGCATGTATCAATGTACAGGTTGATGTGAGCCTAGATGACAGATATAGGAACAAGAAATGTAGTTCACATGTGGACCCTCATATGCGAACATCTGACGGAAGGTGAGGAACAATAACATTAAAATGTCTGTGTGAAATAAATAGATAAAATTATGATTAATAAAGACACAATCAATATTCCTTTCTACTACATAATTCTAAATGTTATGCTTAAACACATATACCTTCTTTACATAAATACAATTAAATTAACAAAATAAATATTATATAATACGGCTATGAATAACTTAGCACCCGGCAATCATCTATCAGACGTCCGAGTTCGTCCGAGTTCTGACACAAGCCTTTTTACCGTAACCCTTTCCCTCATAGAAGCATCTCTTGACACTATTACCAATATGGCATTAATTGACAATTTAGTTGCCAAACCAATGTTCATAATAACGGATATCATGTAGTCCCAGTAATATCTATGGAGGCGGGATAGATATGGCGACTACTTAATATCCACTACATTATAGCTAAATGTAATGAATAAATCTCCATGAAGGAAAGGGTTAAATAGCCAAAACCTTTTCATATGACCCATCAGGCACAACACCTGACATACACAAACATAGCAAGTAATAATGGCAAATATTTCACTGTTATTTGCCTCATGGATTCCCCCATATCTCACAACTATAATTGAGGATAGGTATAACAAGTTTATCAACTAATTGAAATATAAGCTTAATACTAACATCATATAAATCAAATAAATAACTATTACTTTAACATTTTATTTTTGAATTACTATTAAAATCTACAGGGCAAATTAAATACAAGCGCCAGAGGTTGTAATAGTAAGAATATATTGGTATACAGCGGTACGATCAAACACCGTGTATACATATTCGTCTGCCACTATAATCTTAGCTTAGCTAATGGAATGAAATGCAGCTTTAGACCATATAATAAAGTAATTATTGTATATATATTAAATATAATAATATAGTTCTGTTTTCCTAGATCTTATGAGCAACAGAGAGAAGGAGATCATATGCTATTCCGGAATTCGATCTATCAAACAGAGGTAAATTATCTACTGTTTCATATTTATTGTATAAGCTCCACGTACCTTGCTACAATTATGCATAGCAACTGTATAATCTTGAATTATTACTATGATGATGATTGAAATAACACGTACTATTTGATTGGGGCCACTATAAACTCATGTCACAAAACATATTTTCTTTATTCACCCTCCAATATGAAGAGCATCGAACCATTATTTCACATTCTATATACAAGTCACCCGAAAATATTCATCCAATCTGTACTATTAAGTGATTTATCTGCGTGTTCATGTCTACATAGTGAAATTGCTTACTGCGCTAATCTACATGTCCATGTCTACATAGTTTGCATTGTGTATCTAGGCTATCGACATGCCCACCTCTACATAGGTTACATTGTGTAGCGAGGCTATCGACATGCCCAGGTCTACATATGTTGCATTGTGTATCGAGGCTATCGACATACCCAGGTATACATAGGTTGCATTGTGCATCGAGGCTATCGACATACCCATGTCTACATAGGTTACATTGTTTACATCGTTTATTTATTATTTCACATTATATATACAAGTTATCCGAAAATATTCATCAGATTGTTTACTGCGCTAATTGACGTGGTCAAGTCTGCATTGTTTACTGTGCTAATTGACGTTGTCATGTCTACATTGTTTATTGAGCTTATCGACATGTCCATGTCTACATAGGTTACATTGTTAACTGCGCTTATCGGTTTGTCCATGTCTACATATGTTACATTGCTTACTGCGCTTATCGGTTTGTCCATGTCTACATAGGTTACATTGCTTACTGCGCTTATCGGTGTGTCCATGTCTATATAGGTTACATTGTTTACTGCGCTTATCGACATATCCATGTCTACATAGGTTACATTGTTTACTGCGCTTATCGGTTTGTCCATGTCTACATAGGTTACATTGCTTACTGCGCTTATCGGTGTGTCCATGTCTACATAGGTTACATTGTTTACTGCGCTTATCGGTTTGTCCATGTCTACATAGGTTACATTGCTTACTGTCCAATTATACAGATGTTACTTTCATTATTGAATTTATAGACATATCCAAGTTTACATATTGTTACTTCGAAAAGCTAGCAGGCATTTGTATCACTTTAAAGCTGGCATGGATTTACTTAAATACTGCCCAGAGAGGTGTCCGGATCATCCTCCACTATTAACATTTTATTTGACTAATTTCTTTCTTTATATCATTGTAAAGCATAAATAAAAGTATACATTCATTGAAGGTTCAAGAATAAATTGAAATTATATCTTCGTTGAAGGTTCAAGATTAAATTGAAATTATATCTTCGTTGATGGTTCAAGAATAAATTGAAATTGTATCTTCGTTGAAGGTTCAAGAATAAATTGAAATTGTATCTTCGTTGAAGGTTCAAGAATAAATAGAAATTGTATCTTCGTTGAAGGTACAAGAATAAATTGAAATTGTATCTTCGTTGAAGGTACAAGAGTCAGCAAGGTATTGCGATTACAAGTATACGGATGGCCCTGTGTGTGCATGCGGTATAGCTATCAAAGCAGGAGCAGATGTCTTCATGATTAATCGGTGTAACACCACATCTGTACTTGATTTTATTCGGTGTGATGATGGTGGAATTCTGGATGTTGAACGGATTCACGACTACCACTACAAGGTTCTGCTTACGTTGCATTCCAATTAGTTTTAGCATACATATGTTGTTATCCCAAATTCAATAGCCACCGAATTGGATACGTGCGTCCATTCGCGAGTATCTATTCGGGTGTTGCATTACATTAGTAATTTCAGACACAGTAATAGTTCCGTGAAGTCTGTCCGGCACATTTAGGGTAAACATAAGGTTTCGTTGGATATTTTATACTCATGCTCCACATTAATTTTTATGACATTATTCTCTACCCTTTATTGAGATTGTACGGGATATCTTTATACATTTATACAATGGTTCACTGTTTGGTAAATATTTCTCATAGACGGCAGACATATTCATATATCGACTCACGACTAAAATTAACATCTATTTCGGAACACATGTATACAGCCACATGTCACATTGGAAGGTAATAACATTTAAATATCATTGTTCGCTCTTGCCTTTAAAGTTCGAACATCCGTTAAACTTGAGTAAGTTAGTCCACGATATCAAACAAGCGTGTACGATGACATATGCACACAAACCTCCTCAAACACAACATGCAGTAATAAACTATAATATACTAAAGTATCACGTTTTTGCTATACAGGTCAGGACACCGATAGGAACAATAGTGGATATTGAACTTCATCGATGGGGGCCTACAATGAATATTGATATATACATGTCAGCAAAGGATATGGGCAATTCAGATGGACTCTGTGGGTACTTTGATGGTAATCATACCAACGACTTCATTGGTAGAGATGGACAAACATCAACTGGAAACAATGATTATGTATTCTCCGACAGCTGGAGGTTTATATAACGTTTAAGTACTCATTGTCTCATAAATAGAGAATAGTTGGTTACTGTCCTATATACATTTTAATTTAAAATATTACAAGGCAAGACTCTTCGGAGACGAGCCTAATACATTTTAATTTATCACACAATAACCTAATCAAATGATTCTATGTATCCTACTTTGCCCTTCTGATAAAAGAGTTTTAGAGAGAAAAGATTACCGAATATTCATGACCTGAATGTTATCAACCGTCTGCAAAGAAATGACGTCACATCGATGACATCACAAAGTTTATTAGGCAAACCAATTTAGCACGTTAATTTTGCATGCAGATAGGATACATATGAATAGGTTATTGATCATATATGCAAAATACGTTATCGGGAGCGCTAACAGACAGCAGCACTTATTTTGTATATAGCCTTATATGTGAGCAATAAGAAACAGTTTGTCCCTCCCATAATCACATCATAACGTTGATATTGAATCTCACCGTGACAGCAGCCATGGTGTGTGTGTGTTTTTTTAATTTATCGTCGCTACAGGTTGGCCATACGAGCGCGCCTCCTGAAGAAATTAGTCATTTTAGATTGTTGGAGGATAGTGCAATAATACAGAGAGAGACACATTCCAGAGTATCCTCTGGTTCGTTTACGTGCTCGGTGTAAAGCACCGATAGGAGACCTTGGATTAAAGTCACATCTGAAAGACTGTTAAACTTTATTAGTGTCAGACGGGCACTGTGAGGAGATATGCTGACGCACCTCCGCTTAGTGACAACTTACTCCGCCCATTTTACATCATCACTAATCAGTAGGCAAAGCTTCTAATATCCAATGTAGGCATGCATCCAATAAATACCATATTGGCTTCATCAAAAACAAATGTCCCGATATGGAAATAATGTCGCCGTATTTAAAATGAAATAGAGGCTTTTGATTGGTTTACAAACTAGGGCGAATTGTAAGTATATTTTTTAACGTAGTAATGTTTACATTGACATAGCAATTTAGGTAAATCACTGCATATTGCAATGTATTGCCTCTATGGCAAATAACTGTAATGTTTGTAAGTAAAAAAATGTAGTCTGAATATATTAGTACACGATCATGATTCTAGGCAGAGCATGCTTTGCCTACTCATTTTCTAACTATAATAATAGCCTTTTGTAGATTTATTTTCTTTTTCAACTAGTTCTACAGTATTATACAGTAGTGCCTTAGTTCAATCCAATATGCTAAATTTGGCCCAGTTCATTGTTAATGTAGATTATGACTATAACTTGGATTAACAATTATAACAAACTTATAATTATTATGATCATAGACTGTCCGATGAAGAGAATCTCTTCATAAATGTAAACCGTGCAATGGGCGCTGGAATATGTCCAATGGAGGAACAGTTGGCCAACCTTGTAGCAGACCTACCTCAATTACGAGGAAGAAATGTAGGGTAGGGAAAAGGAGGAAACGTGCAGAGAGTGCCTACACCAGGAAAGCAACGGAGCGATTGCAAAAATTAAATGCACAACCGAGCATCTCTCGCAAGAAGGTACAATTAATGAATGTATTGATTATATCATAAACAACCATAGTCCTTGACATGTCACATAACATTTGTATCTGAATTAGGTGCAGATTGTTTATAAAATATCGAACTCTAGTGACAGTATTATGTTCATGATCATGAGGAATGGAAAGGCATGCCGTGTGAGAACTCCATTGTACACTGGTTGTTTTTTTTCGCAATAAGTTGCAGTTGTTGCTACGGCCAGTGAACTAGAATGTTTGCATCAGAGATAATCGAGATCCTATTATATACGTTGATACTGTCACTTGCGGCCACGGTAACAAAACGTTTTTGAGCTGACAAATTTTGTATAATTATTATATATTCTCATTGCCTAGCAATTTATACAAATGGTACATACACACAGCATGGGGTATATTGGTAAATCTGTAAATACATACATTGTATTGTTAATGCAGTTTAGCCTGTCTGTAAAGTTCTAACTGTCTTGTTCGTCAATGTAGCAGAATTTGTAGAACTACAACACTGCAAATACAAGAAAAACAGAAACAACAAGTGTTAACATTCTATTGAAATAGTTTTAAGCAGTTCTTAAGAAATGTATTTGCAGATATACAGCATTGTCAAGTAACACATTGTTTTGAAATATGCATTTCAAGCCTTACTAATACATATATAGTTGTGAGAAACAGGTTAGATACGGAAAGTGCCAGGATTGATCCATTCCCTGGTATAATACTTCCTTAAAGTTTACACTTTAATAAGTCTAGTAATGATTTATCCTACATAGGTAAATGGGATTAGATTAATATCTTATTAGACTTCAGTAAGGCTTTCGACAATGTCAATCACTAGATAGTACTACTAAACATGCATAACTATGGAGTCAAAGGTAACACATTAAGATGGATTAAGAGTGTTCTAGATAATAGATTCCAGTCAATTGTCCTTACTGATATTAGTTCAGAAGCCATTCCTTCTAGAGTTTATAGAGTTGAACATACACATATGCAGAAAGAGCACAATCATTCACTGAAGACATGCTTGACCTTAGACGCGAAATTAGGCGACACATGTTTAGGAGGGCAAAAGAGTTACCATAGATACAATAAATCTTGAAAAATATATATGTAAACCCTAGATAAACTGTTCACTACTCATGGTCGATATGGGGCCCATTAATAATTTATTGTTCTAGAGATTCATTAATTAACCAGTCATTTTCAAACTAAAGTTTCAATTTGTAAACATCACAGTTGGGCTAATATTTATTAATAATTTATTAAAAATTAGCGTGGTGATAATGCTTTGTGTTGTTTATTTGTTTGGGTCAATATCTAGCACATTGAAGATGGCATAGC
>CM026401.1:13961481-13992382 GCA_014843695.1 Archivesica marissinica
GAGACAGATACAGCGTTGAGAAATATTGAAACAGGAGTTACTGCTAGTGACAAAGTAAATGTTGACAAGGCAAATGCAATTGGAGAAGCAATAGTGCAAGTGAAAGATATGGTTGGGATATCTTCAGAGGAATAACGTAGTACGTCTAACGCTAAATGACAAAAACAATATTACGTTGACAGTTGAAAAGTAGACAATTATTCTGAACTACTCTTTCAGAGACAAAACAGAAGCTATTTCAACACTATTTAGGTATGAGCTCAGTAGCCTTCCATCAGCTTTGCTTAAAAACAATGGACTACCTCGAGTACCCCAGAGACAAATCTAACATATGTTATTGGGCTACTTGGAGACTACAGACTCATCGAATAAGAGGATCAATCTGATGAACAGACATGATATGTGGTAGATGGAGGTTCCTTGCTACAAACGATATCCTTGCAAAAGAATAAAACAGTTGGTGATATTTGCCAGCACTATCACAATCATCAACAAAAACTACAAAAATGTCAATGTATTGTTGTTTTTGTTGGAGGCTCCCACACACCATCTACAAAGTATTGACCAATTACAGGAGAGGAAATGGAGTAGTGTGAACTAAAATTAAATTCGCATACAAGACTACAAGACACTTTTCAAATCAAAGAATGTTGTAGATTTGAAAACCTGAACAACACGCAAAAATGTATAACTCTTCTAGGAGAATTCCTGATGTCAATCGGATTTGATGTCAGATATGCATCCAGTGATGCAGATACACTTATTGTCAATGTGGTACTTCAGCTTTCGGCATCAAAAAACCGTTCATGTTTGTTGAAGACAGAGTCTTACTACTTCTCAAATGTTACTATGCCAGCCATTATACTCGATACAACTATTCTTCAGATCAGACTCTAGGAAAACTGCGGTAAAGAGAAACAAGATATGGGCTATTCAAATGACCCACAGTGTTCTGTCGAGAGAAATATTTCTTCTTTTCCTTCATGCCACGACAGGTTGTAACACAAAATCGAGATTATAATTATGGTATTGGAAAAGTTGCCATACACTTCATTGAAAGTTCTGTACAGCATGATGTTGCAAAATCTGGCTAGTTAGCAGTAATTCATTTGATTGATATTAGCTTGACTATATGTCAGGATATAGCCATGTTTAAGAAAGTTTCGCCAAAGTGTATGACAAATACGTCATTTATTCAGGTCGATGCCCAACCATCCACGTCTACTGCTGTGAAATTGCCTAGTTTATGTGCTTTGTTACCAAATACAAGTCTGGTAATGATCGGAAGAACTTCGCCCAGACGATTGGCGTTGGGAAGTTCGTATTAGAATGTTGTCGGGAATGGCCTTAACTAATGTTGCTAGAACCTGTGCCTTTCTTTAATTCCTCGTGATTTGTATATGTAAAACGAATCGAGCAATAACATATCATTAAACTAAACTAGTAGAATGTTTATGCTGGTAAAACGAGTCTCCCTCCTGCTCCTGAATGTCTTCTGAACATTATACGTTGTAAATGCAAAGCAAACTGTGAGAGCAAACGTTGCGCATGTCGCAAACATGGATTGGTATGGCGTGTGGAGCATATCGAGGCGCTGGTTGTTGACATTTACCCACTTGCTGAATTACATATTGAGGAAGTGGGAGAAAAAAATGTGATGAATAGTTGAATTTAGGTAATGACTAGTTTGATACATTCTACAAATTAAAGGACTCTGTTTTCATTGTACACTGACTGACGATATGTCGAGCGTATAACACAGTCCTTTTGCAAACAGCATATAGCCAAAATATTCGAAGTCGTGATAGTTCACATTCGATAGATGCGAATCACATATTCAAGTATTTTATATCAACAATTTCATTTTGTATATAACATTTCGACTATTTATGATAAATTGGTTCCATACTGGTACTGACATGACACTTTTGACATATTGATATAATTATATTCGAATTGCTGACATCACACTATCAAATAAAGTGTAATTGATATCATGATATTAAATATGCGACAAGTTTGGGATAACTAGTAACTGTTGTAAATTGTGGATCATAATATTACTGTACATGTTCGAAAGCGTGATTTCAACTACCGTATTCGAATGTTTGTAAAAATTACAAACTATCATTACATTCATTGTAAAAATGCATTCAGTTTGTTGTTGTTGTGTTTTTTTGTGTTGTGTTGTGTGTTCTAGTTAAAAATACAGGATATATACGTGTACACATAGTGGGTGGGTAAAGATCTATGAACACAGACCATTTATATGCACATGTCAGAATATCTTCTATATGCATTTGCCCATGAACAATGGGAATAGTTATCATGTATTGATACATATGAATTAAAGACATCCATATACAGTAAAGAAAATGAAATAGCAATGCTACGACAGGCTTTTATTGCACACCAAATGCACAGACTAAATTACCCAATATTTCGTCAGTTGATTTGGGCAGTTCTTACAAATGTTTACTAATAGTACAGAGTGCAACTGTTAGTATTCAGAGCTTCACATATGATCATAGTCATAAACTAACTGCTAAAATTAATTGTTATGCAATTAGTTTGCACCTAGATGCCAATTCCATTTACCTTAACTGCAGTAGTACTGTTTGGCCTAGTATAGCCAATGACGCTTATGTATGGGGTTCCGGATCCTACTCCTGTATTAATACTGTCCAAAGTCGAGCAATGCGTTTCTTCCTTGATACTTGTAAGCATACACCCATCATTGCTCTCTGTGGTGAATTTGCTTGGCACATGTAACAATGGAAATATCTTTGCCCAGCAGTTGCATATAATTAAATCTAGGGACGTGCACATAGTTAATAGTAAGATATATATATATTATGTCCTAATAACAGTAACATTGTAACCTTGCAGTCAGTTTTAATTTACGAACCATATGTCAAGTATTAAGTTACTACATTTATCAAATCATTATTTGGATAGCTAATGTTTGGAGTTGTGTTCGTTCATCTGGAAGAGGTCGTAATAAACTTCGTACCTACATATTGGTTAAAGCTGACTATCATGCTGGGTATTGTGTTGAATTACTTTTACATATTGAACACAGATCTGCTTTGCTAACTTTAGGTGTGGAGTTGCTCTACTGAGATTAGACTAGATCAGGTGTTTGTATTAACAAATAATGCTTCCTAAGTAATCAACGTTCAACTGAATTGAACATTATTAACATATTTCTTCACGTAATTAGTATGTTTAAAGGCTATCTAAGGTACAAGCGGAATTCGTATTCATTGATAGACAAATATACATTAAATTATAAAGAAAGTTACAGGTTCATTTAATTCAATGGCTATGCCATATCTGTATTATATAAGTTGAAAATGAAATCCATGTATTGTTTGAATGTCAGGCATACAAAGGGCCCTACATGCAGAAATGTATTAAATGCAAAAGAAAGTGAGATCAATAATATAGTTAGCTTTGAGGTTCAGGAGAAATTAAAAGGTGTGTTCTCCAACAAGGATATGGTAACGCTTTCTGCCAATACAGTATGGTCTTGAACACTAGAAACAACGTGTTGTATGTCTTGAACACTAGAAACAACTTGTGGTATGTCTTGAACACTAGAAACAACTTGTTGTACGTCTTGAACACTAGAAACAACGTGTTGTATGTCTTGAACACTAGAAACAATGTGTTGTATGTCTTGAACACTAGCAACGTGTTGTATGTCTTGAACACTAGAAACAACGTGTTGTATGTGTTGAACACTAGAAACAACGTGTTGTTTGTCTTGAACACTAGAAACAACGTGTTGTATGTCTTGATCACTAGAAACAACGTGTTGTATGTCTTGAACACTAGAAACAACGTGTTGTATGTCTTGAACACTAGAAACAACTTGTTGTATGTCTTGAACACTAGAAACAACTTGTTGTACGTCTTGAACACTAGAAACAACTTGTTGTATGTCTTGAACACTAGAAACAACGTGTTGTATGTCTTGAACACTATACCCAACTTTTTGTACGTCTTGATCACTAAAAACAACGTGTTGTATGTCTTGAACACTAGAAACAACGTGTTGTATGTCTTGAACACTAGAAACAACTTGTTGTATGTCTTGATCACTAGAAACAACTTGTTGTATGTCTTGAACACTAGAAACAACGTGTTGTATGTCTTGAACACTAGAAACAACTTGTTGTATGTCTTGAACACTAGAAACAACGTGTTGTATGTCTTGAACACTAGAAACAACTTGTTGTATGTCTTGAACACTAGAAACAACTTGTTGTATGTCTTGAACACTAGAAACAACTTGTTGTATGTCTTGAACACTAGAAACAACGTGTTGTATGTCTTGAACACTATACACAACTTTTTGTACGTCTTGATCACTAAAAACAACTTGTTGTATGTCTTGAACACTAGAAACAACGTGTTGTATGTCTTGAACACTAGAAACAACGTGTTGTATGTCTTGAACACTAGAAACAACGTGTTGTATGTCTTGAACACTAGAAACAACTTGTTGTACGTCTTGAACACTAGAAACAACGTATTGTATGTCTTGCACACTAGAAACAACTTGCTGTATATCATGCACACTAGAAACAACTTGCTGTATATCATGCACATTAGAAACAACGTGGTGTATGTCTTGAACACTAGAAACAATGTGTTGTATGTCTTGATCACTAGAAACAACTTGTTGTACGTCTTGAACACTAGAAACAACGTGTTGTATGTCTTACACACTAGAAACAACTTGCTGTATATCATGCACATTAGAAACAACGTGTTGTATGTCTTGAACATTAGAAACAACGTGTTGTATGTCTTGAACACTAGAAACAACGTGTTGTATGTCTTGAACACTAGAAACAACGTGTTGTATGTCTTGAACACTAGAAACAACGTGTTGTATGTCTTGAACACTAGAAACAACTTGTTGTATGTCTTGAACACTAGAAACAACTTGTTGTATATCTTGAATACTAGAAACAACGTGTTGTATGCCTTGATCTCTAGACGCAATTGTGTTGTGTTTTTAATAGTTCCACATAGTAAAAATAAACGTTGCTGAATGACTGTTATTATTGAAAGCGTTATGATATAGTGGTCAGTTTAAATGACAGTGTGTACGTAATATCTGTTAATTCTAATATAATGGTCACTGTTTCGTGCATCTTATAATAATGAAATGATTTTACAGTGTTTTAAATATTAAGAGTACGTTTTAAAGTGTGTGTAGATAATGCTAACTTGTCAATATCATATAGCAATATGTGGTTTAGCTGCAAGTAATGGCTATCCGATTAGCGCAGTGGTTAGCGCGCTCGCTTCTCACCAAAGCAAACCGGGTTCGATCCTCGGACCGGGAAGTATGTGAGATGATACGGTTGTCGCCAGATCGGACAGGTGGGTTTTCTCTGGGTTCCTCCCACACGAAGTTGCTAAAACTTGCTTCGCAATCGTTGTAAAATAAAGAAAGTTTAAACTGTCTGAGTATTTTAATTCAGATACCAACACGTTAAAGCAGCATAACATCGTATGAAATAAAAGATATTTGAAAAATTCAAATTTTACGTATGGGTAGCAATGCTGCTACACATTCTAACATTATACTTTGTATGCTTATGTTCATTTGGTAAACAGTGTTTTTTGCGATAAAACAAACTCGAAACCGAAAGTAGGACTTTCCGAGTCGATCGGTCACGCACTTATTTACAACCGGAACGCACTGTCCGCACTTGTGTACACTCGGAATGCATCGTCGCCATTTGTCCCACGTTGTCTTTTATAATTAAATTACTTGATATGTTGATTCATACCTCTGTTAGCTAAGTCTTTTAGGGACATTTCTACATCCCCGCAAGGGGTTCTACATTAGAGGAAGATAGATAGGTAGTAGTTCATGTTCAAAATATATACGTTGTTTTCTACATCCTCTGTTGTTTCACGCATGCGCGCTGTGCGTGTTGTTATTTCGTGTGTTGATAAACAAATTCGCGTATACGACGGTTTAAATTTATTGCAATGTTATCGTTTCTGAGCGACTATTTCGATTTTTGTAAACACACACACATTAGTATTTATATTTTACCCAAAACACCCATCTCATGGTATAACTTACCATTTGCTGATACTAAACATTGCTGTGTAACAATCGAGAAGATGACAACCATAATCCATAAACGTGCTTCCATTTTCCTGTACAATATACGCGTTCTATTTGAAATGTTTGATCCTATATGATATAAGCTTTATTGTATATTCAATGTTTGCTATAACTTATATCCATATTTATTACGCTTGGTCAAATATATTTGAAACGTTTATATTGTAATTATTGCTGTTCACGCTTACATTGTCCATGTATTTCTGCTTGCAAACTGGTTATAATTTAACATATTTAAGCAACCATGATAGAACGACGGGCACGTTTATACAGAATATTGAATTTCAAATATACGCATTCATGTAACAGGAAGAAGAAGAATATTAGACAGTTTAAAACTTTAAGTTAGTGATAACATCAGATACGTTTTTTTCTTTTGAAACCATCATAAAACCTTCCAATATAAATGAAATCACACCAGGATGTGTGAATAAACCATGACATGTGTTAGTTGACACTAACATATAACCGGATATTTACAGTAGATGCTAAGGTAGGCAGTGTTTAATTATCATCTCAACACTGCTTAGACGCGAACATTCCGTTGAAATATTAGACACTACAACAGCATCTATCCCACGTATCTTAAAATTTTAATTAAATGCTCAATATTACCAAAATGTACTATTTAAAGTACGATTTTTATGATGGTCACACAGACGGATCTGTAGTCCAGTGGTTAACACGTTAGACTGGTAATCCAGGGATCTCAGGTTCGATCCCCCGTCTAAACTTAACAGCGATTCCTAGATTACCAGTCCAACGTGTTAACCACTGGATTACAGACTCTGATTTAGACATGTTTTCCTGGGCAAGCTTAGTTGTTAACCGACCGGAACAGCTATGTCAAAATCCACAGGGAATTGGGGGAGGTAAGGTGTCGAGGGATTATGTTATACACTCACTGAACACATGTCCACATGTATTTTAGTATTTAACGGTTTTGAGTTTAACAAAAATGTACAATTTTGTTATTGAGCCAGCTTGAATCCAAAACCTTTCATATCGAAAACATGTAGCGGCCAGGTACCACATGTGCAAAGCGGTGAGAAATAAAGAAATACAATGTGTTAATCCACTGCTTTCAACCAGTGGAATAATAAATATAGCTTTTCTGAGTGGGCACTGTGAAGAAATCACCCCGAGAATATGAATAGTAACCGAGGCGTCAACGTTTGAAAAAGAGTCGACTTGACCGACTCTCAGTAAATTTATGTATGTAAGTATCTAGACGATTGTATATATGCTGCTTTTGGATCTTAAAAGAGGCGCTTTGTTTTAGCAATATCCTAATGAGCGTTTTATTGATTCAGATCGGAAGCCATTGGCAGTCAATAGCATTAAGAATATAAATGATTGGGGGGGGGGTAGTAAATAATAGTGAATGTTTGCCTATGGGAATGTTGCATTGAGTAGTATAATAAATGTCTATATTTCATTGGAAAGCATAAAATAATAAAGACTATTGAGCACCTGTGGTATATCATACTATATGTGAACATGTGACACCATGCACGCATCGTACTACGTAAACGATAACAATATTGATTCAATTATGTGTAAACTGTTCATTTATTGATTACGCTAAAATACTGAAATAAATAATGTTTAACCTAAAAATATTGTAATTTGAAGTATTTACCATACAACAAATAACTCTTAGCAAAACCCAGAATTTCTATTAGATGTACATTTTGTATATACAATAAGTGAGTTAATTTATTTATAGAGACTTCAATTTCATAAATTAATTTATATATTAACTAATAAGTAACCGTTTTCAACCTTATTAAATTTCGAAGAGTTTATACATTTTATAATTTAGAATAATTGTTCATTACAATTAAGCACATCAAATATTTCATATCTTTACACAGATAATTACTGCCATTCACATGAGATAGTTATTATGCAACATCTATATTACTCGTTTGCGTAATAGGATGACAGGAGATTAGTATTATTGTTTGTTCCGTTGCATATGTGGGTACATACTAAAAGTGTCGACCAAGCATCTGCCACAAAGATTATGCCACGGGCATTCTGGGTCCATGAGTATTTAAAATGCACCCATTGGCTGCCCAATCTGGATAGGTGTGCGTTCGAACTGCGTCCTTTAACATGGTTTGGGAAACATGTGCGGTAGTTATGTTTTAATACTGAATGCGCTGATATTAGCGTTTTTATTATCATCACATCGTCGATGTCTGCCCACATTTTGTCGACATCGTATCCTTTGTGTGCCATGTATCTGTTTGTTGTGCTATTTCTGCGTTTACTTCCTGCTTCATCGTCGCGTATGAAATCCTCACTGTGTTTATTTATAGCATAGTTTGTTAGATGCATTGTCCTGTAGAGGAGGAAACCAACAAAAAGTAAGATTCAAGAAACACTTACAGAGATAAATCTCACGTTTATTTCAACAACTATGGTATTAATGTTTATTTGTTTTTGGGTGCGTATATGACTGTAAAGTGAGAGCCATATGTCACAGCTGCTTGTCCACGACGTGTACCCTAAACGTACATTTAATTGGAGTACATCAATTATGATATCTAAATTTTGTGACGTTTGGTTAATGAAAATAACTGGATTGTGTTTTTGGTGGAGGAAGTACGCCGAGTGACCCTCTGAGTAGTCTGTATCATTGCACTATCCTCCAACACCGGAAGCTAATCTCTTCATGACGTGTTGTGTTGGATTTGTCGTCATACATATTACGATGTAGAACGGCATATGTTGGATTTGTCGTCATACATATTACGATGTAGAACGGAATATGTTGGATTTGTCTTCACACATGTTACGATGTAGAACGGCATATGTTGGATTTGTCTTCACACATATTACGATGTAGAACGGCATATGTTGGATTTGTCTTCACACATATTACGATGTAGAACGGCATATGTTGGATTTGTCTTCACACATGTTACGATGTAGAACGGCATATGTTGGATTTGTCTTCACACATTACGATGTAGAACGGCATATGTTGGATTTGTTTCACACATTTACGATGTAGAACGGCATATGTTGGATTTGTCTTCACACATTTACGATGTAGAACGGCATATGTTGGATTTGTCTTCACACATTTACGATGTAGAACGGCATATGTTGGATTTGTCTTCACACATATTACGATGTAGAACGGCATATGTTGGATTTGTCTTCACACATATTACGATGTAGAACGGAATATGTTGGATTTGTCTTCACACATATTACGATGTAGAACGGAATATGTTGGATTTGCTTCCATACAATATAGTATGATGTAGAACGGCATATGTTTGATTTGTCTTTTTGTGTAGAACGGAATATGTTGGATTTGCTTCCATACAATATAGTATGATGTAGAACGGAATATGTTGGATTTTCAACAGAGAGAAGTTCACTGCTCTTGCCAGATTATATAATGGAACAGCATTTCTGAAATGAAAACAACAGTAATTAAGAACAAAGTCCGCTAAACATGCACAGCCCTGTACTCAGTGCACGTTGTCGTAATTTGATAACAGTCGTATGAAATCTCGCCAATAAATAAAAACCTTACCCCACCCATCCGTGACAAGTAACACTAAAATGAACCCTGATTATGCTATTCCTTTTTTCTAATAAAAGATTGATATGGGAATGTGGTACTAGTATCGATCTGGGAATGTGGTACTAGTATCGATCTGGGAATGTGGTACTAGTATCGATCTGGGAATGTGGTACTAGTATCGATCTGGGAATGTGGTACTAGTATCGATCTGGGAATTTGGTACTAGTATCGATCTGGGAATGTGGTACTAGTATCGATCTGGGAATGTGGTACTAGTATCGATCTGGGAATGTGGTACTAGTATCGATCTGGGAATGTGGTACTAGTATCGATCTGGGAATGTGGTACTAGTATCGATCTGGGAATGTGGTACTAGTATCGATCTGGGAATGTGGTACTAGTATCGATCTGGGAATGTGGTACTAGTATCGATCTGGGAATGTGGTACTAGTATCGATCTGGGAATTTGGTACTAGTATCGCTCTGTGAATGTGGTACTAGTATCGATCTGGGAATGTGGTACTAGTATCGATCTGGGAATTTGGTACTAGTATCAATCTGGAATGTGGTACTAGCATCGCTCTGTGGATGTGGTACTAGTATCGATCTGGGAATGTGGTACTAGTATCGATCTGGGAATGTGGTACTAGTATCGATCTGGGAATGTGGTACTAGTATCGATCTGGGAATGTGGTACTAGTATCGATCTGGGAATGTGGTACTAGTATCGATCTGGGAATGTGGTACTAGTATCGATCTGGGAATGTGGTACTAGTATCGATCTGGGAATGTGGTACTAGTATCGATCTGGGAATGTGGTACTAGTATCGATCTGGGAATGTGGTACTAGTATCGATCTGGGAATGTGGTACTAGTATCGATCTGGGAATGTGGTACTAGTATCGATATGGGAATGTGGTACTAGTATCGATCTGGGAATGTGGTACTAGTATCGATCTGGGAATGTGGTACTAGTATCGATCTGGGAATGTGGTACTAGTATCGATCTGGGAATGTGGTACTAGTATCGATCTGGGAATGTGGTACTAGTATCGATCTGGGAATGTGGTACTAGTATCGATCTGGGAATGTGGTACTAGTATCGATCTGGGAATGTGGTACTAGTATCGATCTGGGAATGTGGTACTAGTATCGATCTGGGAATGTGGTACTAGTATATATCTGGGAATGTGGTACTAGTATTGATCTGGGAATTTGGTACTAGTATCGCTCTGTGAATGTGGTACTAGTATCGATCTGGGAATGTGGTACTAGTATCGATCTGGGAATGTGGTACTAGTATCGATCTGGGAATGTGGTACTAGTATCGATCTGGGAATGTGGTACTAGTATCGATCTGGGAATGTGGTACTAGTATCGCTCTGTGAATGTGGTACTAGTATCGATCTGGGAATGTGGTACTAGTATCGATCTGGGAATGTGGTACTAGTATCGATCTGGGAATGTGGTACTAGTATCGATCTGGGAATGTGGTACTAGTATCGATCTGGGAATGTGGTACTAGTATCGATCTGGGAATGTGGTACTAGTATCGATCTGGGAATGTGGTACTAGTATCGATCTGGGAATGTGGTACTAGTATCGATCTGGGAATGTGGTACTAGTATCGATCTGGGAATGTGGTACTAGTATCGATCTGGGAATGTGGTACTAGTATCGATCTGGGAATGTGGTACTAGTATCGATCTGGGAATGTGGTACTAGTATCGATCTGGGAATGTGGTACTAGTATCGATCTGGGAATGTGGTACTAGTATCGATCTGGGAATGTGGTACTAGTATCGATCTGGGAATGTGGTACTAGTATCGATCTGGGAATGTGGTACTAGTATCGATCTGGGAATGTGGTACTAGTATCGATCTGGGAATTTGGTACTAGTATCGCTCTGGGAATGTGGTACTAGTATCGATCTGGGAATGTGGTACTAGTATCGATCTGGGAATGTGGTACTAGTATCGATCTGGGAATGTGGTACTAGTATCGATCTGAGAATGTGGTACTAGTATCGCTCTGTGAATGTGGTACTAGTATCGCTCTGTGAATGTGGTACTAGTATCGATCTGTGAATGTGGTACAAGTATCGATCTGGGAATGTGGTACTAGTATCGATCTGGGAATGTGGTACTAGTATCGATCTGGGAATGTAGTACTAGTATCGATCTGGGAATGTGGTACTAGTATCGATCTGGGAATTTGGTACTAGTATCGCTCTGGGAATGTGGTACTAATATCGATCTGGGAATGTGGTACTAGTATCGATCTGGGAATGTGGTAGTAGTATCGATCTGGGAATGTGGTACTAGTATCGCTCTGTGGATGTGGTACTAGTATCGATCTGGGAATGTGGTACTAGAATCGATCTAGGAATTTGGTACTAGTATCGCTCTGTGAATGTGGTACTAGTATCGATCTGGGAATGTGGTACTATTATCGATCTGTGGATGTGGTACTAGTATCGATCTGGGAATGTGGTACTAGTATCGATCTGGGAATGTGGTACTAGTATTGATCTGGGAATGTGGTACTAGTATCGATCTGAGAAGGTGGTACTAGTATCGATCTGGGAATGTGGTATTAGTATCGGTCTGGGAATGTGGTACTAGTATCGATCTGGGAAGGGGGTACTAGTATTGCTCTGGGAAAGTGGTATCGATCTGAGAATGTGGTACTATTATCGATATGGGAATGTGGTACTAGTATATATCTGGTAATGTGGTACTAATATTGCTCTGGAATGTGGTACTAGTATTGCTCTGTGAATGTGGTACTAGTATCGATCTGGGAATGTGGTACTAATATCGATCTGGGAATGTGGTACTAGTATAGATCTGGGAATGTGGTACTAGTATAGATCTGGGAATGTGGTACTAGTATTGCTCTGTGAATGTCGTACTAGTATCGATCTGCGATTGTGGTACTAGTATCGATCTGGGAATGTGGTACTAGTATATATCTGGAAATGTGACACTAGTATTGCTCTGGGAATTTCGTACTAGTATCGCTCTGTGAATGTGGTACTAGTATCGATCTGGGAATGTGTACTAGTATCGATCTGGGAATGTGGTACTAGTATCGATCTGGGAATGTGGTACTAGTATCGATCTGGGAATGTGGTACTAGTATCGATCTGGGAATGTGGTACTAGTATCACTCTGTGAATGTGGTACTAGTATCGATCTGGGAATTTGGTACTAGTATCACTCTGTGAATGTGGTACTAATATCGATCTGGGAATGTGGTACTAGTATCGATCTGGGAATGTGGTACTAGTATCGATCTAGGAATGTGGTTCTAGTATCGATCTGGGAATGTGGTACTAGTATCGATCTGGGAATGTGGTACTAGTATCGATCTGGGAATGTGGTACTAGTATCGATCTAGGAATTTGGTACTAGTATCGATCTGGGAATGTGGTACTAGTATCGATCTGGGAATGTGGTACTAGTATCGATCTGGGAATGTGGTACTAGTATCGATCTGGGAATGTGGTACTAGTATCTATCTGGGAATGTGGTACTAGTATAGATCTGGGAATGTGGTACTAGTATTGCTCTGGGAATGTGGTACTAGTATAGATCTGGGAATGTGGTACTAGTATTGCTCTGTGAATGTCGTACTAATATCGATCTGCGATTGGGGTACTAGTATCGATCTGGGAATGTGTACTAGTATAGATCTGGGAATGTGGCACTAGTATTGCTCTGGGAATGTGGTACTAGTATAGATCTGGGAATGTGGTACTATTATCGATCTGGGAATGTGGTACTAGTATAGATCTGGGAATGTGGTACTAGTATCGATCTGGGAATTTGGTACTAGTATCGCTCTGTGAATGTGGTACTAATATCGATCTGGGAAGTGGTACTAGTATCGATCTGGGAATGTGGTACTAGTATCGATCTAGGAATGTGGTACTAGTATCGATCTGGGAATTTAGTACTAGTATCGATCTGGGAATGTGGTAATAGTATCGATCTGGGAGTGTAGTACTAGTATCGCTCTGGAAATGTGGTACTAGTATCGATCTGGGAATGTGGTAGTAGTATCGATCTGGGAATGGGGTACTAGTATCGATCTAGGAATGTGGTACTAGTATCGATCTGGGAATGTGGTACTAGTATCGATCTGGGAATTTGGTACTAGTATCACTCTGTGAATGTGGTACTAGTATCGATCTGGGAATGTGGTACTAGTATCGATCTGGGAATGTGATACTAGTATCGATCTAGGAATGTGGTTCTAGTATCGATCTGGGAATTTGGTACTAGTATCGATCTGGGAATGTGGTACTAGTATCGATATGGGAATGTGGTACTAGTATCGATCTAGGAATTTGGTACTAGTATTACATTATATTACAGTATATTTTGTACGCCCACTACAGTGATTCAGAAGTATACTGCGCTACATAGATAGCATACCACATAATGAGCGATAATCCTGTTACACCAGCAGCAGGAACGGTAAAAACGTGGAGCATCATCTCCGTTGGACCAACTTGATTTAAAGAAAACCAGAACATTAACATCATCTGAAGAGCCCGGTTGCTCAATAAATATGTCTGAAAATGAGTTACACATAACTGATCAGACAAACATTAAGTGAATTTGTAAAGTTCAAGTCCACACTGTAACTTTTCCCGCTGAGTATAACATTATACCGCACTGTCTAGTAACCTGTATCGACCGATTGAATGTAATTGTAATCTTCCAACTCTGTCTCAACAATGACCATACCATATATGGATACTGGATTAGATGATTTACCTGCCAGACCGTCTCCTTTGGTGAACATGGTATACAATGTACCATATCGCAATACTGCTTGTAACATTTATTGCAAATATATAAATTTAATTACGTTAACCTGTATTAATAGTGTGCCACATGATTTAAAATTTCAATACTGGTATGGTTGCGTTAGTCTATGTTAACTCATCACAACACGTGATTTGAAATGTGCATACTGGTATAATTACGTTAACCGATACTATTATGACATGTGATTTAAAATGTTCATACAATGTACTTGTATGGTTGCGTTAACCTGTATTAGTGTGACATGTGATTTAAAATGTACATACTGGAATGGTTACGTTAACCTATATTATTATGACTTGTGATTTAATGTGTATAGACTGGTATGGTTACGTTAACCTGCATTATTATGACACGCGATTTATAATGTACATGCTGGTGTGGTTACGTTAACCTAATATTATTGTGACATGTCATTTAATGTGTTCATAGTGGTATGGTTATGTTGGCCTATATTATTATGACATGTGATTTAATGTGTTCATACTGGCATGATTGCGTTGGCCTATATTATTGTGACATGTGATTTAATGTGTTCATACTGGTATGGTTACGTTAACCTATATTATTGTGACATGTGATTTAATGTGTTCATACTGGTATGGTTGCGTTGGCCTATATTAGTATGACATGTGATTTAAAGTGTTCATACTGGTATGGTTGCCTTAGCCTGTATTACTATGACACGTGTTTTGAAATGCACATACTGGTATGGTTACGTTAGGGTGTATTATTATGGCATTTGATTTAAAATGTGCATACTGGTATGGTTGCGTTAGCCTGTATTATTATGACACGTGTTTTGAAATGCACATACTGGTATGGATACGTTAGGGTGTATTATTATGGCATTTGATTTAAAATGTGCATACTAGTATGGTTGCGTTAGCCTGTATTATTATGACATGTGGTTTAGCATGCGCATACTGATGTGGTTGCGTTGGGGTGTATTACTGTGACATGTGATTTAAAATGTGCATACTGGTATGGTTACCTTGACCTGTATTATTATGACACGTGTTTTGAAATGCACATACTGGTATGGTTATGTTAGCCTGTATTACTATGACACGTGTTTTGAAATGCACATACTGGTATGGTTACGTTAGCCTGTATTACTATGACACGTGTTTTGAAATGCACATACTGCTATGGTTGCATTAGCCTGTATTACAATGACATGTGTTTTGAAATGCACATACTGGTATGGATACGTTAGGGTGTATTATTATGACATATGATTTAAAATGTGCATACTTGTATTGTTGCGTTAACCTGTATTATTATGCCAGGTGATTAAAAATGTAATTGATCAGGGGCCACACATGGAAATAGATGTGAACGTATATATTGCATTATCTATTGTGCTGCCAGTGGTGGCCTCTCTGTTTTTTTGATTAACTACTCTCTCTGGCTTCCATTGAAATAATGCCGACGAATTATTATAGTAGCCGGAGCGGGGCCGGAGTGTTTATGAGTATGAGGTCATTGATACATTGCATGCTTTCTTGTACTTCAACTGTAGCACACATTCCATATTTTAATATATCTCCCTTTTATATATAACGTAAGCCCGTTCTATATTCATGATGTAGTAAATTGTGAAATAGCTTTCATTGTTTCCACTAATTTGGTTAAGATTGCAACAATCTTCAACTGCACATATTGCTCCTTGCTCATTCATAAGTTATATGTGCACATAGCTATTTAATATTATATAAGTACTTTACCGGAGTTATATGTGCACATAGCTATGTAATCTTATATACAATGTACATATTAGAAGAACTACGTTAACATTTTAAATGATTGCTGATTGCTGTTTAACATCTCCAATGTTTACATTGAGTGTCGTATTATTCTTTGTCACACACGGTGGTGGGTCTCGATGCGGATTGACCTTCCATGGCCGCATTACTTTGTCATCGTTAACTCTAGCCACGGGAATAGACGGCCAGTCACAACGTTGTCATCCGCCGTAGTTGTTTTTATGTATATTGGACACTGTTCTAGCCGTCTTATTACCCATACACTGGACACATATATAGTGTTTGCCATCATCTTTATTACCAACATTCATGTGTCACTTTACTTACCATCCCTCAACAATACTCGCTCAGTTGATATAGAGACAAATCCAGGTCCAACAACTGATCAGTCGGATACGCTCTCAGAATCTTATCTTACCCTACTCAACAATGGTCTTAGTATCATGCATATTAATATTCAAAGTTTACGTCCCAAGCTCGATATTCTTTCTGTCGAAGCACAGCCATACGATATACTCGTCTTTACAGAAACGTGGCTTTCCGCTTCCGTATCTGATTCCGAACTTCACATTCCAAATTTTAATCAACCGTTTCGATGTGAGAGGAAGGACATGGTTGGAGGAGGTGTTGTCATCAAAGTAAGGGATAGTTTGCATGCCATAAAACGCCAGGATCTGCATGTAAACGGTTTAGTGGCTCTTTGGTTGAAGGTTCATGTAAACCAGCGTACACTTCTAGTTGGTGGCCCCTACCGACCCCCCGATTCAAACAACAACCAATAGCTCCTGCTAGAGCAGAGTGTCGACCAAGCTTTTCATCAACGCTGCGATAATATTATAGTAACAGGCGACTTCAACATTAACATTAGTCATTCCCCTTCAAATAAAATGTCCCGTCTCATTTCTTCTTACAATGCTCATCAGTTAATATCGACCCCAACACATTTCACAGAACATTCTCAGTCCCTAATCGACCTGATATTTGTTCGCAACAACCAACAAGTCCTCTCCAGTTTTGTATCTGACCCCTTCGTGTCAGACCATATCCGTTACCATTGTCCAGTAGTAGTTGTCCTTAATTTCTCAAAACCCACATCTAGCAATTTTCGACGCCGCATCTGGTTATACGACAACGGCGACTATAACAAGTTTAACGACAAACTACGTTCAACAGATTGGAACAGATCGCTGAAAATATTACAGCTTTCATACTCCAAGCAGCAACAGAGAGCATCCCCAACAACACAGTAACCATTCGGCCAGGTGACGTTCCATGGATTACCAGCGAGGTGAGACAATCCAACAGGAAGCCTAACAGAGTCCATCAGAAAGCCAAGCGTCTAAATACCGAACTGGCATGGGAAACCTTTAGACGATGCAGGAACATCACCACCGCTCTAATCAGAAAGACGAAAGATTCTCACCTACACAACATAATCGACAGGATTAACTCATCTTCCATTCCAGTTAAAGAGTGGTTCAAACTGTCGAAACAACTCTCAAACAACACTAACTATTCTGGCATCCCTACCCTTGTTAACAACGGAGTCGAAGCGACGTCCAATGAGAACAAAGCTGAGCGTCTGAATACCTTCTTCTGTGAGCAATCCTCAATAGACGACCACAATCAGAACCTACCACCCATCGATCACACCAATGACACCATCCACTCTGTCACATATCAGCATAACACATCAGGATGTTAGAGACGCGATCTCTCTTATCAACCCATCGAAGGCTAGCGGGCCATACTTGGTTAGTCCTAGACTCATTAAGGAAGGTGCCAACGAGCTCGCTGTACCACTCTCTGTCTACTTCACCAAGCTACTTACGAAATCCACATTTCCTTCTCATTAGAAACTAGCCAACATATGCCCTATATTTAAAAAATCTGATCCATCGAAACCCTCAAACTAACGCCCTATCTCTATACTTAGTTGCCTGGGTAAACTTATGGAACGCTGCGTACATAAGTCCATCTACAACAATGTCACGGAAAATAGTCTATTGACACCGAACCAGTCTGGTTTTATCAAGGGTGATTCCACTGTCAACCAAATGACCTTCCTTTACAATGACATATCTCAAGCAATGGACGATGGTAAGGAAGTGCGAGCGATCTTATGCGACATTTCGAAAGCGTTTGACCGGATATGGCACCGTGGTCTGCTTAGTAAACTGTCTTCTCTCGGCATCACAGGATCTCTTCTAAATTGGTTCGCATCTTACTTGTCTTCAAGAAATCAACGTGTTGTTATTGCAAATTCATCCTCGCATTGGTCTTCTATTAATGCTAGAGTTCCACAGGGATCGAGTTTAGGTCCACTACTCTTCCTCATTTACATTAACGACATCGTTACTGACATTAATGCCAATATACGTCTTTTCGCTGATGACACGTCTTTACCTCATCGTTGACGATCCAGCCAATGCAGCTGCCGTCCTCAACAACGACCTTTCTCGTATCCATTCATGGTCCAAATTGTGGCTAGTTACATTCAACCCTGCAAAAACCGAATCCATGATTTTCTCACGTAAGCGAAACAAGCCCAACCATCCGGATGTCTTCATGAATAGCATTCCCATTACCCAAACTAGAACTCACAAACACCTTGGTCTAATCTTTTCAGATGATGCCAAGTGGAATGCTCATATATCTGAGCTTGTTAGCAAGTCTTGGCAGCGAATCGGAATTCTCAGATCATTAAAATTCCTTCTTACCCGTTTCTGTCTAGAGCGCATGTATCTTGCCTACATTCGACCTCTTCTAGAATATGGTGACGTCGTGTGGGACAACTGCAGTAATGATTTGAAAAATTATATTGAGGCCGTACAGAACGGGGCAGCGCGAATTGTGTCTGGAGCTACTAAACTCTGCAACATAAACTCTCTTCTGTCGGACCTGTCCTGAGATACCCTAGCCAAAAGACGTAGCAATCACAAGCACACCCTCTTCTACAAAATGAGGACTGGTCGTTGTCCCCATTAACTTTCCAATCTCATTCCAGAACAAGCTGACCAATTATATAACCTTCGACACGTACCCGCTGTTCAACCTATAACTGCACATACTCAATCCCATGCTTCTACATTTCTTCCATCAACTGTTCTAATATGGAACTCGCTGCCAAACGAGACACGGAACGCCGATACAGTAGCAACCTTCAAATACATGTTGAGTAAAAACAGGAAAAGTCAATGCCGGTTATACAATGTTGGATCAAGAAGGAATCAGATACTCCACACCCGACTACGATTAGGATGTAGTTCCTTGTGCTACGACCTTCACAGGAAAAATATCATCGACTCTCCCTTATGCGCATGCGGGTCTATCGAATCAGTCACTCACTTCCTTCTGCATTGCCCAAGGTATAATCATCAACGTCTACAACACCTATCTAACATTCCATGTGCTGCCACACTCAACAATCTCTTGTTTGGCGATGAGCATCTCACTACACGCTGTAACACAGCACTTAACCTGAATGTCCAGAGCTATATTGCAGCAACAAAACGTTTCGATACCTAGGTGAACGTGGGGGTTCTCTCCGTTTTGGTCCCGGCCCGTCGTGTGACAATACCAGATTCTTTTTTGATAGTTTACATATTTGGATATAACGTTTCCTTATTGCTACATTAAAATTACAATAACGCGATGCTGTAAATATATGCGGACGTTTAGCAAAATCAAGTCCAAACAGTTGCCACTGCTGTTAAGTATTCAATAGTTTCTCTACAATTTATATATACTGAACACATAAACTCGCCATTACTATTCGCCAAGCATTTTGTACCATTTAAACGTACTCCAACATGGGAATGGATTCATATAAGCTTTAAGCTTGTTTCTCGACCAATATCGGTTCGAATGTATAAAAAATTGTGTTTATATATGTATATATGTATTTGATCCGAATAAAATATGTTTAAACTAATATTTGTGATATTTAGGCTGTAAAGCGCTTTTGAGCGTTTTATTTTTAGATGAAAAGAGCGCTATATAAGTTTGGTATATAATAATAATAATAATAATCACTCCCAGGACAAGTGCAGCGAACGCCAACATGTATAAGCAATATAACTATATCCAATTTGATTATATTGAACACATATACTGTCTCTACGATACTAAGAAAGTGTGGACATTCTGAGAATAGTAACTTATAAAGATTAGTCGTGTATGTAAATACATACATATAACAAAGATAGTTCAGCCATAGAAGAAACAGAGAGTGTCGATGAACATTATCTATTTGTTTACTGAGGAAAGTGAATGAAAGTTATTAAATCAGAAATATGGACAGTTTTATTCTTTATTATAGTCTCATCTATATACAATGTATCATAAAATCATATTACATACTATAAAACAGTACATAGCCATTCATATATTTGAATTACAAGAGACTTATCACAGTTATTTTCACATAATGCATATTCAATGCACAATAACAATTAATAATGTTCACTATATACATGGTAAATCTAAATTGCCTCTGCTAATCCAAACTAAAAAGATCTTTAAAAAAGTGATATCTAGGAATAAAATACTGAAAGCTTAATATAGGCACTAGTGTGCGACAGTAAAAAGATTAGATCAAAAGTGAACTGATTAGCAGCGACTATTTAGTTGACATAAATGTATGTATACTGCATAGAGATAAACATACGTTTACGTTAAAATACATTTCTGGTATATTTATAAGAATTATAGTGTATTATTTACAGAGGTAAAATGAACGCTTTTGCAAAATGTTAATACAGGTTTTGGCACATGCCCTAATCATATATTTGTTGGAGAATACAAATATCAACTGGTTATTTCTAGACAGGTTAGAGAAGTTACTGTCTATACTGTTTGCTTTTAAGAACACATCTTGTCTAATATCCTCATAAAGCTGACATTCAAATAAAACGTGACTTTCTGTTTCCATAGTATCACAGAAGTTACATTTTCGATCTTCAGAAGAAATGTTTTCATATCTTCCCGTCTCTATCCTTAATGGAGCAACACCACAACGGAATTTTGAAAATGCCGCCCTATGTCTTAATGGTAGTATAATCTTACAATAGTGTTCTGTCTCAAAGCTGTTTTTATACATACAGTATGTTCTAAGTTTATTTCTGCCTTTACGAGATGGGCCTGTTACATCAGTTATTTGAGCATACCAATGCGCAATAAATTTATCCATAGATGCAGCTTTAATTCTATCTATCAAGGAGCGAGGGATGGAATCCGATATATCTACAGGCACGTCTAGATCTAATTCTGCAATATATTTTTGAAAAACATAATACCTGTTTTTACACGAGACCGAGGCCTTAGAAAGAGCCCACAATGCAATACGTTTGTTTAACCTTTGATGAGAGTATTGGAATAGAGTAATTACGGATTAATGAGACTGGATCTAATTATCCGGTGTAGCCTGAGACGGCTAACACATTTTATATTTAATAAATATGAATTAATATGAATAATTCATAAAAATATTCCCCGAAAGAGGAATATTATATTGATAGAAACGAAAGACTGTGTTGATTTATTATAATAATATATATTGAAGAAGAAACCCCTAGATAACACAAGCGAGTCTACGATTGTAAGAGCCTAAGCAACATATATTAATATAATAGAAAAAGATGAATTTGCGACACGCGGAGAGGGGAACTAGGTAATTTTCAATAGGGAACACTTCCACTCTGAAACAAACTACCAGCCTATGTAGCCGATACCCCCTCTATGGAATTCTTCAGGAACGTTCCGAGTTCGATACTCGGTCAGGCAACGTATATAGTGTAATTGAGCTCACGCATATTGCTTAGTACTGGTTATCAGCTTAGGTCTGCTAGGCCTGCACAGGAAAGCATGTCTAGGTCCGCGCAAAGGGTTTGACAATAGCGGAACAAACGTACAGACTACATGTCTTTACAGCATCCGATATAACAGCGCCTTTTGAGAATGGTCAGGCGAAATAGGAGCATTAATAGTGCGACTTAGCTAGGGGGTTCGGGGGCATATTTACCCGAGATTTGTTTGATTCCATGCGCGATTTCCTTGCATCTGAATATATTGTAGTGTGTATATTAACATTTTATTAATACCTACTTTTGTTTATAATTTACTATAGTTGTTCTTCAATATAGGTGTTTAGGCTTCCTTGTTGTAGACTTGACATGTTGAGCTTCGTCTGTGTGGCGACATTTGTGCTAATGCCCACTCTAGTATGGTCTATAGCTAGTTCACTATTTGTATCTTAATTTTGTCTTGCAACGGTCGGGGGCGTAAGTTCGAATCCAACCAAGGGCATATTGTTTCCATGAGCAAGAAACTTTTCTGGAACCTGTCAATGAAGAATATACCCAGGTACAATACGTCTAGATGCTAATAAATCCACACCTTATGATCCCATGGTCCCCTGGTCGCAGATGTCTTCTCAACACCTCTTTATCCTTGGACAGGTTATTTATGACCCACACAAGTCAATGTGTTAAGAAAAAGCAAAAGTGCAAAACATGAGAAATATTTAATTATAAACTTGTCTAATATTAATAGACTCAAATCGGCGGCTACGGCACTGTATAATACCTGTTGCTTGCACGGCATCCGATAAACCATATGCATTCAAAGTATGCGATAGACTACCTGCCAATAGAATACCAGCCGTCACGGCCATAACGGCATCCGATAGATTACATGCCTTAACAGCATCTAACATATACTACATACTGCCTTCACATACTACATACTGCCTTCACATACTACATACTGCCTTCACATACTACATACTGCCTTCACATACTACATACTGCCTTCACATACTACACACTGCCTTCACATACTACATACTGCCTTCACATACTACATACTGCCTTCACATACTACATACTGCCTTCACATACTACATACTGCCTTCACATACTACATACTGCCTTCACATACTACAGCCTGCCTTCATATACTAAATACTGCCTTCACATACTACATACTGCCTTCACATACTGCATACTGCCTTCACATACTACATACTGCCTTCACATACTACATACTGCCTTCACATAACTACATAATGCCTTCACATACTACATACTGCCTTCACATACTACATACTGCCTTCACATACTACATACTGCCTTCACATACTACATAATGCCTTCACATACTACATACAGCCTTCACATACTACATACTGCCTTCACATACTACATACTGCCTTCACATACTACATACTGCCTTCACATCATCCAGCAGACTACCTGTATATCTGCTATTTACAACATCTGATAGACTACCTACTTTCACAGCATCTGATAAACTAAACGTTCCAGTGGATACAACGCAACGATTGCTAACCGAATATGTCCATGTTGAGGAATCCATCCAAATATATGATCAAATGTGTGTAAAGTTTAGGGTAACGCCACGGCTGCTAACCAATCGGTAAATAACGTCATCTAAGTAAGTACATGCAATGACATATTCCAAATATATTATAAAACGTCTTAAAACTTCCAGAGCTTAACAAACTACGCTGTCTCAGATCTAGTCCAATAACTTCTGGGTCCCTCGTTGGGCGCCATTGTTATAGTTATGAGGCATTGGAGTATTTTACTCTACATACATGTTCATAAACAACGACTATATAAGAGTTCGTATATCTTGTTTTTATTTTGTACGTGATCCATGAATATAGCACTTTCTTATATGTTATTTTCTATAATAAAATACGTTTAAACTAAATATATGTACGGTGTCATATACCGGTTATTACAGAGAAAACATTCCCTGTTAATATATGAGTGAACAGCATATACTGAAATTAATTGACGAGAATTTAGTATACTGATAACAGAATCAAAATGAACAATATTTGTAGACGATTTATTGTAAGTAGACGTGTTTCCGATATAATAGAGTAAATCTATGAGTTTATAAGAGTCAATTAGAGAAAAAAGCAATATAATGTTCTTCACTACAGTGCATTTTAATGAAGTATCTCACATAACATTCTAAATGTCCACGTAATTATGCATAATTTGCATCAATCCAAGATGGCCGCCATAACATTCGAAAAATGTCCATATCCTTGCTTCAACATGATATAGAAAGTGTAATCTTATTTTTGATTACATAATACTGTAAAGTTATTCATGTGGGAAGAAACCTATGTTATGCTATGTTACTGTAATTCACTATGTGCAATCATTTGATTGACTAATGTGCCTTTCCGATGTCCTATTATGATTAATTCTAAGGACCACAATGGAAATAAGAGAGCTTTGTTGCTCTCTTTTTGTGTTATCCATGGTATTGATTATATGTCATCTACTCTGCATGTTAATGCTCACATGTACTATGTTGACATTGATTATATGTCATCTACTCTGCACGTTAATGCTCACATGTACTATGTTGACATTGATTATATGTCATCTACTCTGCAGGTTAATGCTCACATGTACTATGTTGACATTGATTTTGTATTTGTTTTATGACATATATTCTATTTTTACCAGAATAAAACTATCTATCTATAACCGGAGTACCTGGGGAGAAAACCCACATCTCCGATCCGGCGACCACCGTACCATTTCACATACTTCCCAGTCCGAGGATCGAACCCGGATTGCATTTGTGAGAAGCGAGCGCGATAACCATTGCGTTAATCTATACAATACGATATTATTATACTAGCATACCATGTATGTTCATTAACATACTGTACTATATATATATAGGATACGAATACGATATATATATAAGTTAGTACAGTATACATGTATATTGCCCGTTCATACATGTATATATATTCGTGTAGTAATACTCATATTCACTACTATTATCACAGCTGCATATATCACTTCATTCTACTGCATTACTATAATATCTACATATACATCGGCGTAACGTATTCACCACTAGACGAATATAGACGTCACAATATCAAATAATTATGACAAAACATGGACGCCCACATAATTATGATAAAACATGGATGCCCAAATAATTATGACAAAAGTTTAAGCTTATTTATTTTACAACGTTTGCGAAGCAAGTTTTAACAACTTATATTAATCACTCTCGTTGACGCGGGTGAAAGCGTAAATGTGGTCATTCGTATGGGAGGAAACCTGAGTACCCGGAGAAAACCACCTGTCCGATCTTGCGAATATCGTACCATCTCACATACTTCCCGGTGACAAAACATGGACACCCAAATAATTATGACAAAACATGTAATAGAAGTATATGTTTCTACAGTATCTGGAGGAAGAGAGTCAAGTTTTATAAATTGTGATGTGACATCACAACGAATATCTGGCAAACGTGTTGGCAAAAAAAAAAAAAAATTTAAGGCGTCACACTGTTTTAAGGCGTCACATTGTTTTAAGGCGTCACACTGTTTTTAAGACGTCACACTGTTTTAAGGCGTCACACTGTTTTAAAGCGTCACACTGTTTTAAGGCGTCAGCATGTTTTTAAGGCGTCACGCTGTTTTTAAGGCGTCACACTGTTTTAAGGCGTCACACTGTTTTAAGGCGTAACACTGTTTTAAAGCGTCACACTGTTTAAAGGCGTCAGCATGTTTTTAAGGCGTCACGCTGTTTTTAAGGCGTCACACTGTTTTAAGGCGTCACACTGCTTTTAAGGCGTCACACTGCTTTTAAGGCGTCACACTGTTTTAAGGCGTCACATTGTTTTAAGGCGTCACACTGTTTTAAGGCGTCACATTGTTTTAAGGCGTCACATTGTTTTAAGGCGTCACATTGTTTTAAGGCGTCACACTGTTTTAAGGCGTCACACTGTTTTAAGGCGTCATAGTGCCATATTTGTATAATGCACAGACGGATCTGTAGTCCAGTCATAAATACGCTGTTTGTGACCGATTGTCAGTAGTTAGTTTAAACAATAGTTCTTTCTTTGAATATACATAGTCTAGTATACATAATATGTACATACATGTAGGATTGAGGAGAAAGCAACTTGCTTATATGGTTACCTCTTTCCTATTGTCAGTAGTTAGAGTATTACAACCATTCTCTCCCTTACATATCTCAATGTGAACGCATTTAAAACACGTTAGTGACCGCGTGTCAGTAGTTAGACTATTACAAGCATTCTCTCCCTTACATATCTCAATGTGAACGCTTTTGAAACACGTTAGTGAACTATTGTCAATAAATGTTACCGATCGTCAATAAATGTTATCGATCGTCAATAAATGTTATCGATCGTCAATAAATGTTACCGATCGTCAATAAATGTTACCGATCGTCTCGATCGTCAATAAATGTTATCGATCGTCAATAAATGTTACCGATCGTCAATAAATGTTATCGATCGTCAATAAATGTTACCGATTCGTCAATAAATGTTATCGATCGTCAACAAATGTTACCGATCGTCAATAAATGTTACCGATCAATAAATGTTACCGATCGTCAATAAATGTTACCGATCGTCAATAAATGTTATCGATCGTCAATAAATGTTATCGATCGTCAATAAATGTTACCGATCGTCAATAAATGTTACCGATCGTCAATAAATGTTATCGATCGTCAATAAATGTTACCGATCAATAAATGTTACCGATTGTCAATAAATGTTATCGATCGTCAATAAATGTTACCGATCGTCAGTAATAGTCACCGATCGTTAGTTATAGTCACCGATTGCCAGTAATAGTCACCGATCGTTAGTTATAGTCACCGATTGCCAGTAATAGTCACCGATCGTCAGTAATAGTTACCGATCGTCAGTAATAGTCACCGATCGTCAGTAATAGTTACCGATCGTCAGTAATAGTTACCGATTGTCAGTAATAGTTACCGATCGTCAGTAATAGTTACCGATTGTCAGTAATAGTTACCGATCGCATATAGTCACCGATCGTCAGTAATAGTTACCGATCGTAATTTATAGTTACCTAATCGTCCAGTAATAGTTACCGATCGTCAGTAATAGTTACCGATCGTTACTAATAGTAACCGATCGTCAGTAATAGTTACCGATCGTCAGTAATAGTTACCGATCGTCAGTAATAGTTACCGATCGTCAGTAATAGTTACCGATCGTCAGTAATAGTTACCGATCGTCAGTAATAGTTACCGATCGTCAGTAATAGTTACCGATCGTCAGTAATAGGATCGTCCGTAATAGTTACCGATCGTCAGTAATAGTTACCGATCGTCCGTAATAGTTACCGATCGTCAGTAATAGTTACCGATCGTCAGTAATAGTTACCGATCGTCAGTAATATCAGTAATAGTTACCGATCGTCCGTAATAGTTACCGATCGTCCGTTATAGTCACCGATCATCAGTAAGAGCATCAGTAATTGTTACCGATCGCCACTTGTTAGATTATGTGAATTTTGCAGCATGAACTGAAATCCAGAGCAGAATGGTGATGATGATGATGTATTGTGGCTTAGTTGCACATGACCCCGCCGTAGTAACTGTTGATGTCTGGTGTGGGTCTACTGTCCTCTGCGATACATCCGACGTCGATGCTTCTGTCGTGGATACCGCCGTCCATTTACTATTGTTAAAAAAGGAAACGTGTTTAAGTAGCTTAGCTTAAACAGTTTATTTCAAGCAATACAGCATATACAAATATACAGTTTACTCAAAATTTAGATACATGAATGAAAAGGGATTTAACCGAAAGCTATTATAGCTTATAGATGTCTTCTCCTATAGCAAGGTACTTAATGCAATTGCGATATGACAGTGTTGTACTATTTTCTAAACTATTAATTTAAATTTGAAATAATGGTAGGTAAACGTTTTAATTGTGAACTGTAAATTAGAATATAAATAAGATAAGAGATTATTAAGGTGAAACAAGTACAAATAGTAACTAATTTAGAAGGTTGAAATTGAGATTGACTCAGAAAAAAGAAGAAATGATAACGTTTAAATAGTAAACAAGTATGAACAGTAAAACTACATAGGGATCTATATTGTATACCAGGGCGGATCTGTAGTCCAGTGGTAACAGGCTGGACTGGTAATGCAGGGATCGCAGATTCGAACCCCCGTCTGACTCTAATAAAATTAACTTTCTTTCAGATAGAACATTAAACCCAGGTATCGTGTCGGTGCTTTACACCGTGCACGTTAAAGAACCAGAGGAGACTCTGGAACGGGTCTCTGTCTGTATCATTGCACTATCCTCCAAAAAATGACTAATCTCTTAGTTTAGTTTAATAATATTTTATTTGCTCTATACATATATATAATCAACACAGTCTACACAATTATTCATATATACAAGGAAATACAGGCAAAAAGGGTTGGACAACAAGTTCTGACAACACTAATCTCTTCAGGAGGCGTCGCTCATTTGAGCAACCGGTAGCGACGATAAATAAACGTTACATATCATCATCATCAGGGCGCCGCAAGGATTAGTTATTAAGGTCGTTGACAGCAGGTTTGAATCCCACTGGGATGTTAGATTGATGAAGCTATCCAACTGGCTTGCGGATGGTCCGCGATGACTATGGACAAGGCTCCATATATCCCAGCCGAATGTACCCGGGAAGGGCCGTAACCAATGTTGATGTAACTTGTGGCAAGACCCGTCTGCTTTTCCTTAATTTATCATGTTTTGTATAAAATTCACATGTATATGTAGAACGAACCGAGCAATATAATTTGATTAAAATAAACGAAGGATCGTAAACTATCATTAAACAATGTACCTGCAGTTCACATTTTCTGCGTAGTCACATGCCGTTAATTCCTGGTTCCACATGAGCCCGCCATTGCAATAGCCGCTATATTTAATATTCGACCAACACTGGTAATACAATGAGCATTCTGCTGGATTGGGATAAAATCCGTCCGGTAGTCCGACACACGTCGTCCCTTTGGATGGAAAGAAAAAATTAAATATGCTGACGTATTGAATACAACGGTGAACATTAACGCATTGCATGCTGGGTAAAATAAATGCTATAAATAATTCAAATAATTGTAACAGACAACAATTCATTAATGTGTTTTTCTTATTTTTAACTGAAAGGTCATTAATGGAAATATGTCATTCTATTGCATTATAATTGTGTATTGATGAAACAGTATATTTTCTAATGAAAGTTCATGATATACGCTTAACAGCTACCACGCAAGGAGCTAAACATGCGAATCATTTTCTGGTATATGTATGTACGGGTTCACAATCTCGATGAGCTTGTTTTTACTCTCGGGAACTTAGCATTATTTCGTGTAAATACATGTACAATATAAATGCTGTGTTATTACGAACATTGTTCAATGAAATTTTCTTCTTTCTATTATTTCCTATCTGGTTATTATTGGAATGCACAATCGTCCCTGATTCGATACTCGATAGGGCCACGCATATAATGTCCTTAGTGTATACACATTTATTTGAGCTCGATTGCAAAACAATTTTTACAACGTTATGTTAATCACTCGAGAGAGAGAGAGAGAGAGAGAGAGAACTCATTCCTGATGGAATCCATCGCCACGAAGGATAGAGAAGAGGCACTCCATTGGGTTGCGAACTCCGGACCTTTCGCGCCTGAAGTGGACGCGCTACCACTGCGCTATCACGAATTACACAGTAGAGACTTTGAGCAAGGCACCTCAAACACATTGCTTAGTACTGGTTAACCGATTGGGTCGCTAGGAAAACTTGTCTAGGTTGCCGCATATAGTTTGGCATAAATGGAACATACATACGTACAAGTTGTTAAAAGTTATTTGTTCGCAAACATTTTTGGAACATAGTTACATACATACAATTTGTAAATCAGATTTTAAAGTTATTTGTTCGCAAATATTTTATGTTGGAAGTAAATATATATAATAGAGGTATGTATATAGAGGTATGTATATAGAGATATGTATATAGAGATATGTATATAGAGGTATGTATATAGAGGTATATAGAGGTATGTATATATAGGTATGTATATAGAGGTATGTATATAGAGGTATGTATATAGAGGTATGTATAGAGAGCTATGTATATATAGGTATGTATATAGAAGTATGTATATATAGGTGTGTATATAGAGGTGTGTATATAGAGGTATGTATGTATAGGTATGTATATAGAGGTATGTATATATAGGTATGTATATAGAGGTATGTATATATATATGTATGTATATATAGGTATGTATATATATGTATGTATATATAGGTATGTATATATAGGTATGTATATATATGTATTATATATAGGTATGTATATATAGGGTATGTATATAGAGGTATGTATATATAGGTATGTATATATAGGTATGTATATATAGGTATGTATATAGAGGTATGTATATAGAGGTATGTATATATAGGTATGTATATAGAGGTATGTATATATATGTATGTATATAGAGGTATGTATATAGAGGTATGTATATATAGGTATGTATATGGAGGTATGTATAGTGGTATGTATATAGAGGTATGTATATATAGGTATGTATATATAGGTATGTATATATAGGTATGTATATATAGGTATGTATATAGAGGTATGTATATATAGGTATGTATATATATGTATGTATATATAGGTATGTATATAGTGGTATGTATATAG
>CM026401.1:13993382-14014713 GCA_014843695.1 Archivesica marissinica
AATCTCAGTTCGGAGTTAACACTGGGAACCTCACCGCATATGCGCCAGAACTGAGCCTGCCCTTCCGTCGGCAGCTCACTTTCCAGTGCTAACAGAGGTCTCCAGTGAATCAGGCAAGCATTCGAGTTCATAGGACACAGTTTGAACACTTTTGGGGTAACCCAGCAGTGTGTCTTACATAACCTCCTCATCGCTGTCTGACTCGTCTCCGAGATTTCGGAACAGGGATGAATTAAAGCCTTCCTGTTCAGAATGCTACACAAATCCCTTAACCCTGCGTGTGGTCCGACTACCAGGCGAGCCAATTTTACGAGATAATCCACTCTTTCCCGGTGAAAACGAGGGGTCATCAGCTGAGCAGTGGTTTCGTTGTCGTGGAAGACACTTGGGACGTGGTGCTTGAAAGCGTGAAGCTTCAAAGTTTTAGTCCTAAAGCCACAGACGGGACAATTTGAAAACCCACCAGCCCTGACTTTGCGTCGGGGCCCAGCCTCATCCATATACCTCGGCTTACATAGAACATCAGCAACTGGTACCTTCCTACGAGGTGCAGTCTCCGTTCCCATCTGACTCCGACCACTAACACCCAATGTCTTGCAATCGGGGAGTTTTGCGACCGAGCCAGGACATTTACTACTCCTAACCCTCCGTCTTTGGCGGGTTTCAGAGCATTGCCGTCCTGACCTCCATCCCAAGTCTGTTCCAGAGTTTGAGGAACTACAATGCACTCGACTAATACCTCCTTTATTATATTAGAAACAGGACGAGTGGAATTAGTCGAATCGACCGTACCTTCCATTGGTTCCCCACCCAGTTCCGCAAGCGGACCCGGCCCAATATCACATGGTACGGCCACATACATGTCCACATTACAAGGACATTCCAGAAGGGGTGCCTCATAGTCTGAATAGTCCAGACTCTCGGCAATATCCCCAACATCCGTGGTAAGTGGATTGACAACAGGGTCCTCCTTACGGAAGGGACCCGTTGAGCAACCACCTAACCCATCCAGACCCACATGGCTAAGATCTAACTTACACGCCAATGGTTCAGATAGATCGAGCGAGTCCGAATCGGGGTCCAGCTGGGCAGACATTACTGTATCCTCCTTCCCGTGACCGGAAAAAGACAGGCAAGGGGTAGACCCAGACGAAGGATAGCGAATATCTCGCGAGGGCACAGAACCTTGTCCCTGATAATCCTGGAAGGGGGTGACTTTCCTTCTGAACATTTTACCAGATTTGGTTGGCAAAACGTCGTTGATCCAGGCGTCATCAAAAAATAGAGGGGCATACTGCCGGGCCTCATTAACCCACTTCCAGTTTATCCTCGCCACAGCAATGTCAGCCTGTCCCTTAATGAGGCGCTTAAACTCGCCCGGTGGCAGACCATGTACCCGCTGGACCTGGTTGAATAACTCCAATGGTGCCATTACGACACCCCTGGTCGTGACGGAGTCCACCGACTCTATCGCTCGCCTGATCGCGACCTCGTCAATACGCTTAATATTCGACATTCCTGAAACCATAAGTTTGTTCAAGATCTACATCCCCGATTTTTACACAAGGGACAGGAATATTTGTCAATATCTATCGCATCATGCGAGGACACATATACACAGGCTCCATGATACCATTCTTCACATTCGTCACACTGTATCATGAATTCGCCTGCATACGGTTTCCTACACAGACAGTACAGAATGCTACGGTCCCCAGTAGTACCCTGGACAGAAAGTTTATCCAGCAACAACTGAAAATTATCGCTGTATTTCTGAAGCCAGGGTGGCAATTGGCGCGTTTCACACGCTGCCAGTTTATCATGATTGGCGACAAATACTGCATTCTTCGTTTTAATGTGATACAAATATGGAGTCAGTTTAGCTACTATTATTCCCGGACCCTTCCACGGAGCGGATAGCTTTTTACATTTACCCTTCCTGGACGCCGTATCGAGAATAAAAACTGTGTCTCCTGGTTTGTATGTTTTAGCATTTACCCGTATGTCATAGTCCCTCTTCATTCTCTTTTGGGTGGCTATTAAGACCGTACGGGCCGTCTCGTGTGCTAATTGTATTGCACTTTCGGACTCTTTTACATAGTCTTCCAATTTTTTCTCTTTATGCAATGGGACAGCATACATCAACTCCGCTGGATGATTTACTTCCCGTCCCAACATTAATTTGTTAGGGGTAAAGCCAGTATCCCTGTTTACACAAGATCTCATGGCACTTGCGATTTGAGCTAGATGTTTATCCCACTGATTCTGGGCCTTTCCAATGTAGCAACGTATTGCATCCATTAAAGTACGGTTATACCGTTCTACTTGCCCATTGGAAGACGGTCTGTACGCAGTTGTACGAGCCTTGTGTATATGTAAAATGGTGCATATTTGCTTGAAGAGTGTGCTTTCAAAATTTCTTCCTTGATCTGTATATATTTCGAAGGGATAGCCGAAACGAGCAAAGAATTCATTTATAGCCGCCTGCGCGGTGACTTCTGCTGTCTGGGATGGCAAAGGGATGCACTCCACCCATTTGGTGAACTGGTCTACGATCATCAGTATGTGTTCGTTACCATTTTTCGTTCTCGGAAGGGGTCCAAGAAAATCTAGATGGACCCTTTCCATAGGATGTCCTGCATGAAAATTAGTCATATGAATGCGGGCGTGCCTGTTTGGTTTTTTACTTTGTCTGCATACCGCGCAACTCAAAACATAACTTTCAATGTCCTTTCCCATTCCTGGCCAATAATATTTGCATCTTAATTTGGCCTTGGTTCGAACCACACCTTGATGGCCCGACGACGGTATGTCATGGTTAAGCTCTAGAATGTGTGGCTTAAGAGTATCTGGAATGACTAACAATTTGTCATCATCCGTCTTACTCTTCTTCCATAAAACACCGTCCTCCAGGAAGAACATATCTTTATTAATCCAATATTTTTTCGCTACTGGATTTTGCAAGAATATATTACCATCGGATTGCTGGGTATGGTTATGTAGCCAAGATAGCAGAAATTTCATATTTGAATCTTCGGACTGCTGCTTAATGATATCGGCAGCATCATGTCCCCATACAGTATTCGTTGTTACCGTATTTGTTCCGACTATTCGTACTACTGGACCAGTATCGGCCTGGATATCCAAATGGATAAATGGGATATCGTCAGTAGCCGTTACCGAGTTGTGTTGCGGTTTTCTTTCTGAACAAGAATCGCTTACCCAAGTTAGGGCACACATACTATCCTTTTCGGTGTCGTCTGGGTTGAAGCTTTTCCATGTGGACAAAGGAATTACATCGTCCACATCGGATACAAAACCCGACCAATTTTGATGTGCCCTTGTACATTTTGTGCACCCACCACAGGGTAAATTCTCCACGACTTGTCCCAGTTTGAAATTTGGACATGTGTCGGAGTCAGGAATTCTGGACAGAGCGTCCGCATTACAATGTTTGATGCCTTTGCGGTGTTGGATTTTGAGGTTATACTGTCCTAGTTCCTCAATCCATCTCGCCAGCTGACCCTGTGGCTCTCTAAAGTTTAATAGCCATGTTAAACTGTTGTGGTCAGTGCGCACAATGACTAGTTTACCCAAAATATAGTGGCGAAACTGTCTTTTAAAGCGTACCACAGCTAGTAATTCCTTCCGGGTAGTACAATATTTCTTTTGTTCAGAGGTCAATGAGAAACTTGCATACGCTATAACTTTCTCTGCACCTTCTTGAACATGTACGAGTTCACATCCAATAGCAAAATCACTGGCATCACAATCTAATATGAACTGATCCCTTCCATTAGGTAAAGCCAGAACTGGTGGGGTAGTCAAAGCTTTTTTTATTTCATCAAAGGCTTCATCATGTTCTCTACCCCACTGAAAAACCTTGGACCCAGTTAATTCATATAGTGGAGAGGCCAGTTTGGCATAGTCCTTAATAAAGGCCCTATGGTAATTTGCTAGTCCCAGAAATTGTTGGACTCCTTTTTTGTTCTTAGGAAGTGGCCAGTTTTTAACTGTGGTGATATGTCCATCACTCATCTCTAGGCCATTTTTGCACACAATTCTTCCTAAGAATTCCACCTTTATTTGAAAAAAGACACATTTCTTGGGCTTTAGTTTGAGCTTGTATTGTCGCAACCTTTGGAACACTTTTTCCAGGTTCAACATATGCTCTTGGAAACTCTTTCCCATAACCAGAATATCATCCAAAAAAGCCAGGACTATATTCCAATTTAACCCATGTAGAATCAAGTTCATGACCCTGGCAAATGTGGCGGGAGCATTACAAAGTCCAAACGCCATTCGTACGAATTCGTACAAGCCGTACTTTGTAATGAACGCCGTTTTCTTTTGGTCTGATTCAGACAGTTTTACCTGCCAGTATGCACTGTTTGCATCCAATTTCGAAAACCACTCATTGCCCTCAAGGGTATCTAGACATTCCTCTACGTTGGGGAGAGGGAAAACGTCTTTGACCGTGACATTATTAAGAGCTCGATAGTCCAGACACCACCGGACCGAACCATCTCTTTTTCGTATCAACACAGGCGCGGAAGCCCATTCAGACATGGAAGGCTGGATAACTCCAGTTTTCAGCATTTTTTGTAAATGCTCCTCCTCCTCATTAACAAAGCATAAGGGCGTTCTACGCATCCTTTGCTTAATGGGTCTCGACACGCCAGTGTTTATTTTGTGCTTAATGTCAGTAAAATTTCCCAAATCGAATTCATCCTTAGCAAAGATGTCCTGATAATCAATGAGTAACTCCCCAAACTGAACCACTTCATGATCAGTTAACTGTGACAATGACCCATTGTACATATCAACTAAGTGGCTGGGCAGGTCAAAACTGTCCTCAGTGCCGGTGGATTTATTTACCTCTAGTGATCCCGAGATTTCTGGGATAGGTAAAGTTTCACCAATTTCCTGAGCGTGGGCTATTTGGGAATCTGTTTTCATAGTTATGTACCTATCAGTCACATTTAATACACAAATCGTGGGCTTCGAATTTGCTGCGTGTACTGTACGTGGTACTATTACTTTAAGTCCTGAAATTGGCTCGATGACATACTCCGATATGTTGTCTTTTAATTCACAGTGAACATGCATAGCCGAATTCGGTGGAACAATGGCCCTTTTACTAACCGTGACTTTGGCCACTTTGATATGCTGATCCCTTCCTACGGTGAGCTCTATTTTCTCACCTTTTACCATGATTGTAGGAACTCCCGTTAGAGCTGGTGGAATCTCTATGTGCATACCATGGGTCAGCATAAAGTCTAATCCAAGTAACATAGGGTCCTGTATGGGAGCAACATAGACATTTTGCTCATATGTCTCTTTGCCCAAGTTAACCTTCACAGGTCCCACTATGTACCCTTTCATAGATAACTCCCTTCCGGCGGTATGCATTTTGACCCTTTTTATCACCTGGGGTTTATCTGTTAGTTCTGAATAGAACTTATCTGAAATCAGGGAAACCTGGGCTGCTGTGTCAATTACAGCAGATGTTGCTACTCCATTTATCGAAGTTTGTGCTTGCAACATTGAGTTGGACCTAAGCTGACATATATTAATGCTCTCCTCCAGAGGCTCGTTTTCTATTTCAGGGCGACTAGTCTCCGGGAAAGTGGTATCCTGCATCAACGGATCCATTGTACACACTTTTATGGTCCCTCTGTCTGTATTACGAGGACTAGGGGTCTCGTACAAATGATGGTCTACAGACTCGAGACCGTTGGGGTTAGCTACGGTTGTTATATTCCCTAGGTCCGTATTACGAGGACAATGGGTAGTATACCGATGAAGGTCTATATTGCGGTGAGCAGAATCGAGACCGCTAAGGCTAACTATATCTTCCTCGGGACTCTCCTCTGCTCTACTTGGACCAAGATTACCTCTACCCTTATCAATGGGTGTGCCCTCAGGACATATATCCGCAGAATAAGAGCTGGGATAAATCGCAAAAGGATTTTGATGTATTACATCTGCATCGAGACACAGACTAGCCATCTCTGTGGTTTCATTAAGGCTCTCTGGTGAAGGTGGGGTCGGGCCTAGGCCCTTTAGTCCGATCCGGAGTCGTTTAAAGATTCGTCAGCAATTTGAGAGACAGTTTTGTCACGCGGTAAGACTGGACATCTATTTCGAAAATGTCCCACTTTGCCACAATGGTAACATGATCCTGCAATATGAGATCTAGTCGGAGAGCTTTCTCTTACATTTTGACGCCCTAACATAGTTGTCATTTTTGTCAAGCTCTCTACGACCTGATCCAATTTACTTCCCATAGTCTTCACTAAGTCCTTGATTTCTTTGGACTCTGAAGACTCCTTGCTAATGTCTACGGGTTTGGCATTCGACGTTCTATTATAGTATCTGCGATTTGGTCTAACCTCAGGTCGAGAAACGCTCTGGACCCGATAGCCATCCTCAGAATCGTCCGATTCATGTCCAGTCAGTTCCATTATGTCGGTACGATTTTTATCAAATCGCACCATTTTCCGTTTCATAATATGTCTTGTATGTTGGAACAACAGAACACTATTTATGGCCGATTCAATGGATTCCGGCCGTTGATTACATACACTAGCGCCGGCATTACGATCCGTCAAGCCTTGACAAAAACGTACCACAGCCATGCTAATACATGCGGTTATCCGGCATTTCATTGTATGCCCGGAGTGACAGATCTACTACCCGCTCACCCCATTCCTCCATAGATTCGCCTAATTGTTGTTCGGCTTGATGGAACTCTAGTATTAGAGCCTCTGTCAAGTCACGAAAATCAAACCTTTTTTAAAATTTTGACATCAGAGCGAAAAAGTCCACATTTGGATTCCTTTCAAGAACATGGGTGTAGAAATCACTTGCCTTTCCAGTGAGTATGTAGCAAAGGCGATCCCTACGTTCCTGCGCTCCCCATTCACACTCATCAGCATATTTTGTAAATTTGAGCTTAAATGAGTGCCATTTTCCAGTCCCGTCATACGACAGGGTTCTAGGAATATTCAACTGAGGGCGGATGGGTCGATGGCGCGGCTGTATTGGTGGCCTATCGTCATCACATTCCTCCTCATGAATGGGGCGGTCCCACTTGATATCCCTGTTAACCAGTCGGACATGTGGTACTGAAGGTTCCCGGTTTACCTGTTGTATGTGATCAGGTACAGGTAATCCATGTGGGCGTACTTGCGGATTCGCATAACCCTGCCTAGGTGGCCGTATGGATGAGGGCATCTCATATGTTACGTCCTGCGGGTAATGGAGCGAGTCCCTTCTAAATTGCAAGTTATCTGGAGGGGTGACATACACTCCTAATTGCGTGGCAATAGGAGATGGGCATCCGTATGACGGGATACCATATTGTGGAATTCCATAGTAATTTGGGAATTCCATAGGATGAGGAATTCTCCCCGCGCCCCCATGTCCCGATCTGGGATCTAAATTATTATGGTCAAATGAGGGCATATTGGGGGTCTGCTGGTCATACAGGTGACCGGGATCGACAATACGAGCTCCAGGATAAGGCTGAGTCGGAATCGGACCTTCAGGGATTCTTTTATCAATCACAAGTTCATCCTTACTGTTGGGATGATGGCGACTTGGTTTACCCTCGTGCCTGACTTGTTGATTGTAGTATTCCTTAACAGGGGTATCTTTAAATACAGGGTCATCCCTGAAGTTGGGATGTGGGCTACTTGGTTTACCCTCGTGCCTGACCTGTGTGTAGTACCCCCGCACAGGGGTATCCATACATAATTCCCCCTCGTTAAGTAATTTCTGGTCCCTATTGCGTCGGTTGGACAATTCCTCTAGCCTTAGCTGTTGCTGGGATTTCTCCCTTGACGTATCCCTATGTACGGGATTGTGAGCAATACATTTTCCAGCATACTGTTGGGGCAGAACCTTTGAGGTTGCTCCTCTACCACCGGATATATCCCCCCCATCCCCCAGTGCTGCCTGTGATTGACCAGCTTCCTTACCCCCATAGGTAAGTGTTTTAGGACCTGTCTGTGCGACGGGCCGAAGATCACGCGGGGAATGTGTCGGTGAAGCAAATGCATGTCTAGTCAGGTGTCGTGTACCCGAAGCCATGCCGGTCACAGGTGTTTGTGAGAGGATGAGGAAATTAGTATCTCCCATCTCCTCTTGCCCCGTCATCCCCGACACACTCGTCCCCTTTGGCGAATCTCTCCTTGCGACTAAGATATCAGTGGCAAAGTCAATGTAGTTAGGATTTACCCTAAAACTGATTGCTCTCAGCACAGACTCCGTGATGAGTATGTTTTTACTCTGCAATTGTACGATTTTGCGAGCGGTTTTCCCATCCAAGCCCGGTACTGTGAGCAATTCCTCATACGAGGCAACATTGACAGCCACTAAAGTTGGAGTAGGACTTGTACTCATCCTAATTGGGTAGTCCACTACTATACAACAATTCTTTCGATACAGTATCTTTAGCGCAAAAGTACCTATTCAAGTCCTATGACTTAAAACACTCGTCCCAAATCAATTGGACAGTAAACAAACACTAGTCAAAAATCAATTGGACAGTAAACATACACTAGTCCCAAATCAATTGGACAGTAAACATACACTAGTCCCAAATCAATTGGACAGTAATACAAGCTTACTTGATGATCTGTAAACTTTGTTCTTTAACAGTGACCAGAGTAACCAGTAACTATAATACAAATAACTCTTATGAACGGGTTATTTTATAAGTATTTAAACGACACTTCCTCCACCCTTAAATCTAAATCGACATAACATTAATCTAAACAGTCCAGAAAACCGTACGAATAAACTGGAATAAATTTTGACAAATTGATGACAAATCAATCCATGACCCGCATTAAACTGGTGGTGGAAATATCATTTATGGTCCACTATGTCATATTGTACCATAGCAGTGGAACAATATCTGCTAAATAGGTGTTTCATGTACCTCTAAACAAAATATGATATTTTAAGATGGTTTTAAGATGGTCAATTTTCTAGATATTTCCGAAAACACTAATTTAGTGATCTATCATATTTAATCCAAAAAATAGATACCCGTTAGGAAATGTCTCTGATCAACCGTTATTCATGAACATTCGTCCCAAGTGAATTATAATAAAATTTGGCCATAACTGTGTTACCCTGTTCACTAAATGTCTGAATGTAAGCCAATATTAAAATAAATAATCTGCTTTAGTCATTACAACAGTTTCACATTAGGTAACCAGATCTGGCAAAATCCATATCAGAAATTATTACACTTACAATTGCTACATTGTTAATTAAAATAACTAACGATACTATGTCAAATACTGCATTAACTCAATAAAGCCCCGTTTAGGAGTGTCTGCACTTACTGCTCGAGTTGTCATAGTTCGTTGACATACAGAATGGAAATGATTTAAGGTGCCAAATATTCATAATAAATGTAGACATGTCTATGCAAATTCAGTTCATGGGAAATATTTTGTACAAAATAAAACAGCATGTCGGACTATCCATAATAAGTCAACGCATGCAGGACCTCCACAAGTTGAGACAGATGCAGCCATGCCAGCAGCTGAAGAACCCCGCATGTTGAGATGGGTACCTCTCCGCCCAAACCCAAAACAAACTCCACAAGTTGAAAAAGATCCAGCCATGCCATCGGTTGCAGTACGTTCTGCAAGTTGACATAGATGCAACTAAAACATCGGTTGCGATATAAATATATAGGCCTAAGCCAGCTGCCTCGAGCCGGCAAAGACGTAACCAAAACATCGGTTGCGGTACGGACATAGCTTTATATCCGGTTCCCCCAAACTGACATAGACGTAACCAAAACATCGGTTGCGGTATAACGATAAGCATGCGCCAGGTCCCACAAGTCGACATGGATTGGAAAAAGCCCCTAACTGCCAAGGTTAATGAATGACAGACCAAATAGTCATTATTTAGACATATTATAATGTGCAACAGCATAATGTGGAAGTCCGCCGGGCTCTAAAGTCCTATTGAATAACTCCTAGCTGAAACGGGCAAGGATATATTGTGCATAGGGACTAATATTAAGCCTTGGCCACACCACCATCAACTACAAAGGTGCCACAACCTATAAATGTCTTAATATTAGAATAACAAATAATTTTTATCAGCAGTACAGAACACCAATATTTATTGAGATAATTGCCAATGAAGTATAACTGCGTGTATTACTTGGGCGGAAATACCAACAGCCACACTGCATTCCATATAAATAGACAGAAAGGAAAAAACTTACAAGACACACGAGGGTACAACATTTGCCTACCGCCAGCACAACTCCCTGCATAACCACACTAAGAATGAGCATTCGGCCTCAACTCGTGATAGTAAACCCGACGTATGGCCATCCCCATCTCGTGTGTTATATATACAAGAGTTATCCATGCTATAGGCGGCAGATTCAAATGCAAAACAGTATTCGCGGTCTATTATTTTGCTATTTTTGTGCGGTCGTTTATTCTTATTTCTCTTGTAAATATGCCAAAAGGTTAAGTAAAGCTCACAGCAGAGCATTGCAGCATTAGGAATGCAATTCCAATGCCCCGCTGCTACATGTAAACCAACTAATTGCCAAACAAAAACAAAATTAAATGTGATGACCTTGAAAAAAAAATGGATGCCCGCCTTTTTGTTTCATAAATCGAAACTAAGCAGGCTGCATATTCGATAATTTGCTCGCAGCGCCATTATAGTATATATTTTTATCTATATACCTACAAACTACCATACTATCAAAGCTAGTATAATATATAGCTCTGCGTTACAAGACTACATTACAAGAGTATTGTAACTCACCGCAAAATGTACGTGTCCGTAATCCAAGGTTTCCTAGTTGTCTGTTAGTATCTCTGAGTATCATCTGTCTTCAATGCGGCCTCGTCCCGCCTTATATTCGGATCGTCCGAGGTACAAAGGTCATCCGGGTTGACGACCTTTTCTAGTCTCGCTTAACCGGCAAAAACGAGTACCCTCGAACCGGGGATGAGACCACCGTGTAAATACACAACAACTGTTTCCAACAACATTTCAATGGAGGTCAATTCTTCGGAAGCAACTTTTCGAAGCTGAACATATTGAAAGGATGTCTAGGGTAACTATACGTTTTCCAGAAATAAATGCTGAAAACACATTCAACGTTAATAAACCATGTGAGCTGTGGTTACTAGGCAGACAATTCCCAAAATTAAAACCTAAATGTTATACTGCTGTTTCAACTATAAACAAATTATTTTGTTTTAGCAAGAGTGAAACTTGTCCTAACTGTGACATGTTTGTTAATAATAGCAAACTACACATAATATACTCATGTCCGAAAACTGAGCATCTCACAACTGCCCTTTGGACAACTGTTATTGATCAAGCAGGAATAAACACACATTTACGCTTCATCTTAAAGGATCCTATTACCCAAATATGTGATTTGCTGTTAGGTATGTTTACTTATGAACTTGATGAAGCAAGCCGTGATAATATCCAAATTACATCAGTGAATATATTACATACAATGTTCTATCGCGTGTATAACCATATTGTGCTGTGGTACATGAATTAACATGAATAGAGCAGAACTGTCTAATAATGTAGATAATTTGTCGAATTAAAATATGCTTGCCTTTTGTGCAAAGCGCAAATGCAAAAACCCAAACATTATTCGAAGGTAATACATATCTGCGTCGAATAAATAGTTTGTTTACAAATAAAATTAGCTTGTAATTGTATAATGTATATGTCGTTGTGATTGGAATTAGCATGGGTTCATCTCATATACTCTACAGTATTCTATTCTAGGGCTGTGTTCTGAAACAGTTCGTTAACTTACGATTTTTAATATTTGAGTTCCTGTTTACACCTTATGTTTCATTTCGGTAAGGTATACTATCGGGATCCGATATTATAGTTAATTCAATGTTCGATTTTGTTATGCGATGCTGGAAATTCTTGTCACAATGTTACATATCTGTTATATTGTTTTTTGTGTTCTTTGTTTTTGTAATTACATGTAAATAGTTTAATTACATGATATCACAATGTTTGTTCGTATTCGATAATAGTTGTAATATTGTAACTGTATCTATATTATACATGTATGTGATAGCTCTCCTATAATGGAGGATAATAAAGAATATATATATCTATCTGTCTGCTAACTCTATACCTTGTTTATGCTGGAGTTCAAGTAATTGTAACTGCCGCTGATGGCGACTCCCTTCTAGCTCTAACTCTAACTCTTTCTCTTTCATTCGAGATTCTATCTTCTGAAAATCTAGCTCTAACTCTTTCTCTTTCCTTCGAGACTCGAACTCTAACTCTTTCGTAAGCTTCTCAGCTTCTCTCTCTTGAACTCTTTCTTCTCTTTATCTAGCTTGTTCATCCTTAACAAACTTACGCAAGCTCTCACCATCATAACCTAACCGTTCACCCATCTTAGCTAATTCCTTTAATGAACTGGCCATTTTTAATTACACTCCAGTAACTATTAATGTACTTCAAATATACCTTAGTGCTTTCTGGTACTCTCCACAAATCACTTTATTTCACGTCTCACACTGGTGTAATACCAGAACCTATTAAGTTCGTGTAACGTTGGACCAGATCTCACTGTATCACTATATATGCCTCTATTGCATCATTACTATGACTCTTACACCTCTACTAGTATACTACTTCAAGTGTCTAACACTGCATATATCTATTACTGTTGCAGGATCTCTAAGCTCACTCTCTATCCTCAACTATTTCAAGTGTCTATCACTCAGATATCTGTTACTATCTAATTATCATTAGATCTATGTCTCCTATCCTCTAATCCATGTGTATGTATACACTATCGTCTACCTTAAGTGTAGGAATACACACTCGTCTAATTCAACTGTAGGAATACACTATCATCTACTTCAACAACTGTAGGAATACACAATCATCTACTTCAACAACTGTAGGAATACACTATCATCTACTTCACTGTAAGAATACACAGTTATCATCTACTGCACTATAGGAATACACAGTTAGCATCTACTTCAATGTAGGAATACACGATCCTCTACTTCACTGTAGGAAGACACTATCATCTACTTCAACTGTAGGAATACACGATCCTCTACTTCAACTGTAGGAATACACAATCATCTACCTTAACTGTAGGAAAACACAATCATCTACTGACACCCGTCCTACTATGCTACTAATTTACCACGGGATCTCACATATCCGGTAACTATACGCTAAGATCTGTTACCCAGCTATCTTATAGCCCAACCACAATATAGTCAATTGCCCACTAGTATCTCAAGTATACAATAACCACATAGGTATTGTTTAAAAGTATCCCCTATCATCCAACAACTTTAAGGGAGATCACTGTATGAGAGATCAAATGAAGGGAGATGTGTACCCTCAGTCCGTGCGTTACCACAGAAATACCCTGATGTGGCTATGGTTCATCATAGGATACACCTTAAATGAAATGCAAACTCACTCAGGTTCTGTACTCAGATTATGTACGGTCTTTACCTGGTTCCCACACAACAGCACAGACAGTTCTCCCGGGATACCATCCTTGAGTGTCTAGAAGAATAGCAACAATACAAACAATGAAACATACATTCTCAGTAATACTAACCACTAAATTGCTCAGCCAATGCATACACTAACCCTAGACATCGTGACCTATCGAGAAACTAATCACACTTCTGACACCATTGTCTCAGAATGACACGAGGACCAGCTTCTCTCAGGGTCACGGATATCAGGATCAAGTGTATGCATAAAGACTAAGCAGATTTACAAATTTTAATATACATAAAACAACACTACCAACAAAGACAATGAATGGTAGGAGACGTATGTTTGTCCGTAGTTTGGCTCTTCACAGACGGTGGCCCAACTTCCGGTATAGAGTCCGGTCTACGGCTGGTAATGCCGTTAATTTATGTATCAGTTCCGAGATCTAAATAACTGCCGTTTCCACACTCGACTTTAACTTTTAGGCTATAATGCACCTATTTAAACACTGGCACGTATGACCATCACAGTGCTATAATGCACATAGTTAACATTGGCAAGTATTGCCTTCACAGTGCTATATAATGCACACTTTAAAAGATTGGCAAGTATTGCCGTCACAGTGCTATAATGCACACTTCAAAGATTGGCAAGTGTTGCCTTTACAGTGATAGTTCACTAGATTTACAATGCACACGACTCCTTGCGTCCTAAGGACCCTGTCCACTGACGGTGGACTCGATGCTGCTCAGCTACCGCTACCCGCTGACACGCTCCAGTCTATGGAAGTCACCAGCTCACGCCGGCAAACTCTCCCAGTCGGCTCGTGCCCCAGCTCGTTATCTCGATCGTTCTGAACAGGATCTACGCCACTGAGCTACACCTTCTCACGGCTCCTGGTTCAGGCGTGAAGCGAATACAACAATAACAAATATAATACCCTTGTGCTACGTCAATCTACTCAGCTCTTATTACCACCATTATACCATTGTTGTACAACAACAAGACAATAGTTACCATAATGCTTGGACATAGATACACACTCGTCTATGTAGAATCAATACACATGGTGACCTTCATGGACTAAATATACAACAACTCCGTACCCATCATGACCTCATATGGTATATCTATATATATATACAAACTTAGAACCACTCAAGCCATATTACACCGCTCCTGCAATTTGAGCGTACATGACACCCCTTTCAACAACAGCTGATAACAACGCTGCCTCAGCCATATATTCAACACTTGATTCCACAGTAGTTATTAGTTAATTATTATGTATGTAATGAACAGTAACAATTCATCCTCGTAAATCAATAGAACCACATTGAATAACGATTTACTACAACATGTTTCTGGTAACGTCTCGGACAGTTGCTTTAGACGACGTTTCAGATAAAATAACCTCTAATGACAACTACGAACAATATAATATATAGTTACATACCCAAATCTGTCGCATGTACACTTCACAACATTCAATTGTGATGTTCCCGGAGTAATGTCAGTGCAATGTGCTGGTGTCCAAGTCATAGTGTCCTCCCTGAGTACACGCACGATCTTTTCATGTGTTTCATCAGCCGTTATGATACATACAATATTAACTGCGCGTTCTTATGAGGCCCTGGACGTAAATTTCACTGATAAAGGGAACCGTGAATTGAACAGAATAAACCCAAATCTGCTAATACCAGTCGGATTTATATCAAATAAACGGGGATTTCCCTTATAAGTGATATATAATAATACACCACTGTCCTTTATCTGGTATATATACATTCGTCCCAATTTATGATAAAATCACTGAATAAATATTTCAATGGCACTACAAAATGTTCTGAAACCCATTGATAAAGTGGCCCCAACTACACAGTAGTTAATATGGTCACTTTCATTTTGTTACACATTTGTATGATATAAAGTGTAGAATAATAAAAAAATATATTATACATTATAATGCATTTATTTCTACACTTGAGCATATTTGCAAAACAAAAGAGCTACATTAGCTCAACTATTTGCTGTATCTTCAATTCAACCCTGTCCAGTGTAGAGTTTTAATTAGGCAGCCTGACAATGTCATCTGCGCCATGAGGCATAAGAGTACGACACATGTCCTAAAACGAAATATGGTGAAAAATCTATTTTACATACATTTATGGCGAATCGCCTGAGAATATCTAAGGCTGGACCCTAATATTGGCCTTCTAACATTAATACTTGCCCATAGTAGTCATCAGCAATCATTTCACTCTCCATCTAACGTCAGAGTATGTTCTCTACGTATCGATGCCAAGTCAATATCGGAGCCTCGTTGACGGTCTATCGCCGTACATAACATAATCTTCATATAATCGGGTTCGCGCATCCTCAAATGTATTTTAACAGGAGACAAATCTATGTGAGTATGTATTACGTGTTCACCCGTCGCTAGATGTATACATAATGGTGAGACGGGGGTTTATATAATACTACACATGGAACAGAACATACTAAGAAGAACTATTTTATAATATTACAATCAAGAAGTAAGTTTATATAAAACGCAACATGTGTCGAATATACGCATAACACAAACATATATAGTACGAATGACATAATGTTGTACATATAAAAACGTATATACGATGCAATATTTTACAAATAGCACGTAATACAACCGCAAAGTATTAATTTCCGTAAAAGTTCGCGATTATGAACATGTTAGCGGTACTCAATGTTCCAAGCGTTTGAATTCGTGGTGAGGAAACTCTATAGTAACGATTTCCCCGAAGAAGGCATTTCTCTCTTCTATTATTTTGAGGAGCGTACTCGGCGCCCCGTCGCACGTGTTATATGAACTGTTCAGCTGCCCCAGGTGCAATTGAAGGGTAGTTGTAATGGCGAAGCTTACGGGTTTATCTCCGGTATACGAACCGGGTCCGAGCCACCCTTTATTGTCGTTATGCACTTTAACGATACCGAGCAATTCACACATACGAGTCACGAGTCCGTTGGCTTTACAAATTCCGATACTAGCGAAGTCAGAATATTCTGAGTCAATAGACGTTTGTAAGCAGCTAAATGTCCATAAATCTCTGATAGCTTTATCGCGGCGACTACAGTACCGTCCCTGATGTATCCAAACTCATCCATTCACACAAGTAAGTGTTATTGATCTTAGGCCAACGCGCATATTCCCGCTTGGGTTAGCAATATATTGTTGGAGGCTTGTCGCCCCGCCCCTTTCAACATCGGTGATAGTATGAAACATAGTAATATGGCAGGTAAAGCTAAATCTTTAACTAGAGCCTTTAGTTATAATTACGGGGTTGTACACAAAACCGGCGCTATATATCCGCGCATCTCCTAGTCCAGAACTTAACTACCATGATAATCGTGGTTGGTCCAAATGAAGTTTTCATAACAGAGGTAAATATAATCTACCTGCTAACAAGACGGACATCGATGTGCGGGCTTGGAATAATACACCGATGCAATTCTGGCAAAACCAGCTTAATTTAGTTTATACAAATTTATTTTAGCTCGATTGCGAAACAAGTTATTTCAATAAATTACTCTCGAGACCTCATTCCTGATGGAATCCATCGCCACGTGGAATTTAAATGCCATACCTAAGGGCACAATCGTAACGGCTCCAGTGGGGCTCGAATTCCGGACCTTTCGCACCTGAAGCGAACGCGCATCCACTGCGCTATCACGATTTCGCGGTCTGGTGCGCTACATATGGGTGTGGTGTTTCTTTCATTGATCATCTGAACGGTGTAGATGTCCTAAATGAACCGTTGATGCAGTCGGTTTTTAATTTCCACGTATAATATACTATTAGGAGGATATTATGCGAACCTAACGTCGAGTTACCGCAAGATAATAGTTTCGATCAGCCCGGCGACCGACTGGAGGCAGAAGAGCTTTCCGAACAGCAACGGACTAGGCGATGTCTACACAAAAGGACACGTCGCGTGGAGGCGGACCGATTTCAGGAACAACAAAAAGGATAAACACATAATAAGCTAGAATGCCGGAAATCTGGACCCGACTAAAATGAAATTCGTGTACTAGCATATCATTAAACGAGCTGTGCGTTACGTCTAACGTGTACTAGTATATCATTATACGAGGTTTGCGTTACGTCTATCGTGTACTAGTATATCATTATACGAGGTTTGCGTTACATCTATCGTGTACTAGTATATCATTATACGAGGTTTGCGTTACGTCTATCGTGTACTAATATATCATTATACGAGGTTTGCGTTACATGTATCGTGTATTAGTATATCATTATACGAGGTTTGCGTTACCTCTATCGTGTACTAATATATCATTGAACGAAGTTTGCGTTACATCTATCGTGTACTAGTATATCATTAAACGAGGTTTGCGTTACGTCTATCGTGTACTAGTATATCATTATACAATGTTTGCGTTACGTCTATCGTGTACTAGTATACCATTATACGAGGTTTGCGTTACTCATATCGTGTACTAATATATCATTGAACGAAGTTTGCGTTACATCTATCGTGTACTAGTATATCATTAAACGAGGTTTGCGTTACGTCTATCGTGTACTAGTATATCATTATACAATGTTTGCGTTACGTCTATCGTGTACTAGTATATCATTATACGGGGTTTGCGTTACGTCTATCGTGTACTAGTATATCATTATATGAGGTTTGCTTTACGTCTACCTTGTACTAGTATATCATTATACGAGGTTTGCGTTACATCTATCGTGTACTAGTATATCATTATATGAGGTTTGCTTTACGTCTACCTTGTACTAGTATATCATTATACGAGGTTTGCGTTACATCTATCGTGTACTAGTATATCATTATATGAGGTTTGCTTTACGTCTACCTTGTACTAGTATATCATTATACGAGGTTTGCGTTACATCTATCGTGTACTAGTATATCATTATATGAGGTTTGCTTTACGTCTACCTTGTACTAGTATATCATTATACGAGGTTTGCGTTACATCTATCGTGTACTAGTATATCATTATATGAGGTTTGCTTTACGTCTACCTTGTACTAGTATATCATTATACGAGGTTTGCGTTACATCTATCGTGTACTAGTATATCATTATATGAGGTTTGCTTTACGTCTACCTTGTACTAGTATATCATTATACGAGGTTTGCGTTACATCTATCGTGTACTAGTATATCATTAAACGAGGTTTGCGTTACGTCTATCGTGTACAGTATATCATTAACGAGTTTCTTACTTACTGTATATATATCAAACGAGGTTTGCGTTACTCTATCGTGTACTAGTATATCATTATACGAGGTTTGCGTTACTCTATCGTGTACTAGTATATCATTAACGAGTTTGCGTTACGTCTATCGTGTACTAGTATATCATAAACGAGGTTTGCGTTACATCTATCGTGTACTAGTATATCATTATACGAGGTTTGCGTTACATCTATCGTGTACTAGTATATCATTATACGAGGTTTGCGTTACGTCTATCGTGTACTAGTATATCATTATACGAGGTTTGCGTTACTCTATCGTGTACTAGTATATCATTATACGAGGTTTGCGTTACATCTATCGTGTACTAGTATATCATTATACGAGGTTTGCGTTACATCTATCGTGTACTAGTATATCATTATACGAGGTTTGCGTTACGTCTATCGTGTACTAGTATATCATTATACGAGGTTTGCGTTACGTCTATCGTGTACTAGTATATCATTATACGAGGTTTGCGTTACGTCTATCGTGTACTAGTATATCATTATACGAGGTTTGCGTTACGTCTATCGTGTACTAGTATATCATTATACGAGGTTTGCGTTACATCTATCGTGTACTAGTATATCATTATACGAGGTTTGCGTTACATCTATCGTGTACTAGTATATCATTATACGAGGTTTGCGTTACGTCTATCGTGTACTAGTATATCATTATACGAGGTTTGCGTTACATCTATCGTGTACTAGTATATCATTATACGAGGTTTGCGTTACATCTATCGTGTACTAGTATATCATTAAACGAGGTTTGCGTTACATCTATCGTGTACTAGTATATCATTATACGAGGTTTGCGTTACGTCTATCGTGTACTAGTATATCATTATACGAGGTTTGCGCTACATCTATCGTGTACTAGTATATCATTATACGAGGTTTGCGTTACGTCTATCGTGTACTAGTATATCATTACGAGTTGCTACTCTACGTGTACAGTATATCATATACGAGGTTTGCGTTACTCTATCGTGTACTAATATATCATTAAACGAAGTTTGCGCTACATCTATCGTGTACTAGTATATCATTAAACGAGGTTTGCGTTACGTCTATCGTGTACTAGTATATCATTAAACAAGGTTTGCGTTACGTCTATAATTGTACTGGTATATCATAATACGAGGTTTGCGTTACGTCTATCGTGTACTAGTATATCATTATACGAGGTTTGCGTTACATCTATCGTGTACTAATATATCATTATACGAGGTTTGCGTTACGTTTATCGTTACTAGTATCATTAAACGTGGGTTGCGCTACGTCTATCGTGTACTAGTATATCATACGAGGTTTGCGTTACGTCTATCGTGTACTAGTATATCATTATACGAGGTTTGCGTTACGTCTATCGTGTACTAGTTTCATTAAACGAGGTTTGCTTTACGTCTATCGTGTACTAGTATATCATACGAGGTTTGCGTTACATGTATCGTGTATTAGTATATCATTATACGAGGTTTGCTTTACGTCTATCGTGTACTAGTATATCATTATACGAGGTTTGTGTTACCTCTATCGTGTACTAATATATCATTGAACGAAGTTTGCGTTACATCTATCGTGTACTAGTATATCATTAAACGAGGTTTGCGTTACGTCTATCGTGTACTAGTATATCATTAAACGAGGTTTGCTCTACGTCTATCGTGAACTAGTATATCATACGAGGTTTGCGTTACGTCTATCGTGTACTAGTATATCATTGAACGAAGTTTGCGCTACATCTATCGTGTACTAGTATATCAATTAAACGAGGTTTGCGTTACTCCTATCGTGTACTAATATATCATTGAACGAAGTTTGCGCTACATCTATCGTGTACTAGTATATCATTATACGAGGTTTGCGTTACTCCTATCGTGTACTAATATATCATTGAACGAAGTTTGCGCTACATCTATCGTGTACTAGTATATCAATTAAACGAGGTATGCGTTACGTCTATCGTGTACTAGTATATCATTAAACAAGGTTTGCGTTACGTCTATCGTGTACTAGTATATCATACGAGGTTTGCGTTACGTCTATCGTGTACTGGTATATCATTATACGATGTTTGCGTTACTTTCATCGTGTACTAGTATATCATTAAACTAGGTACTGTGTTACGTCTCTCGTGTACTAGTATATCATTATACGAGGTTTGCGTTACGTCTATTGTGTACTAGTATATCAGTATACGAGGTTTGCGATACGTCTATCATGTACTAGTATATCATTAAACGAGGTTTGCGTTACGCGTATCGTGTACTAGTATATCATACGAGGTTTGCGTTACGCGTATCGTGTACTAGTATATCATTATACGAGGCTTGCGTTACGTCTATCGTGTACTAGTATATCATTATACGAGGTTTGCGTTACGTCTATCGTGTACTAGTATATCATTAAACGAGGTTGCATTACGTCTATATTGTACAAGTATATCATTATACGAGGTTTGCGTTACGTCTATCGTGTACTAGTATATCACTAAACGAGGTGTGCGTTACGTCTATC
>CM026401.1:14015713-14086659 GCA_014843695.1 Archivesica marissinica
CTATATATTATACTAGCTTTGATAGTATGGTAGTTTGTAGGTATATAGATAAAAATATATACTATAATGGCGCTGCGAGCAAATTATCGAATATGCAGCCTGCTTAGTTTCGATTTATGAAACAAAAAGGCGGGCATCCATTTTTTTTTCAAGGTCATCACATTTAATTTTGTTTTTGTTTGGCAATTAGTTGGTTTACATGTAGCAGCGGGGCATTGGAATTGCATTCCTAATGCTGCAATGCTCTGCTGTGAGCTTTACTTAACCTTTTGGCATATTTACAAGAGAAATAAGAATAAACGACCGCACAAAAATAGCAAAATAATAGACCGCGAATACTGTTTTGCATTTGAATCTGCCGCCTATAGCATGGATAACTCTTGTATATATAACACACGAGATGGGGATGGCCATACGTCGGGTTTACTATCACGAGTTGAGGCCGAATGCTCATTCTTAGTGTGGTTATGCAGGGAGTTGTGCTGGCGGTAGGCAAATGTTGTACCCTCGTGTGTCTTGTAAGTTTTTTCCTTTCTGTCTATTTATATGGAATGCAGTGTGGCTGTTGGTATTTCCGCCCAAGTAATACACGCAGTTATACTTCATTGGCAATTATCTCAATAAATATTGGTGTTCTGTACTGCTGATAAAAATTATTTGTTATTCTAATATTAAGACATTTATAGGTTGTGGCACCTTTGTAGTTGATGGTGGTGTGGCCAAGGCTTAATATTAGTCCCTATGCACAATATATCCTTGCCCGTTTCAGCTAGGAGTTATTCAATAGGACTTTAGAGCCCGGCGGACTTCCACATTATGCTGTTGCACATTATAATATGTCTAAATAATGACTATTTGGTCTGTCATTCATTAACCTTGGCAGTTAGGGGCTTTTTCCAATCCATGTCGACTTGTGGGACCTGGCGCATGCTTATCGTTATACCGCAACCGATGTTTTGGTTACGTCTATGTCAGTTTGGGGGAACCGGATATAAAGCTATGTCCGTACCGCAACCGATGTTTTGGTTACGTCTTTGCCGGCTCGAGGCAGCTGGCTTAGGCCTATATATTTATATCGCAACCGATGTTTTAGTTGCATCTATGTCAACTTGCAGAACGTACTGCAACCGATGGCATGGCTGGATCTTTTTCAACTTGTGGAGTTTGTTTTGGGTTTGGGCGGAGAGGTACCCATCTCAACATGCGGGGTTCTTCAGCTGCTGGCATGGCTGCATCTGTCTCAACTTGTGGAGGTCCTGCATGCGTTGACTTATTATGGATAGTCCGACATGCTGTTTTATTTTGTACAAAATATTTCCCATGAACTGAATTTGCATAGACATGTCTACATTTATTATGAATATTTGGCACCTTAAATCATTTCCATTCTGTATGTCAACGAACTATGACAACTCGAGCAGTAAGTGCAGACACTCCTAAACGGGGCTTTATTGAGTTAATGCAGTATTTGACATAGTATCGTTAGTTATTTTAATTAACAATGTAGCAATTGTAAGTGTAATAATTTCTGATATGGATTTTGCCAGATCTGGTTACCTAATGTGAAACTGTTGTAATGACTAAAGCAGATTATTTATTTTAATATTGGCTTACATTCAGACATTTAGTGAACAGGGTAACACAGTTATGGCCAAATTTTATTATAATTCACTTGGGACGAATGTTCATGAATAACGGTTGATCAGAGACATTTCCTAACGGGTATCTATTTTTTGGATTAAATATGATAGATCACTAAATTAGTGTTTTCGGAAATATCTAGAAAATTGACCATCTTAAAACCATCTTAAAATATCATATTTTGTTTAGAGGTACATGAAACACCTATTTAGCAGATATTGTTCCACTGCTATGGTACAATATGACATAGTGGACCATAAATGATATTTCCACCACCAGTTTAATGCGGGTCATGGATTGATTTGTCATCAATTTGTCAAAATTTATTCCAGTTTATTCGTACGGTTTTCTGGACTGTTTAGATTAATGTTATGTCGATTTAGATTTAAGGGTGGAGGAAGTGTCGTTTAAATACTTATAAAATAACCCGTTCATAAGAGTTATTTGTATTATAGTTACTGGTTACTCTGGTCACTGTTAAAGAACAAAGTTTACAGATCATCAAGTAAGCTTGTATTACTGTCCAATTGATTTGGGACTAGTGTATGTTTACTGTCCAATTGATTTGGGACTAGTGTATGTTTACTGTCCAATTGATTTTTGACTAGTGTTTGTTTACTGTCCAATTGATTTGGGACGAGTGTTTTAAGTCATAGGACTTGAATAGGTACTTTTGCGCTAAAGATACTGTATCGAAAGAATTGTTGTATAGTAGTGGACTACCCAATTAGGATGAGTACAAGTCCTACTCCAACTTTAGTGGCTGTCAATGTTGCCTCGTATGAGGAATTGCTCACAGTACCGGGCTTGGATGGGAAAACCGCTCGCAAAATCGTACAATTGCAGAGTAAAAACATACTCATCACGGAGTCTGTGCTGAGAGCAATCAGTTTTAGGGTAAATCCTAACTACATTGACTTTGCCACTGATATCTTAGTCGCAAGGAGAGATTCGCCAAAGGGGACGAGTGTGTCGGGGATGACGGGGCAAGAGGAGATGGGAGATACTAATTTCCTCATCCTCTCACAAACACCTGTGACCGGCATGGCTTCGGGTACACGACACCTGACTAGACATGCATTTGCTTCACCGACACATTCCCCGCGTGATCTTCGGCCCGTCGCACAGACAGGTCCTAAAACACTTACCTATGGGGGTAAGGAAGCTGGTCAATCACAGGCAGCACTGGGGGATGGGGGGGATATATCCGGTGGTAGAGGAGCAACCTCAAAGGTTCTGCCCCAACAGTATGCTGGAAAATGTATTGCTCACAATCCCGTACATAGGGATACGTCAAGGGAGAAATCCCAGCAACAGCTAAGGCTAGAGGAATTGTCCAACCGACGCAATAGGGACCAGAAATTACTTAACGAGGGGGAATTATGTATGGATACCCCTGTGCGGGGGTACTACACACAGGTCAGGCACGAGGGTAAACCAAGTAGCCCACATCCCAACTTCAGGGATGACCCTGTATTTAAAGATACCCCTGTTAAGGAATACTACAATCAACAAGTCAGGCACGAGGGTAAACCAAGTCGCCATCATCCCAACAGTAAGGATGAACTTGTGATTGATAAAAGAATCCCTGAAGGTCCGATTCCGACTCAGCCTTATCCTGGAGCTCGTATTGTCGATCCCGGTCACCTGTATGACCAGCAGACCCCCAATATGCCCTCATTTGACCATAATAATTTAGATCCCAGATCGGGACATGGGGGCGCGGGGAGAATTCCTCATCCTATGGAATTCCCAAATTACTATGGAATTCCACAATATGGTATCCCGTCATACGGATGCCCATCTCCTATTGCCACGCAATTAGGAGTGTATGTCACCCCTCCAGATAACTTGCAATTTAGAAGGGACTCGCTCCATTACCCGCAGGACGTAACATATGAGATGCCCTCATCCATACGGCCACCTAGGCAGGGTTATGCGAATCCGCAAGTACGCCCACATGGATTACCTGTACCTGATCACATACAACAGGTAAACCGGGAACCTTCAGTACCACATGTCCGACTGGTTAACAGGGATATCAAGTGGGACCGCCCCATTCATGAGGAGGAATGTGATGACGATAGGCCACCAATACAGCCGCGCCATCGACCCATCCGCCCTCAGTTGAATATTCCTAGAACCCTGTCGTATGACGGGACTGGAAAATGGCACTCATTTAAGCTCAAATTTACAAAATATGCTGATGAGTGTGAATGGGGAGCGCAGGAACGTAGGGATCGCCTTTGCTACATACTCACTGGAAAGGCAAGTGATTTCTACACCCATGTTCTTGAAAGGAATCCAAATGTGGACTTTTTCGCTCTGATGTCAAAATTTTAAAAAAGGTTTGATTTTCGTGACTTGACAGAGGCTCTAATACTAGAGTTCCATCAAGCCGAACAACAATTAGGCGAATCTATGGAGGAATGGGGTGAGCGGGTAGTAGATCTGTCACTCCGGGCATACAATGAAATGCCGGATAACCGCATGTATTAGCATGGCTGTGGTACGTTTTTGTCAAGGCTTGACGGATCGTAATGCCGGCGCTAGTGTATGTAATCAACGGCCGGAATCCATTGAATCGGCCATAAATAGTGTTCTGTTGTTCCAACATACAAGACATATTATGAAACGGAAAATGGTGCGATTTGATAAAAATCGTACCGACATAATGGAACTGACTGGACATGAATCGGACGATTCTGAGGATGGCTATCGGGTCCAGAGCGTTTCTCGACCTGAGGTTAGACCAAATCGCAGATACTATAATAGAACGTCGAATGCCAAACCCGTAGACATTAGCAAGGAGTCTTCAGAGTCCAAAGAAATCAAGGACTTAGTGAAGACTATGGGAAGTAAATTGGATCAGGTCGTAGAGAGCTTGACAAAAATGACAACTATGTTAGGGCGTCAAAATGTAAGAGAAAGCTCTCCGACTAGATCTCATATTGCAGGATCATGTTACCATTGTGGCAAAGTGGGACATTTTCGAAATAGATGTCCAGTCTTACCGCGTGACAAAACTGTCTCTCAAATTGCTGACGAATCTTTAAACGACTCCGGATCGGACTAAAGGGCCTAGGCCCGACCCCACCTTCACCAGAGAGCCTTAATGAAACCACAGAGATGGCTAGTCTGTGTCTCGATGCAGATGTAATACATCAAAATCCTTTTGCGATTTATCCCAGCTCTTATTCTGCGGATATATGTCCTGAGGGCACACCCATTGATAAGGGTAGAGGTAATCTTGGTCCAAGTAGAGCAGAGGAGAGTCCCGAGGAAGATATAGTTAGCCTTAGCGGTCTCGATTCTGCTCACCGCAATATAGACCTTCATCGGTATACTACCCATTGTCCTCGTAATACGGACCTAGGGAATATAACAACCGTAGCTAACCCCAACGGTCTCGAGTCTGTAGACCATCATTTGTACGAGACCCCTAGTCCTCGTAATACAGACAGAGGGACCATAAAAGTGTGTACAATGGATCCGTTGATGCAGGATACCACTTTCCCGGAGACTAGTCGCCCTGAAATAGAAAACGAGCCTCTGGAGGAGAGCATTAATATATGTCAGCTTAGGTCCAACTCAATGTTGCAAGCACAAACTTCGATAAATGGAGTAGCAACATCTGCTGTAATTGACACAGCAGCCCAGGTTTCCCTGATTTCAGATAAGTTCTATTCAGAACTAACAGATAAACCCCAGGTGATAAAAAGGGTCAAAATGCATACCGCCGGAAGGGAGTTATCTATGAAAGGGTACATAGTGGGACCTGTGAAGGTTAACTTGGGCAAAGAGACATATGAGCAAAATGTCTATGTTGCTCCCATACAGGACCCTATGTTACTTGGATTAGACTTTATGCTGACCCATGGTATGCACATAGAGATTCCACCAGCTCTAACGGGAGTTCCTACAATCATGGTAAAAGGTGAGAAAATAGAGCTCACCGTAGGAAGGGATCAGCATATCAAAGTGGCCAAAGTCACGGTTAGTAAAAGGGCCATTGTTCCACCGAATTCGGCTATGCATGTTCACTGTGAATTAAAAGACAACATATCGGAGTATGTCATCGAGCCAATTTCAGGACTTAAAGTAATAGTACCACGTACAGTACACGCAGCAAATTCGAAGCCCACGATTTGTGTATTAAATGTGACTGATAGGTACATAACTATGAAAACAGATTCCCAAATAGCCCACGCTCAGGAAATTGGTGAAACTTTACCTATCCCAGAAATCTCGGGATCACTAGAGGTAAATAAATCCACCGGCACTGAGGACAGTTTTGACCTGCCCAGCCACTTAGTTGATATGTACAATGGGTCATTGTCACAGTTAACTGATCATGAAGTGGTTCAGTTTGGGGAGTTACTCATTGATTATCAGGACATCTTTGCTAAGGATGAATTCGATTTGGGAAATTTTACTGACATTAAGCACAAAATAAACACTGGCGTGTCGAGACCCATTAAGCAAAGGATGCGTAGAACGCCCTTATGCTTTGTTAATGAGGAGGAGGAGCATTTACAAAAAATGCTGAAAACTGGAGTTATCCAGCCTTCCATGTCTGAATGGGCTTCCGCGCCTGTGTTGATACGAAAAAGAGATGGTTCGGTCCGGTGGTGTCTGGACTATCGAGCTCTTAATAATGTCACGGTCAAAGACGTTTTCCCTCTCCCCAACGTAGAGGAATGTCTAGATACCCTTGAGGGCAATGAGTGGTTTTCGAAATTGGATGCAAACAGTGCATACTGGCAGGTAAAACTGTCTGAATCAGACCAAAAGAAAACGGCGTTCATTACAAAGTACGGCTTGTACGAATTCGTACGAATGGCGTTTGGACTTTGTAATGCTCCCGCCACATTTGCCAGGGTCATGAACTTGATTCTACATGGGTTAAATTGGAATATAGTCCTGGCTTTTTTGGATGATATTCTGGTTATGGGAAAGAGTTTCCAAGAGCATATGTTGAACCTGGAAAAAGTGTTCCAAAGGTTGCGACAATACAAGCTCAAACTAAAGCCCAAGAAATGTGTCTTTTTTCAAATAAAGGTGGAATTCTTAGGAAGAATTGTGTGCAAAAATGGCCTAGAGATGAGTGATGGACATATCACCACAGTTAAAAACTGGCCACTTCCTAAGAACAAAAAAGGAGTCCAACAATTTCTGGGACTAGCAAATTACCATAGGGCCTTTATTAAGGACTATGCCAAACTGGCCTCTCCACTATATGAATTAACTGGGTCCAAGGTTTTTCAGTGGGGTAGAGAACATGATGAAGCCTTTGATGAAATAAAAAAAGCTTTGACTACCCCACCAGTTCTGGCTTTACCTAATGGAAGGGATCAGTTCATATTAGATTGTGATGCCAGTGATTTTGCTATTGGATGTGAACTCGTACATGTTCAAGAAGGTGCAGAGAAAGTTATAGCGTATGCAAGTTTCTCATTGACCTCTGAACAAAAGAAATATTGTACTACCCGGAAGGAATTACTAGCTGTGGTACGCTTTAAAAGACAGTTTCGCCACTATATTTTGGGTAAACTAGTCATTGTGCGCACTGACCACAACAGTTTAACATGGCTATTAAACTTTAGAGAGCCACAGGGTCAGCTGGCGAGATGGATTGAGGAACTAGGACAGTATAACCTCAAAATCCAACACCGCAAAGGCATCAAACATTGTAATGCGGACGCTCTGTCCAGAATTCCTGACTCCGACACATGTCCAAATTTCAAACTGGGACAAGTCGTGGAGAATTTACCCTGTGGTGGGTGCACAAAATGTACAAGGGCACATCAAAATTGGTCGGGTTTTGTATCCGATGTGGACGATGTAATTCCTTTGTCCACATGGAAAAGCTTCAACCCAGACGACACCGAAAAGGATAGTATGTGTGCCCTAACTTGGGTAAGCGATTCTTGTTCAGAAAGAAAACCGCAACACAACTCGGTAACGGCTACTGACGATATCCCATTTATCCATTTGGATATCCAGGCCGATACTGGTCCAGTAGTACGAATAGTCGGAACAAATACGGTAACAACGAATACTGTATGGGGACATGATGCTGCCGATATCATTAAGCAGCAGTCCGAAGATTCAAATATGAAATTTCTGCTATCTTGGCTACATAACCATACCCAGCAATCCGATGGTAATATATTCTTGCAAAATCCAGTAGCGAAAAAATATTGGATTAATAAAGATATGTTCTTCCTGGAGGACGGTGTTTTATGGAAGAAGAGTAAGACGGATGATGACAAATTGTTAGTCATTCCAGATACTCTTAAGCCACACATTCTAGAGCTTAACCATGACATACCGTCGTCGGGCCATCAAGGTGTGGTTCGAACCAAGGCCAAATTAAGATGCAAATATTATTGGCCAGGAATGGGAAAGGACATTGAAAGTTATGTTTTGAGTTGCGCGGTATGCAGACAAAGTAAAAAACCAAACAGGCACGCCCGCATTCATATGACTAATTTTCATGCAGGACATCCTATGGAAAGGGTCCATCTAGATTTTCTTGGACCCCTTCCGAGAACGAAAAATGGTAACGAACACATACTGATGATCGTAGACCAGTTCACCAAATGGGTGGAGTGCATCCCTTTGCCATCCCAGACAGCAGAAGTCACCGCGCAGGCGGCTATAAATGAATTCTTTGCTCGTTTCGGCTATCCCTTCGAAATATATACAGATCAAGGAAGAAATTTTGAAAGCACACTCTTCAAGCAAATATGCACCATTTTACATATACACAAGGCTCGTACAACTGCGTACAGACCGTCTTCCAATGGGCAAGTAGAACGGTATAACCGTACTTTAATGGATGCAATACGTTGCTACATTGGAAAGGCCCAGAATCAGTGGGATAAACATCTAGCTCAAATCGCAAGTGCCATGAGATCTTGTGTAAACAGGGATACTGGCTTTACCCCTAACAAATTAATGTTGGGACGGGAAGTAAATCATCCAGCGGAGTTGATGTATGCTGTCCCATTGCATAAAGAGAAAAAATTGGAAGACTATGTAAAAGAGTCCGAAAGTGCAATACAATTAGCACACGAGACGGCCCGTACGGTCTTAATAGCCACCCAAAAGAGAATGAAGAGGGACTATGACATACGGGTAAATGCTAAAACATACAAACCAGGAGACACAGTTTTTATTCTCGATACGGCGTCCAGGAAGGGTAAATGTAAAAAGCTATCCGCTCCGTGGAAGGGTCCGGGAATAATAGTAGCTAAACTGACTCCATATTTGTATCACATTAAAACGAAGAATGCAGTATTTGTCGCCAATCATGATAAACTGGCAGCGTGTGAAACGCGCCAATTGCCACCCTGGCTTCAGAAATACAGCGATAATTTTCAGTTGTTGCTGGATAAACTTTCTGTCCAGGGTACTACTGGGGACCGTAGCATTCTGTACTGTCTGTGTAGGAAACCGTATGCAGGCGAATTCATGATACAGTGTGACGAATGTGAAGAATGGTATCATGGAGCCTGTGTATATGTGTCCTCGCATGATGCGATAGATATTGACAAATATTCCTGTCCCTTGTGTAAAAATCGGGGATGTAGATCTTGAACAAACTTATGGTTTCAGGAATGTCGAATATTAAGCGTATTGACGAGGTCGCGATCAGGCGAGCGATAGAGTCGGTGGACTCCGTCACGACCAGGGGTGTCGTAATGGCACCATTGGAGTTATTCAACCAGGTCCAGCGGGTACATGGTCTGCCACCGGGCGAGTTTAAGCGCCTCATTAAGGGACAGGCTGACATTGCTGTGGCGAGGATAAACTGGAAGTGGGTTAATGAGGCCCGGCAGTATGCCCCTCTATTTTTTGATGACGCCTGGATCAACGACGTTTTGCCAACCAAATCTGGTAAAATGTTCAGAAGGAAAGTCACCCCCTTCCAGGATTATCAGGGACAAGGTTCTGTGCCCTCGCGAGATATTCGCTATCCTTCGTCTGGGTCTACCCCTTGCCTGTCTTTTTCCGGTCACGGGAAGGAGGATACAGTAATGTCTGCCCAGCTGGACCCCGATTCGGACTCGCTCGATCTATCTGAACCATTGGCGTGTAAGTTAGATCTTAGCCATGTGGGTCTGGATGGGTTAGGTGGTTGCTCAACGGGTCCCTTCCGTAAGGAGGACCCTGTTGTCAATCCACTTACCACGGATGTTGGGGATATTGCCGAGAGTCTGGACTATTCAGACTATGAGGCACCCCTTCTGGAATGTCCTTGTAATGTGGACATGTATGTGGCCGTACCATGTGATATTGGGCCGGGTCCGCTTGCGGAACTGGGTGGGGAACCAATGGAAGGTACGGTCGATTCGACTAATTCCACTCGTCCTGTTTCTAATATAATAAAGGAGGTATTAGTCGAGTGCATTGTAGTTCCTCAAACTCTGGAACAGACTTGGGATGGAGGTCAGGACGGCAATGCTCTGAAACCCGCCAAAGACGGAGGGTTAGGAGTAGTAAATGTCCTGGCTCGGTCGCAAAACTCCCCGATTGCAAGACATTGGGTGTTAGTGGTCGGAGTCAGATGGGAACGGAGACTGCACCTCGTAGGAAGGTACCAGTTGCTGATGTTCTATGTAAGCCGAGGTATATGGATGAGGCTGGGCCCCGACGCAAAGTCAGGGCTGGTGGGTTTTCAAATTGTCCCGTCTGTGGCTTTAGGACTAAAACTTTGAAGCTTCACGCTTTCAAGCACCACGTCCCAAGTGTCTTCCACGACAACGAAACCACTGCTCAGCTGATGACCCCTCGTTTTCACCGGGAAAGAGTGGATTATCTCGTAAAATTGGCTCGCCTGGTAGTCGGACCACACGCAGGGTTAAGGGATTTGTGTAGCATTCTGAACAGGAAGGCTTTAATTCATCCCTGTTCCGAAATCTCGGAGACGAGTCAGACAGCGATGAGGAGGTTATGTAAGACACACTGCTGGGTTACCCCAAAAGTGTTCAAACTGTGTCCTATGAACTCGAATGCTTGCCTGATTCACTGGAGACCTCTGTTAGCACTGGAAAGTGAGCTGCCGACGGAAGGGCAGGCTCAGTTCTGGCGCATATGCGGTGAGGTTCCCAGTGTTAACTCCGAACTGAGATTTTAGGGACACTTCGAGTTCAGGAAGAGATGTGGTGGCCGACGACACCACTGCCACACTGGAATTCACAGTTAAAACCTCTGGTGAGGGAAGTGTCATGGCCGATACACTGATCGTCCCAGAGCCCGAGGTTACTCTAGGTCCTAGGGAAGTTGTGGCCAATAAGTCTGGGTCGAAACTAAAAGTAACGGTGGGCCCCAGTGCTTGGTTTTCAGAATGAGGCAATAGCATCCGCCTATCCAGGTCATCTGACTGCGGGAGGAATGTTAGAGGCGGTGGATAGTCACTTCCATCTCGACAAGACTGCTAGGAAGATACTTGGTGGTGTTTCTAACGCCAAGTTGAAGGGTATGTCTGGGGAATTGTTAGACATAGTTCTAGGATATACTCGACAGGTTCAGCCTCTCCTTCCGGTCAAGTTAGTTGGTCTGGTGGCTATTTACTGTGACCCAAAGGTTTTTCCGAAGCATTTTCCTACGGACAATAGGGTTAGAATTGCAGTAGGGATACACCCGAGGAACACTAGAGATTTCCGTGAAAGTCAGTTTACTGATCTGCAGCGGATTCTCAGCTATCCTGAGACGGTGGCGTTAGGGGAAATTGGTCTGGACTGGACCGAGCCTAAACACACCTGGGGCAAACTGGAAGCTCTTTTCCGCCGAATATTGTCTCTCTCCTGTGCAGGGAGGGTGTTGGTCCTCCACCTCAGAGGTAAGACCCCTCTTGACACTACGGTGTACGCCAGGGGTTTGGGATTATTGCGCCAAAATGCAACCAATTCATTTACATTGTTTTGGTGGCAGTTGCGCAGTGGTTAAGGCTTGGATACAGTCATTTCCAGACTGTTACTTCGGGTTCACGGCCAAAACGTCCAAGTTTCAGCCGGATCAGATCGAAGCATTGAAGTCGATCTCTTCGAGCCGTCTCTTGCTGGAGACCGACTCCCCGTTCTTGTCTCCTGGGGTAGGGGGTGATCATTCGCCCGTTATAAATACCCCGGAGTATATTGGAGATGTCGCCCAGTTGGTGGCTTTGAGGAGAGGTATGACGGTGCAGAATCTGTTGAAGGTTACTACGGACAATAGCCGCCGTCTTTATCACCTCTAAACACTATATACATCCATCATCCTGATTCTGTAATACTACGACCGAAATTAGTTTCCAACCATGGTAGGAATTTCTTTCGGTTTCATTAACATATTTGGGTCAAAATTTATTCGTAATAATTATAACATTATTAACTGCCCAGGTAACATATTCTTTAACACCATATGTCAAAAAAGGTGCTATATATTACTTTAATGGGGATGTATCAACGTTTCCACTCGCACCCCAATGCATAGGGATACATAAATAGTAATGAATTTTCTCTAACTGGCTCATGTTACCTTGGCTGAGGATAATTGGTTCATCCCATTCCTTCAGTCATACTATAGCGGGCAGCTCATCCCCCAGGGGGAGGGTTAATGTTATAAAACGGGGAAGAGTGTTGTGTATTTACACGGTGGTCTCATCCCCGGTTCGAGGGTACTCGTTTTTGCCGGTTAAGCGAGACTAGAAAAGGTCGTCAACCCGGATGACCTTTGTACCTCGGACGATCCGAATATAAGGCGGGACGAGGCCGCATTGAAGACAGATGATACTCAGAGATACTAACAGACAACTAGGAAACCTTGGATTACGGACACGTACATTTGGCGGTGAGATGCAATACTCTTGTAATGTAGTCTTGTAACGCAAAGCTATATATTATACTAGCTTTGATAGTATGGTAGTTTGTAGGTATATAGATACAAATATATACTATACAGTGCATCACTGACATAGTTTGACAAATACGGTTTCAGATTATATTTGAGAAGAAGTCTGTAGATGTCTGGTATATAACCATGTAGCTGCATTGCATCATTGCCATAGTGAAACAGGCGCATTATAAACATCCGTATGGACAGATAATGACAAGGTAGTCGGCATAGCTGACCCAGGAATATAAGCTTCTTATAATCAATCATCGTCTCTATTGGAGAGATTCCCAGACAACTAAGAGCTATATCTGTATTAGCAAATGGCGGTAAGTTTTGGACCAGTTTAATACAGAATCGATTACTTCTTTCTAGTTGCAATAAACTGGATCTGGACATATAATTCCACAATTCGCTGCCAAATAGTGCCTTTGTTACCACTACCAATTTGTATATAGTTGCCCAAGAGACGGGACTTATAGCATTCTGGGCGATTCCATTGTTCATTATACTAAGAAGACTTCCTCTTAGTTTTGTACTTGCATCGCGCATAGAGTCGCACACAGTCATATACTTATCGCAGATCACCCCTAGGTGTACATATTGTTCTACTTCCTCAATAATCTGAGGACCAAAATGAAAAGTCCTTGAGTGTTTAAGGTAATCGGATTTGGATTCATTAAATACAATAATGGCACATTTCGATGGATTATACAGATACCGCCATTTCCTCGAGTAGTCATAACATATTGACAGCATATTTTCCAGTCCTTTTTTAGAAAATTACACTAACAACATGTCGTCTGCAACTGTAGGGCTATTTATATTCATATTATAAACACAAATACCTAAATCACTGTTCTCAAGTTTGCGAATTAAACCATTTATGAAAAACAGATAAAGTAATGGTGAACTTTTGCCTCCTTGACGCGTACCCTGTGTTACGTCAAACCAGCCAGAAATAAAATTGCGGTTGCGCACACAACTTCGCATAGATTTGTACATTTGAAGGAATTAACCAAATGAGTGACGATCAATTCCAGAATCTAACAACTTATATGAAAGGCCATCATGCCATACGATATCAAACTCTTGACGGGCGTCTAGATAGCAGACATATACATTACTTCTATTTTCTTTTCCAAAGAGGATGCTCTCTTTTAGTACAAAGGACGTCATGGTACAACCTAGTTCTTTTTGGAAACCGCCTTGTTGACAGCTTAAGGTCGATAATATATTTGATTCACACCTTTCTAAAATTATATGTTCATACACTTTAAGCAAGCAAGATGTGAGAGAAATTGCCCAATAATTATTTGGTTCATCTTATCTTTTTTCCCCACCTCTATGTATAGTAATTATGACACTTTTATTCATCTCATACGGAATATATTATAAGTTCAACATCGCATTATATAGTTGTGCTATGGCACGTACGAGTAATTTGCCACCATACATTAGATGTTCGTAATAAATTTGGTCATGTCGACAACTATTGCCTTTTTTACAAGACTTAATTGCTTTAACAACGTTTTCTTCAGTGAGTAGAGTTGAACATTCATCATCTATATGTAATTCGGGAGTGTATTGCAATAATCGAGAGTCAAAGCTCTCATCTTTTAACGGCGAGTATAGATTTGTGAGGTATATCTTCCACTGATCTGTAATTGATTTTGGATCTTTATATACATATCCATTAAACTTTATTTCAGACCCTGCACTGTTTGAAGTATTTTTTTGACTATTCTCCAGATTCTTTGATTATCAAACTCTGCGGTTTTGTCTATTTCTTCGTCTTGCTCTGACAGATATTTTAAGACATGATATCGTTGACAATGCCGGACATCGCGTTTCGAATTGTTATAGTTTACGTACGATTCGGATGAATATAGACGGGGCCTTCCATCTACAATCCACTTTCGACGTAGTTGTTTCATATGCTTATGGAGCGCAGACAGCTGGTTGGACCAATAAGGCTTAAGTAAATGTTTAAACGTTGGCTGCTTAAAACACTTCTTAGAGGTCGATGTTACTGTGTCTATAATATTTATATACGCGTTGTCGACGTTTTCAATATTATTCATACGCGCTGTTCTCGTGCTTAACAACGTCTGTGAATTGTCTACAAGGTTCACATATTTAATGAGTTCATCTTCCTTTACCCGGTTCCAGTTGATGAAGAATATATTAGTATTGTTTACGTCGTTTATGTATTGGAAGGGTTCCTCTAAAATTACAAGATGCATTTTACAAATAATTGGTCTATGCCTTGAAACATTCAAACAATTGTCATCAACTATTTCCACATACTGTACACAGTACAATTTTTCAGCTGGAATCATTACATAGTCAATGAGCGTTTCATATTGGTCATCATATGAGACGAACGTGTGCGGGCCCCTATGCACATATCAAGTGTATTTACTGCAATAAGGTTTGTTTCAGAGATAAAGTGCTCTAGGTATACACCTCTAGCATCTGGGTTATTCCTTGTAAAAACAGTGTTAAAATCGCCCATCATTACCACGGTGCCACTCTCAGAGTAGTAACTCCATATGTTATACAGTCTATCAACATAATCTCTATTGTATTGTATACACTGATTTTTACATGGCAAATATATTTGAAATATGTACATACACTTATACTGATCATAATTAAATTGTATACCTATTATTCTGTCGTCATCAATATTTAGTGGTGTCACATACTTGTTATGTTTAGTGTGCCATAGTAAACCAACTCCGCCTTTACCCACACGTCTATTACTGGGTAGTTCTAAGCTATTGTCACATACACCGTAAGCATTGTAATTGCTGTTTACTGACTTTAAGATCGATATGTTTCTGTTGTATAACCAATGTTCAGCGATTCCACAAAACACATATAACTACAACTAGCCATCAACCCTGATACATTCCATGATAATATGTTTAAGTTCATGAAACAAAATATGAAATACATGTGTTAATGAAAGCACTAACGAATTATGTACTGAATAGTGTGCACTTAGTCAATGCTACTTAGTTGAGAATACATGTTATAGTTATAGTATGATCTATGCTCAGTATCCGCAGTTGTCGAACTTGTCCAATCGTGCGACGTGTAGGTCGGACGCATGTGATTGGTTCGACGTCTCTGCAACACACCACTGGAGAGCCACGGTTTGCAATACACGTTGTCGGGCCAGAATCCTGGGTGTTCTACTAGATGACAGTTTTCATCGGTCTCAAGATTGAGAGGAATAATAACAAATCACAACGATTTGCGTGAGGGAAAATTTGTAACAAAGGTCACTCTGGGGCCCCTCCAATTAACATAGGCGGCAATCTGGGATTCCGTGATAGAATCCTTATACCCACTAATAAAGAACCTTTTAGGTCTTTTCTTAGAGACACAGAATTCGACCGAATACTGTAGATCCAGATTTTGGGTATGCCGTGATGATATATGCACGGGTATTTCATTTCGCCTGGGATCATTGGGGGTCCCAATGTCAGCAATGATCTGTGCACATGTCACTTTGTGTTTTCTCGGTGCATTTCGCTGAACCTTTGCATGCATCCTGGTGGGTGGGTGAATACAATGTGAACGAGTACGATCACTTGTCAGAATACTGGCGACATCACTTTGTTTTGCACAACTAACGATGTTGAGAATATCGCACTGCACAGATACATCTGCTTTTACAATCACAACATACCAACTAAGCTGACTGTCTACATATGCAGAGTTGCTACTTGCATTGATGTGTTCGGAATTGATAGGTTTGTGAACACATCCAGATAAGAAGTCAGCAATATCGTCTATACAGGTATTGGAAGTAAGTGTTTGATTTGTTTCATCCACCGGTAGTGGGAGGTTTCCGAAACTAATAACATCTTCTGATGACTGTGGAATGGGTTGTGACCCTGGGTCTGCATATGCATAGTCACGAGGACAATCCACACGATTCACAATACAGACACGTCCTGAGTTTAAATACGTTTCAAGGGCAATAACTATGTCGATGATGGCAGATATTTGAGAGTTCACACTACTGAAGTTACTCATCATTCCATTGTGTATATACTGTTTCAGGTTACACAAGTCACTAATAATGCTATCCTTGCAAGACATTATTTCTTGTTTAGTCAAGTTCGCCGATTCAGCTAAAGATTTAATTTGATCAGATCTTATCTTTTTGGAAGCAATGCTGGACTGCTTGATAAGAAGCATTTCCGCTTGTAGGTTTAGTTTAAACACTACTTTATTTCAATGAATATACATGTATAATGATCACAATAAGAACATACATGTAGGATTGAGGAGAAAGCAACTTGCTTATATTGTTACCTCTTTCCTAAATGCTGACTGGGACGCGACGTCTCTGGTGCAGATGCTCTGGGTGTCATTGAGAATGAGGCCTTCTGTGAAAGACGGCTATGAGTACTCAGCATGTCTTTAATAAGTAAATAATCGTCACCTTCAATGACCGCCAACAAAGTATGAATATCATTCGCTAGCTTCACTGTGAGGATGGATTTAGAAAGAGGTTTAAGCAGAGTAAGCCAGGTGTAGGAGAAACGTTTGTTCAGTTTATGAGAAGGTCGAGGAATTATTTAGATCGATGGTTTCAGTTGGGGAAGGTAGATCAGACGTATGATGCAGTATTAGATTATCTTTTAAGGGACCAGTTGTTGACTATTTGTAGCCAAGATTTGTATGTATTCTTGAGAGAGAAGCAGGTTGAGAATGATGAGGAAATGTCTGTACAGGCAGATTTGTTTGCAGAAGTTAGAGGAGGCTGTGTGCGTGTAGTTCGAGATAGTAGAGATAGAGATAGGACCAGTTTTAGTGAACAGAGGTATCGGACTAAGTATAGCGGTAGTCAACGTAACAGGCAAACTTATTGGAAATGTTCGTACTGCAGTGGAAATCATAAGTCAATAGATTGTAGACGGAAGGACAGTAAGGGTCACAGATTAGCAGCTATTGAGGATGATAGAAATATGGCAGAGACCGACATGTTGACAGCCGGGGCGACAACCACATTATATAAGAATGATAGAGGTAGTAGTTCCTTTAGAGGATATAGAGGTAATAATAACTGAGGTTATTATAGAGGTAGTTATTCATTTAAAGGTAATCGTAGTAACCATGATGGAAATAGTCCATATGGAAGTAATCAGAGAAGCCGTAGAGTCCAAAGGGTCAGATAGTTCTTGTGTGCAAGACGAACCTAGCTTAGGATCATGTATGGAGTTGGCTAAATGTCCTACAGCATTAGGTAGTGTTAATGACCAGGCAGTTACGGCAATGAGAGATACTGGAACAACATGTGTTGTAGCTAAACAAGACTTAGTGTTACCTAAGCAATACACAGGTAGACAGAGATGTTGTAGTAAATATATTGATGGGACAAAACGGTGATTTCCTGTAGCGATCATAAAGGTGGATTGTCCGTATTTTTCCGGCACAACGGAAGCATTTTGCATGGATACGCCACTGTATGAGTTAGTGATCGGTAACGTCAAATGAGCTCAGAGTAGTGAAATAGATGTATTAGCGGAAGAGACCAGGGGTCAACATAAGGTTGTAGCAAAGCCTTATAAGAAATTGATTGTACCGGATAAGGTTCTAGATATATTCAAGGAAGAGTTTCTAGTGTTACAGAGATAGGATAAGACTTTAGATGTTCTAATAAGGACAGCAGAGAGTAGAACAATTAGCAAACATAACGGTGGTGGTAGAGTAGGATTTATGTAGAAGAATAGATTACTCTATAGAGAATTTGAGTTTAAGGATGGTAAAAATGTGTACCAACTAGTTCTACCAGTGACATGTAGAGAGTCGGTACTGAAAGTGGGTCATGAAGCTTTAATGGCTGGTCATCTGGGTATTAGAAAGACTATCAATAGGGTGGTATCGGAGTTTTATTGGCCGGGACTTATCTCGCATGTATCGAGATATTGTCATTCATGTGACATCTGTCAACGAGCGATACCCTTAGGGAAAGTAACGAAGGTGCCGTTAGGTCATATGCCGTTAATTGAAACACCATTTAAGAGGGTAGCAGTGGATATTGTAGGACCCATAGAACCTATGACAGACAAGAAAAATAGGTATATTCAAGTGATGGTAGATTATGCCACTAGGTATCCTGAGGCAATCGCATTGCCTAGTATTGAGACAGAGAGAGAGTAGCAGAGGCTTTAGTTGACATGTTTAGTAGATTGGGGGTCCCCGAAGAAATGTTAACAGACTGTGGAGTGCAGTTTACATCAGGGTTGATCAATGAAGTTAGTAGGTTGTTGTCAATGAGGCAAATAACCACTAGCCTATATCATCCGATATGTAACGGACTCATAGAGAAATTTAATGGCACGATGAAGCGAATGTTAAGGATAATGTGTAGTGAGAGACCGACAGAATGGGACAAATATCTAAGCGTAGTGTTGTTTGCTTATAGAGAAGTTCCACAGGAGAGTATGGGGTTTTCTCCCTTTGAAATGTTGTACGGAAGACGAATCAGATGACCGATTAGTATTTTAAGAGAGTTATGGTCTGGTGAGGTTAGAGACGAAGAGATTAAGAGTACGTACCAGTATGTGGTGGACTTGAGAGAGAGAGATTGGAGGATACGTGTAAGTTAGCACATGATGAGTTGAGTAAGGCTAAGTTTAGACAAAGGAAGTATTACAATAGAAAATCTAGAGTACGTATATTCAAGGAAGGTAGCAAGGTGTTGGTGTTACTTCCTGTAGATCACAACAAACTTTTGTTTAGATGGATAGGTCCATGTGTAGTTACTGAGGTAAAGAATGAGTGGTGTAGACATAGATGGGAAGGTCAATACCTTCCATACAAACATGTTAAACGAGTATTTGGACAGAGTAGAGGTACCAAGTAGGAAAATTGGAGCATTAGAGGTAGTTTGTGCAACTAGTGTTTTGGAGGAAAATGAGGTAGTGGAGAATATAGGTGACCTGAATCAGGCGTCCCTAGAAATTCAGTTGGAATGTACATTAGGGTTAGGACAGGAGTCAGTCAAGGATGTTGACATTTGTAACTCCCTGTCAGAAACTCAGAGAGCAGAGGTACATCAGATTTTAAGAGAGTTCTCATCCACATTAAGTGACATGCCGAGTACAACTCATTTAATTGAGCAAGTTAAACACTGCAGAGCCACTTAGGATTAAAGGGTACCCAGTTCCTTATCGTCCGCCTCCGTGGTCGAGTGGTTAAGGTCGCTGACTTGAATACCACTGTAACCTATCATCACTGATGGTCACGGGTTCGAGTCCCGCTCAGACCGTGTCTCATTTATATGAAAACGTTGGCAGTTTCTTACGGAGGTTGGTGCACCCAAGTACTGGTTAACCGCTGGAGCCTGCCCAGGAAAGGTGTTGTTAGGTAAAACTGCCCGCCGGCGATATAGCCCAAAATGGTGCTGATGCAGGCGTAAAACCCGAAATATAACATAACATAAGTTCCTTATCATTCTAGGGAGGTTGTCAATGAGGATGTACAGAAAAGGTTGGATATGGGCGCTTTCCTCTCATATAGTCATGATTAGGCAGAAGCACGGCATCATTCGATTTTGCATTGACTTCCGGCGACTGAATAAGGTCACGGTGTTTGATGTTGAACCAATGCCAAATATAGAGGAGATATGTTCCAAATTGGCAAAATACAAGTAATTTTCAAAAATCGATTTATCCAAGGGATTGTGGCAAGTTCCGCTTACCGAGAACGCCAAGAATATGACGTCATTTCAAACGTCAGAGGGTTTATTTCGATTTAGAAAGATGTCGTTTGGGTTAGTGACTGCACCAGCTACATTTTGTAGACTAGTTCGCAATGTGTTGAAAGGATTAGATTGTGCCGACATTATTGTCGATGACATACTGATCGTTTCAATAGATTGGGAGACGCAACAACAAGTCTTAGATAGACTAAGAGGTGCTAGATTGACGGCTAACCCTGCTAAATGTTCGATAGGGTATCAGAACATCGCGTGCTTGAGCCATGTGATTGGGGAGTCCCAGACTTTGAGCCTGTGCAATCTAAGATTGAGGCAATTCAGAAAGCTGACCGGCCTACCACTAAGAAAGGGCTGAGGTCATTTTTAGGTGTGGTGGGATTCAATAGGAGATGTATTCCCAACTTTTCTGCGGTTGCGGCACCTCTTAGTGATTTGACTAAGAAGGTGAAGCCAAACCAGGTCATTTGGGAAGAAAGTCAGGAAAGAGAGAGAGGCTAGTGGGTCCGCCCATTTTAAAACTCCCCGAATTAGACGTCCCATTTATTCTGAGGACCGATGCGTCCGAATTGAATTAGGATTAGGGGCAATCTTGTTGCAAGAACAGGAGGGGCAGACTATGCCAATTGCTTACGCCAGTAGAAAGTTGCTGGCCAGGGAAAATAATTATTCCGTTATTGAAAAGGAATGTTTGGCCGTTTTATGGGGTGTTGCACAATTCCATAGGTATCTGTTTGGCAAGGAATTTATTCTGGAAACTGATCATCAGCCGTTGCTCTACATAAATAAGTCCAAACAAACCAACTCTAGGGCTATGAGATGGGCCTTACAACTTCAACGTCAATTTGGGCCTGAACCTACACCTGGGGTTACACCCCCCATAATACTGACGAGCAACAAGGTATGTCCACTGACCTCCAGCAAGCCAGCAAGTCACGCCCTTAACAAGCCGACCGCGGAGACATCCGCATTGTCATTATATAATATTTTAATACATAAACCAAAACTCTGATGATACAACACATGTTTATTTATATACATGAAACTACTTTATGCTATGTTGTCACATTCGATACAGCGGCGTTGGTAATAATCATAAAACATGTTATAAACAACTGCAGATGGGTGATCGTACACTGTGATAACATCCATATAACAGTTCTCATTAGCTAGTGTAAAACTATTGCATCCGCTTTTTGAATTGCAGATCGCTTTACAAGTTTCAATCGTATCAGCAAGTGCATCCCATTTAGGCGGTATCCAACGGATATAATAATTCAGCTTGGTACTGCTAAAGCCGTTCGGGCACTCTACAATTATAAAACAAAGTTCATTAAGGCGCATGTATTGTAGTTATAATGTCAGCGTTTTATAATCTTTCATTTCTCAGACGATTCGCCGTAAATGTATGTAAACTAGATGTTTCACCATATTCCGTTTTAGGACATGTGTCGTACTCATATGCCTCATGATGCAGATGACATTGTCAGGCTGCCACTGGAAAGGGTTGAATTGAAGATACAACAAATAGTTGCGCTAATGTAGCTCTCTTGTTGTGCAAATATGCTCAAGTGTAGAAATAAATGCATTATAATGTATAATACATTGTTTTATTATTCTACATTATATATCATACAAAGACTATTCACAGGAAGGGAAGAACATGCCTACCTTTTCAATAAAAGTACATACATACAAGCCGAAATTTACATTATTTCACAAATGAAGAAACATAAATGTATCATGTGGTGCTCAAAGGGAGAACGTTCCTCCCTGTGATACAGCAGTACCAACATCCAGTCATCAATTTTATATACTATTGCGTCACAGTTCTCAGACACAAACACTTATTTCATATCAGATTATCAATGCACACCTAGATCAGTGTGTTGATTGTGTTAAGCTTATTTAATGTCGTTACCGGTTGCTCCGTAGAGATTAGTCATTTTCGATTTTAGAGGATAGTAAAATAATCGATTATACATACAGAGAAGGTATGACAGTGTTTCCTCTAGTTCTTGTACATTTATTGTGAAAGCATCGACACGAGACCACGGTTTAAAGTCCTATCTGAAAGTCTATTGATACTACATTCAGGCTGGGGATCGAACCTGTGATCCATGATTTATATGCAGCATGTATATTAGTCATAGAGTGTATGCTGTATACAATGAGATCATATAATTCCACTTTGATAATGTATAATGTCTGAAATGTATTGATGTAGTTGCACATGGATGTAGATATGTTATCATATTCCTATTGAGTAAAATGAAAGGTTGCATTTTCCATTTGAATAGGTTGCATAGCAATTGCAATTTAATTAATTACTTGTACGTGCAAGTAAGTAGTCTAGATATTTCGGTTGATGAATATTAAAGCATAATTCAAATAAAACAAATATTACTTCTGCAATATATTGTAATCAATGATTTTATTAAATTGAAATATATGTATTGCTTTGCTGTCCAATATAGTTTTTAATTATGCATATTAAAGTGTGGACTCCTTTATAAGGTAAATATAATTCAAGGACTATGACAGATGGCTGAATCTGCCATGACCCGAATCTGGCAAGTACCCTGTTAGGCATAGACAGGAAGCGGTTTCAGTTGAGATACATGTTTCAGAGAAAGGAAAATATACTGAGTGTAATATGTGACTGAAATAACACCAACTAAGTGTTTACCTTTGCAATTAAAGTTATGACGTTGTGGCAATATAAAAGCAGAGCTTTTCTACAGGACTATACACAACCGGACAGTAATAATATATATATATGTATATGATTTAACAGAAATGATTGTGACATTGCTATTTAGTATATATTTAATGTTGCTATATGCATACATTACAGATAATATATATCAACGTGCAAACATTAGTACATGTATATCTCTTAAGTATATTTGTGAAATAATTTTATCATGAAAAGCTTAAACTAATGCAAAGTTACCCTAGCGATAACATTATCAACACATGTAAAAAATATTATTTCATAGATACCAAATAAGAACTAATAAAGAAAGATAATATAAAATAATACAAGTACAAACAACAAGTTCAAACTATCCAGCAAAGTGTGGACATACTTTCGATTCTACCTAGTATCGGAAGACTTTATTAAACAAGAAATGGAAACAAATTCAGAAATCACAATGATTTCTAGACAGCATTTTATTAACAAAAGTTTAAGTGCGCAGAACAATCAACATTAACACACATTTGGGACTTTAATAATACAGGCAATGTAATAATGTCTACCACAATATGAAATGCCTTAGGTAAAATGTCACAGGTAAATGGCACAGGTAAAATGACACAGGTATTCAATTGATATATTATATTAGAATAATATCAGGCATCAATTTGCATGGTCTGTCGAACCATATTGTATACATATATTTAAATTATACCACATATCATTACTTTTTAAATAAAAACTGAAGGAGATGTTCATTTCTCCATATAAAATGAGCAAAAAAGATGATATATATACAATGTTATTGTGAGTTTCTCCTACTGTAGAAGACCAGAAACCACTTATATAATACATATACAACTCAATTGGAATATTCACAATTATCAGCGATATAGGTGTCAAGCATAATTATGACCTGAGTTTTATGTTAAAGTGAAATGTTTTATACATGTATTATACACCGATACTCATGAATATGATATACAGGGTCGATGAATGTGGACCTTTTATCGAATCTCAAACTCAAGCTCGAGTGATATTAAAATCAGATTGGTTGAGTCCTAGATTTGTTCTATGCTCAATAGATCAGAAAGCTGAGATGTGCGTTTGTGATTTGAAAGGAGGTATTATCAACCTCTGACACTGACCTAGAATTAACTTAAAAACCAGTTGGCTTGGTAAGAGGACACAACAATTATCTTCCTTTATTGTATCTGTTTGTATACATATCTTTCACCACGGCTTACGTTACGGTTTAGAAAACTTCGAACTACAGTTTTCCCTGTACATAGTGCATACTATTATAAACACAAACTTTTTTAAACCGCATACTATATATAATAACCAGTTTATAAAACATAATTATCTGCAATTTATGGGTAAACATTAGCGACAGTATAGTGAGTGCAGTAGCTATAAACTAACCAAAGCGAACATACTTCAGTGGTCTACTGTGAAGTGAAGGTTGAAATAAACAGGACTTTCTACGTTTTGTTTTCGTTACTTACTCTAGATTAGGAGAGTTCATCTAGCATACCAACAGAATTTACTTTCATTTCATTTTTGAGAAAGCATTCTCTAAGCTAAACGCATGTGTCTTTATATATGTTAGCTAACGACAAATACTAAACACAGAACTGCACGCAGATATAAATGCTCCCTTGGTGTCATGTCAGGTGGATAATGTGTCACAATATCCTACTAATGAGTAGATGGTCAACTGATGGAAATGTATAGTAGCACGAGCAAAGACGGGTTGCACCTAAATTTTCATACAGGTAAATGCATATTGTGTATATGTCTTCATACATACATGTGTGCGTGTGTGAAGGTACGTACATACTTGTGTATATGTATGCATGTATGTGTATGAATTGTGTTCGCATATGTTTAGGAATGCGTGTATATGCGGGTTCGAATATATGTAGATGTGTGAATAGAAACAAGCGCTCGAGACGCACGAGGTATGTATATATACACATACACCTACATAATTGCACTATTTATCTGTAGGTATAAACGTGTAGATGTGTGTGTATATTTGTATGCTAGACGAGTACATGCAATATCTATGTATATCTGTATATGTATGTATGTACGTAGTCTTTATATGTATATGTATATATGTATGTATATATGTATATGTAAATATGTATGTATATATGTATATGTATGTATGAGTGTATGTATATGTGTATGTGAATGTGTGTATCTAAATATATGTGCGTGTAAATAGGTATATGATAGTAGCTATTAATATGTGTATATATATGAGTGTATACATGTATATGTACGTATATGTCTTGTACAACATTGTATATTATAGTGGAGCGTATTGTACATTGACTTTTGTACAAGACGATATTGCTAAGCAAAAGGAAATATGTGCAAATACCTATATGGTCACGTTATACCATGACTTACAATGTTTTTATTTCTCTATTCTGATTTAAAATGGCAGTCAAATTAATGAAGGAGAAATAGTGGGAAAGAAAGATAGTTCTAAGCGGAAAATAGTTCCAACAGCAAAGGCATATTTTTAAATGGATCCTTTGAAACATTAGAATACACTGCAATTAGTGAAGGCCGTCTGCAATGCTTGTCTCTTATCATAGATAACAATGAGATCATGCTAATGTATGTATATGGGCCAAACATTGATGACGTTAATTATTGTAATACCATAGAACGATTCATGGAAGAAAATGAAGACAAAGCATTTATAAGTGGGGGTGATTTTAACATTGTTCATGATATGAATATAGACAAGAAACATGGAAGGATTGATGCACATAATAAAATAGTACGAAACTTCATAAATATAACAGAAAACAATGACATGTTGGACATATGGCGTATTATGCATCTGGGAATAAAACAATTCAATTTGCATTCTAGTCATAAACCTCCAATATGTTGTAGACTGGATTACTTTTTAATATCATCTAACCTTTCAAACAAAGTAAAAACATGTACTATTACTACCGGTATAAAATCAGACCACACCTTGATTGAACAATTCTGTGATACTTTTATCAAAAACAAATCAGAAATAGTGTTACTGAACTAGCAGCAAACAATGCAAGTGCAAATCCAAATACTATTTGGGAATTAATTAAAGGTTGTATCAGAAATGTAACAATCAAATACTGTTAATGGAAACAGAAGGAAGATAATAAAAATGAAAAACAACTCGTAAAAGAAATTGATGAACTAGTGTTAAAATTAATAAATGATTCCACAAACGAGAACATACTTACTTCAATTAAAAATAAAAAGGTTGAACTAGACATTATTATAAACAATGAAACTCGTGGCGATTTTATTAGAGCAAGATCACAATACATAGAAGGAATGGATAACAATACAAAATACTTTTCAAATCTAGAAAAAAATAAAATAAAATGTTTCACAATTAATTGTAAAAGATAACGTGATCACTGAATCCATGGAATTACTATATGAACTAAAACAATTTTATGAAAAGCTATATAAAAAGGTTATCAAAAGGTTGAATTACCAAATAGTGATATAGAATATTTACCGTCCTACAATGCTAACTGAAGTTCAAACAATGTCATATGAATGTACATTAATGAATGCGGAATGCGCAAGGCCCTTTTAGATATGAAAACCAATGAAACCCCTGGATATGACGGTATAACTGCAGAATATTATAAAATATGTTGGAGAGATTTGAAACAATATAATCTTGCATCGATTAACTATTCTTACGAGCATGGTACTATCACGCAACTTCAGCAACAAGGAATCGCTAACCTTATTCCCAAGAAAAATAAAGCACTGACTGACTTAAATAACTGGCGTCCATTGTCGCTGTTAGACTAAAACACAGCAACACAACCCATAGCAAATAGAATAAAACATGTACTCCCAACTCATTCACAGGTTTTATGTGAGGTAGATATATTGGTGAAAACATATGACTCATTTATGACACCATATACTTATTAAACGACACCAATGCACCTGGTTTGTTATTTTTCGCAGATTTTGAAAAATGCTTTTGATAGCTTAGACCATGAGTTTATTTTTAAAACATTACATTATTTTAATTTTGGGAATTCATTAATGAAATTGATAAAAGTATTTCACAACAGCATACAGAGTTATCTTTTTATCATTGCCATTTATTATTATCATTAAAGCAGCATTACATCGTATGAAATAAAAGATATTTGAAAATCTGCTACACATTCTAACATTATACTTTGTATACTTATGTTCAATTGGTAAACAATGTTGCTTTGCGATAAAACAAACTCGAAACCGAAAGTAGGACTCTCCGAGTCGATCGGTCACGCATTTGTTTTCAACCAGAACGCATCGTCCGCACTTGTTTACATTCGGAATGCATCGTCTTTTTTAATTAACTTACTTGACATGTTGATTCATACCTCTGTTATCTCAGTCTTTTAGTGACATGTCTACATCCACGCGAGGGGTTCGACATTAGAGGAAGATAGATAGATAGTCTTTCATGTTGTTTCTCGCATGCGCGCTGTGCGTGTTTACACTTAGTGTGTTAATAAACAAATTCGGGTATACGACTGTTTATATTTATTGGAATTTTATCGTTTCTGAGCGACTATTTCGATTTTTGTAAACACACAAACATTAATATTTATATTTTACCCAAAACATCCTATATTACGATGTAATGCTGCTTTAAAGGTACGGACAAACAAAGACATCAGTCACTGTGGTACAAAATTGCACAATGAAGAAATAAAAATACTCATTATTTGCAAACGACGCAACTGTTCTAACTGACGGATGAGACAGTTCTTTTAAAAAAACGTGTACAAACTATCGATAAACTATCGATGATGTCAGTAATGAATTAGGATTGAAAAATATGTGGTATTAAGAGCCGATCCATTAGGAACACTGATACAATTTACTGCAAAATGAAATATTTTATATGGACACCGAAGGAAGTAAAAGCAGTTGGCATACTGCTTATGAATAATAAAAGATAGGATCTCAATCAACATAAATAAAAAAATACAGGAGATGTACTCGTTCTTAAATAAATGGAGAAATCACACACTGACACTAATGGGTAAAATCACAGTCATAAACATTGTCCACACTTATATATCCCTTAACTGTGCTCGAAAGGCCTAATAAGAATGTGTAAATTACTAAAAGTATGTACTCTTTCTGATGGGATGGGACGCCAGATAAATTCGCAAGATCGATTATTAAGCGTGACTATCAAGATGGTTGATATAAACATAATATGTTAATTCTATAAACGCTGAGTGGGTAAAATGATTATTAAACCACGAAAATGAAGGTAATTGGAAAGACACATATCTAAAACAATTGAATACATTTGGAGGACAACTTCTAGTTGAGTCAAATATATCTGCTAAGCACATTGATTCGAAACTTGAAAATAGCTTTTTGAGAGATGTTGGTCAAAAGTAAATTTCAAGGAAAAAATAAATTGTTATGCAAATGAAATATTATGGAACAAATCGTTTATACGGGTCGGAGAAAATACATTATTTTATAAGAACTGGGTTCAAAGGGGAATGTATGTCTTATAACCGAATAACAATACAATTTCATACTTTTACAGAACTACAAAACATATATGGAATAACTAGTTCAGATTTTCTAAAATGCCACATGCTAGTGTCAAATATTTCTAAAAATTGGAACGAACAAATAAAAGATAATATTCAAATGGATAGAAATTCAAATACATTAATAGAGGAAATAAAAAATATTAAAAGACCAACAGACCTATACAAAACATTCCTAAAAACTTACAATAAAACTCCACAAAATAAAGCCGAAACAAAATGGAACGCTATTTTTGAATAACTGGAATGGAAGAATATATATAGCATGCCATTTGTTTGTACTATCGATACAACATTACGAACATTCCAATATAAATATGTGACACGAATATTACCTACTAATGAACTACTCTATAAATTAAAAATAAAAACTCAACTATATGTGAACTTTGCAATATGCATACAGAGATATTAAAACATTTATTCTGGGACTGTTCTCATGTTCAACATGTTTGGTCGCGATTAAAAACATAGTTGATAGACAACCAAATAGAGTTTAATATAGATTATAAAACGGTTTTAATTGGTATTCAAAGTATAGAGCATCCACATATTATGATGGATTTCATAATTATTTTAGCAAAATTATCTATTTTTAAAAGCAAAATAGAAACAAATGTGTTCCAAACTGCATTACCGTTATCAGATATTCAAAAGAAAGACAACACATTGAATAAAATATAGCCTTTATTAATAATTAGCTAGAAGCTCACACTAGAAAGTAGAACAAATTGATATTTGACTGATAGAAGTAAAATCGCACACATGTAACAGTAATCATATTCGTAACTGATATTGAAAAGATGTTTGTATTCTGGATCGGACAATTTCATCTCTTATCCTGCTATGTTATTTTCAAACCTGATTGCTTCTCTCATTATTAAAAATAATAAATCATTTGTATATATACTATATTAGTATATAGCATAGATTATTTTAAAACAACTGTAATTTATATTATATGTTTACATATGTAATTGTTAATTATATTATGAAAAAATAAACTGGCTACTCTTGGTGTACGTGTGTGTGTGTGTGCGTGTGTGTTTGTGTGCGTGTGTGTAATTCACGTTTATGTATCGTCGCTACCGGTTGCCCATATGAGCGACTCGTCCAGAAGAGATTAGTAATTTAGATGTTGGAAGATAGTGCGATGAAACAGACAGAAAACCACCCCAGTGTATTTGCTCGTTCTTGTACGTGCACGGTTTAAAGCACCAACACGAGACATCGGGTTAAAGTCCATCTGATATCGAAATCTTATTGAAATCATCCAACCATGAAACATTGGGTAGCAGCCGGGTAATGCATGTTGATTACTGTATAAATATGTGACATGCAATGAACAACATAATTGCGTAATAAGAAAACACGGCGATGTATTATACAATATACAATTATACTGATTGGGGACACTCATACTGTATGCATAGACAGCTGTCGTCGACAATACTTATACATATCAAGCCTGATAGTTATATATCAATATATAGCTTAAAGTTTACATTTGTTTTAATTATTAGGAAATCATAAACATAATTACTACATCATTACAATGTGAAATGGATCATTCTCAGTAAACGTCGTAGTAGATATATAAGTTCTAAATGAATCATGCCAGTGACATATATGTGTGTGGAACATATATGTACATTACACTGGAGTTTGAATTGTAACACGGTAATTTTGTATGGCTTGTTCTTATACTGGAATTATCTACCGCAGCATAACATTGTATTTTATCATTGCTCAAACAAATAATTTATATTATAGCGAGAACGTTAATGTTTATTTACTTGTAATCCGTGTCGAAGGAATAACGTGTATATATATACACAACAGGACATTAATAGATGCATTGATATTTTTATACAAATAAATGGCAGGTATTTCCTTGTTCCCATTCTGTGTCACACAATATCTACGTACTATAATCATGACCATTCATGGCCATTCATGAACAATACTTACTGCTTTATATGCCACTGACGTCCATCTTATTATGTTAGTGTAGTACTAATATAACATTAATAGTTACAGCGTATTTCCGGCAAATTCTAAATTAAATATGTTTTATCTATCTGTAGTCCTTGTTTCATATATATCATATCTCCATATTGTATTTGTTTGTCGGAGGTTTCGCGTTACTGGGTCACGTGAACTTAGGGGCGGAGCGATAGGGCATTTTGCGAATTGTTGATTGGATTTGGGCCACGCGAAGCGAACAAGAAAGAAGCACGGCGCTCGTTTTCCATTTTTATTGTTTATATCAAACACATTGATGATTTTGTTTTAGGCTTGTCTATCAGCTTTTTAAGAAAGAATCAAAAACTAGTTATTATTGTTCTAAATATTAATTATGCTCCTAGATGCTTATCGGGGCTAAACCATAGTATATCTTCTTAAAAGGATTGTATAGTATACCTTCATAGAATAGGATAGTATATTGAGTTATAAACTTTTTTTATTTTACAATGATTGCGAAGCATGTTCTAACAACTTATAATAATCACTCTCGTTGGCGCGGATGACAGAGTAAATGTTGTCATTCGTGTGGGAGAAAACTGGAGTACCCGGAGAAAACCACATACTTCCAAGTCCGAGGAATGAACCTGGGTTGCATTGGTGAGAAGCGAACAGCCTAATTTGAGTATATTGAATTTGTAAATATCACGATGTAATACTTCGATTCTTGAAGCATATTCTACCGACTAATACACATTTATTAAAATGCAAATTAGTTCCGACAAGTCTTTGTGATTTCTGTAATATGAATGTCGAAAATATTGAACATTTGTTTTGGGAATGCCCATGTGTACAACACATGTGGAAACAACTAAGCACATTTCTAAAAACAAAAAATAATAATGTGGATATAAATTTTGAGGTAATTTGTTTTGGTAAAATAAACAACTCAGTAATAAACAATACAATTAATTTCGTAATTATTCTATGTAAATCTTTTATATATAGAATGAAGTGTAGAAAAGAATTGCCACGTTTTGAATGCTTTAAAAGCTATCTAAATATTAGAATTAATTTAGAACGGGAGATTGCTTTACGAACAGACAAATTAGAAAAATACAACTCCAAGTGGGTAGCGTTTATATAATCAATTAATTCCTCTATTTATGTTTTTAATTTGAAAATAAATAAATGGAAACGATCACCCATATGCTTTTTTCTTTTTCTTCACCCTTCTCTTTTTTGCTTTACAATTTATTTTTCAAACTAGGGATACTTATCCAGAAATAACCCTTTTGTGTATATACATGGAAGGCAAACGTCTTATGATATCATTAATGTTGTAACATTGTGTAAATGCTTTTTATGTACATACATGAAAGAAATAAACGGGGTTACTCAAAAAGGGGCCTCAAAATTAAAAAAAAAAAAAAATCATTTGAACACTCTACACATTTATTATTTATGACTATTTTCTATTCTTTTTTCATTGTATGCAATTGTATTATATATTGATATGATGATGAGCTATACAATGCTTAAGTCAAATAAAATTTATGTTCCGTTCAAAAAAAAAAAATATCACGATGTAAACAGTTTTATTTTGCAGCCAAAAGCCCAGATGTGATCCTTATTATCATGATATGAGCCGTATTACTCAATTGCATGGTGATTGTACAATTGTCATTAATGTCTATAATTATGTGAACATTTAGTGTTTCACATATGTCATATGTTACGTACGGGCTTCAGATCTACAAAATATCCTTTTATAGAGCTAGGTTTAAGACTTTTGTATCCAGGAATGTTGTTTGTTAATAAAAGAATCAGACCATATGATGTGCCTTAGCAGGGAATTTTACAAGAATGTATGAAATATTGAAATATAATTGAGAACTGTAGACAAAAATTAATATAACATTTCAGAGTTAACAACACATCTTGAAGTAAATCTTGTTGCCATGTTGTTATGTGTTTGCATGCCTGATGCTGTATCCACTACTCCAATAGGTGCCATGAGCCAGGGACTCTGGTATTTTACTTGAGCTCAGACAGCTTAACATAAAGCTTACACACAATAATGGTGTTTCAATATGTTAATGTGTTTTTATATGACATTAATGATCAGATGATCATTGAAAGAAACTCCGCACCCAGATGTAGCGCACCAGACCGCGAAATTAAGCTGGTTCTGTCAGAATTGCATCGGTGTATTATTCCAAGCCCGCACCTCGATGTCCGTCTTGTCAGCAGGTATATTATATTTATGACAAATGTCTCTGTTATGAAAACTTCATTCGGACCAACCACGGTTATCATGGTAGTTAAGTTCTAGGCTAGGAATTGGGCGTAGTTGCATCATTAGACAAGATGGGGTATCCGCTATGACAGAGATTGTGCTGATGTATGTATTGTCTTAAATGCTATGACAGTGAGTGATAACGGTAGCCTGGGCGGATTGTCCATTTTTAATTTCGTATGGGTTATATTCTGATTGTGTTACGAGATTTCCAGGTTGATGTGTCACTACCCACACTGGCTTATTATTTGTTGTTTTGTATAAACTGTGGGATATATCGCACTTAGTATTGCTATGATGTAGAACATATAGAATGTCTAGCTTAAACATTAGTAATAATTATTATAAAGGGCCACATATGCAGACCCATGTAGATATTGTTTTATATAACTTAATAATATTGTTTATACAATAAATAATTGCCATGTTGACATATTGGCCTATATAGATATACATAAATAATTATATGTTATGAGTCATAACTGATACTTCAGTTTTAAAACCTTTAGGTGTATTCGGACTGTCGGGTTTATCTGTCCAATGACAACCTGGAAACATATATGGGTCCACTGACTGAGCTCATTATTACATATGTATGTACTATATCTTGTCAGCCATCTCACAGTATATAATGTAGGTATACAGAGGATTAAAACTGATGTGCGAGCAGCTTTGCTGTGGTTCAGAACATTTCCTAAGAGCAGTACGATGAGTCCGTGCCCGCTGCAGTCCAGCCGGAAATGTTCAGTTATGTACTTCACCCGACATCTGGGACAAGCTGAATCCACCTTGAGGATATATTTCCCGGCAATGGCTTGCAATAAGAATTGAAATAAAAACTGTACCAACATAGTATACATACCTGATTACTGGATTATGGTATTGCTGTATCAGAGTGAGGAACGTTCCTCCCTTTGAGAAGCACATTCATTTCTCGTTCTTCTAACGTTTGATCAACTAACTTACATTATCGGATATTTAGGCAAAGAAATTGTGAAATTTTTACGGGTAGAAACTGCGTAGACGTTTAATTAGATAGCCTGTAAAAGTTAATTACATCATGAGCAATAAATACTTCGATATTTGTCGTAAACACGGAATTCAATATATGAGTACATACTTTGCGAAATAAAGAAACATAGTACCACTGTTATGGACAAGACGCTGTGTTTGTGAATCTATCGGTGACTATTTGGAGTGTTTCGCTGATCGACGAATAAAACTCGCTTACTTTACTGGTGTCTAAAACTGTATAGTGATCGCTGCTGACTATTCCTGTAACATGCTTTCTTTAACATCTTCTTTAAACAACTAGATAATATAACTGAGTTAGAACTTCAACCATTTGTATTCCTTCAGTTCTGCAGCTAATTATATTTCCATATTCGATTGCTTTTCGGCTAGTAATACGTGTGGGTCTTTATAGTATGTAACTGACAGCTGACACAGTTTGAAATAAATGTAGTTACATTTGGGGTTACATCTAGTCTTAGGTGGGTTGCAGATGGTCAGACTGGACAGGCACTGACGTACCTGTTCTGATGCCATCGCTTTCCTCTTACGTTATTTCGGTTATTTTCTCATAGTTGTCTTTGCAGATTGGCTGATGCCGTTGAGGCTTGGACGGAAGCAGGTGGTTGGGATGGTTACAGATTAGTTAATGCCTTGTTTAATGCACTATCATCTCTTTCACCGTACGATATATTCGGTTTTAAGTACTATACATTATTATGTTTCTTTAATAGGATTGTTGTTGCTGTCATCAAGCAAAACTATTATATTTAAACAGGTTATGTGCTGTTTTTTCTGTGTGTTAGTTTTTCTCAACATTTGAGAACTGTTTATCAGGTAGAACGTGCGTCAAACATCGGTTACGTTCGTATTTATTTCATTAATCCGGTTGTTATATGTGTTCTAGTATAAGGAATGGTGGAAACAACCGATGATACCGACCTAATTTAGAGCAACTTATCATATCACATATTAAAGTTAGAGTTAATTTGTATATGTCCAATCGTTGTGTCTGTTTTCTGTGCATGCATTAATTATAGTATGGACGAATTGCATGCATTGGTTGTTGAAGACTAATCCTCTCACTGATGGGTATTTTGAATAACTGTCCTGACAGTCAGGATTCTCTTACGAGATATACATATACATGTTTAATATAGATTTCAGATTACTCTGATATAAATATAGTAATATAAATTTAACAGACGCTATGGTAAGATATTGTAAATGTATTATATGTATTATTTAATGTATTACTTATATTTCCCCTAAAGCTTGATTGTTTTATTGAGTACTCTGACATATGTATTGTTTTCATATTGTTTTTATATTATCCTAAAACGTATATGTGTATGTTTTACGGCCAACTATAATAGGCAAATAAAGGATCTGAACCTACGCCAGGATTGTTGTATAGTGGCCCCTATGACATACACAATGCTTTTTCGATGCTTCGATGCTGTTTGATGATTGTTTAGATGCTTTTCAATAACATAAGTTACTCACACCCTCTAATCAATATTATCTAATCTATCATTCTCACACACCAGAAATCTCTAAGAAAACCATGGATTTCTGAACCAGTTGTTCACAGATCCTGCGGAGTGTTTTTGTATGCAACTATTAAATAGTTAAGTATGTACATTTGTGCATGCTTTCTTACATAAATCGGTTCCTCATACTATGAGGTAAGGTATATTGGGTGTTTACTGGGGTTTGGTCCAGAACCCCGAATTTACATATATATCGTGCATGTTGTATTACAGGTGTGTACATATGTGATGGTTGTATTAATAAAGTTATGTGATATAAAGATACATTGTATATTACACCGTCAGTGAATTACAATTTCTTACCACAATTCAGCTCATCTTTCCCGTTTGAACAGTCATCAATGCAATCGCAAAGTGTAGCACATCCTTCAGCAATATTATCACATAAAGCTTGACCACTTGGACATTTAAATGCTACAATATAGTTATGTAAAGTGTAGCACATCCTTCGGCAATGTTATCACATAAGGCTTGACCACTAGGACATGTAAGCACTACAATAAAGCTATGCAAAATGTAACACATCATTCAGCAAATTCGTCCTTTGTGCTTGAATGCAACCGTAGCTGTGCCATGCTTAATTTGCCTACCGGTGCAGCACGGACACGAGGCATCGGTTTAAAGTACCATTCGAAAGACGATACTATTAGTCCGTTTAGTAGGCAATAGCGGGGATCGAACCATTGATCCATGTGGACCGCATAAAATACTGAATATTATTAGGTTCAGACAATGTATGGATCGAACCAGCGAATGATTGATACAATAATCTGTATTTTATGCAACACATCAATCCGAAGCCATGTGTGTCAATTACTGTCAATGAATGTTGACCAGACAATTGCTAGTATAATTGTATCGCTATAAATAAGGACACGTGCCTATTGTATCATTCCAGCCATATGTATGTAACATGTCCGGCGTTTCAATTACATTGGAACTATACAAAAAAGATAATACGTGAATATCACACCACATGCTCCAATGCTCGCCAGACCACTTGCCAACCTGGGGTAATGATTTATAGTATGCTGAAAACAGCACAAGCTTGTGGTATATAGGGAAGGTTATTAACGATGATACCACCGTGAAATAATTTATGAAACATTATAGCATAATTATCTTTAAGAAAATCATAATCGGCCGAAATAATGTTCCTGCCATGACCTGCCAGGCGACGACGGCCACTTTGCCCATTGACCTCATGCTGTTTATCGGTCTACTCTTGTGAGAGTGACTTAAGAAAGGACATCATGTCTCTTTTGGATATTACATGGAGAAAACTCCCATCATGATCAAACAAAGCTGTTGGCACCTCGGATAGCTGATATGTGCCAATATATTAGTGTATCCCAATGTTCCGTGCTGTAGAAAATATCTACAGCCAAATAATACGCTTTGCCATTGATGCTCATATGTTGACTACATTGCTGATGACCCTGGTATCAACACACTTGGATACCATTGCATGTCCAATTGCATTTCTCTGGACGATGTCCTGCTGTATTATGTCAGATATTACAGCCTTAGCAACCATATCAGGATGCGGTCGTAATCAAATGCGAATTAATGACAACACTGTTTAATAGACCACGTTCTTTTATTGTATATTGGGCACGGTATCAGAAGGCTTGTTATGCTTTGTCCTCGTAGTTGTTGTCAAACCAAGCATTTCATGATAGAAATACTAGTACACGATAGATGTAACGCAAACCTCGTTTAATGATATACTAGTACACGATAGATGTAACGCAAACCTCGTATATAATGATATACTAGTACACGATAGACGTAACGCAAACCTCGTATAATGATATACTAGTACACGATAGACGTAACGCAAACCTCGTATAATGATATACTAGTACACGATAGACGTAACGCAAACCTCGTATACTGATATACTAGTACACGATAGACGTAACGCAAACCTCGTATTATGCTATACTAGTAATGATATAGCTGCTAGACGTATCAAACGCATCGTTTAGTGTTATACTTGTTAGACTTATCGCATGCCTCGCGTAATTATATATCTGCTATACGTAACACATTGCCTCTGATGATGATATATATGCTATACGTAACACATTACCTTTGATGATGATATATCTGCTATACGTAACACATTGCCTCTGATGATGATATATCTGCTATACGTAACACATTGCCTCTGATGATGATATATATGCTATACGTAACACATTGCCTTTGATGATGATATATCTGCTATACGTAACACATTGCCTCTGATGATGATATATCTGCTATATGTAACACATTGCCTTTGATGATGATATATATGCTATACGTAACACATTGCCTTTGATGATGATATATCTGCTATACGTAACACATTGCCTCTGATGATGATATATATGCTAGGTCTATCGCATGCCTCAATAAATGATATGTATGTATGCATGCTAGCCACATTGCATACCCCGTATAATGATATATCTGATAGATGTACCACATGCTTTAGTCTAATGGTATACTTATTAGACGTATCACACACCTCGTATAATGATGTATCTGATAGATGTACCACATGCTTTAGTCTAATGGTATACTTATTAGACGTATCACACATACGTACGCCCATTATATACTCAAATACAGAATAGTGCAGTATAGATGTACTCTCTTTGTACACCCATTATATACTCAAATACAATATAGTGCCGTATGTACTGTCTTTGTACACCCATTATGTACGTACTCAAATACAAAATAGTGCCGTATAGATGTACTGTCTTTGTACACCCATTATATACTCAAATACAGAATAGTGCCGTATAGATGTACTGTCTTTGTACACCCATTATATACTCAAATACAAGAGAGTGCCGTATAGATGTACTGTCTTTGTACGCCCAGTATATACTCAAATACACAATAGTGCCGTATATATGTACTGTCTTTGTACGCCCGTGAGAAACCCAAATACAGAATAGTGTCGTATATATGTACTGTCTTTGTACGCCCGTGAGAAACTCAAATACAGAATAGTGCCGTATCGATGTACTATCTGTGTACGCCCACGAGATACTCAAATATAGAATAGTACCGTATAGATGTACTTGTCTTTGTACGCCCATGAGATACTCAAATATAGAATAGTGCCGTATATATGTACTTGTCTTTGTACGCCCATGAGATACTCAAATACAGAATAGTGCCTTATAGATGTACTGTCTTTGTACGCCCATGAAATACTCAAATACAGAATCAGAATTGCAGGAACTTACGGAAACTTTGACAGTAACTTTCCTCAGCGAAAGATTCACAACCTATACAGTCAATATTACCATCGCATCTGACCGCTTGTGCAGCGCAATTTTCACATATTTGCAATCCATCTGAAATAATATTTACATCCATTTAATGATTTCTCCAAATTGTATGACTCTGTTGTCTAGCATGTGATTGCTTATGGTACCCAGGTTTGGGGATATAACAACATGTCCATGCATTAATGCAATCCAAAGTCGTGCATTGCGTTTCTATCTTGGTGTTGAGAAATAGTCTCCCAATGCACCTTTCTCTGGGGAAATGGGTTGGCAACTGCCAGTTGTGCATCAATGAAGTATTTAATCTTCAATTAGCAACTGTTCCTATGTTTAGTATGTAAATATAATAGCATGTCAGTAGACTGTGATAGTTTGATTATCTGTGATTAGATTAGTCTCTTATAATTCTTTTATAATGAATAGTGTTGTACTTTGCCAAGATAATGTGTTGTGTATATTTTATGTATTGTACAACGATGAAACTGAAATAAAGATTAAATCTACGTATTATTATTAGAGATTGGCTGCACGGTGCGATTTTCCAAAACTATGATAAATTCAAAATGCACCATGAAGGCCTGACAGCAACATTTAATACATACAACAATTCATTTCGTCTGAGTTGTCTGAACATTCAGTTACATCGTCACATGGGACTGCACAGTCTACATCACCGCTAGCACATAATGTTTGATTGCCCGTGCACGTTGGTGCTAAAAATAGAGTCATAAGCTATATATGTTGTATATTAAGAAGTATGTTATGTGTTCCACTGAATTGTAGACATTTATCAATTAAATAAAATGTGTATTATTCCACTTGTTGAAAACTGCAATAACTCATTTTTATTGCTCATTGTATTGCACGTGTGATACATACCGATTGTATTTGTCTCGAAATGTTATCAACGCGAACGTGTTCGAACTCAAGCTATCAGTGAATTCATTTATGACGCCTTTTATGACCTCATTAATGATCTTCTTGACATGAAACTCTAGCACCATTTACTATTGCTATTGAAACTGACACTTGGTATATTATATGCTGTTTTGGAAATCACAGTGTTTCTATTCGCGTTAGTTGTAAACCGATTATTTCATATTGAAACATGCACTTCATCTATTCTTTGTTGCAAATAAACTTGTCTCTATTCGCGTTAGTTGTAAACCGATTAGTTCATATTGAAACGTGCACTTCATATATTCTGTGTTGCAGAAAAACGTGTATCTATACACGTGCATCTGTTCTCTGCTTTCTTGCAGATTATAGTTATTCTATCCGCATTAGTTCATAGGCTGCTATATCCACCTGTGTGAAATACCACGTGGTGGACATTACGTTCTACACTCAATAGACGCATATCTATATTAGTATTTAAGAGTATTGACTTAATGGTAAATTTTGTGATTGAGTCCATCGTTTTTCATCGGAGCAACATAGCTCTTTCCTAACCCAGTACACGTGTGGTGAACCCGCATTGTGCAGTGTTAAATAGACCAGTCTAAAAACGCAGCATGAAAGCATTTCTACATGTAGATGACATATATCACACGGCGTGCAAAGCCAGGTGCCACACATACAAAGTCAGGTACCACACGTGCAAAGCCAGGTACCACACGTGCAAAGCCAAGTACAACACGTGCAAAGCAGCGAGAAAGAAAATGTGCTAATCTACTACTTTCAACCCAGTGGAATAATGTATAGTTAGAATTCACCACATCAGGTGTGCAGATTCTCCCACAATTCATTTTCCGGTACGACTCGAACGCTTTCAACACATGTGAATCGTGCTTATGAGCCATATTAACATTCACCTACAGTGGACTAGAATTAACAAGCACAATATTACGGTACAGAATGAAACAATGTCGGCAAATTAAATACATGTCAATTGAACTAATGTGATAACAATCATTGGAAATAGTCTAACATCGGTTTTAACATATCGAATCGACAGACAAAATGGCGGCTTTAATTAGGCTGTATACACGTAAATAGGCGGAAGTGCATCATAGGTCTACACAAATGTAGTTCTGATGATAATTGATATAGTTCATGTTTCGATTTGTTAAAATAATGCATTTTCATGACAGGCAGTGTTTGTGTTTTTTGAGAAATGATATGACTTGAGAATACTTCAGACGAGATGATGTGTAGAGATGATATGATTGAAGAAGTCAGACGTCAATTGCCATATCGTTCCGCAACTAATAGCACATGACCCTGTAACGGAAAGCTACGACAAAGAATTACAATATTGCTATGGACTGAACCAAGAATATAGATATATAACACATGTCAGGATTGACCATATTAAGTTTCTAATATATACATATGTGTCTGGTGGTATGCTATGTCAGTAGCACACTATAATAATAACCTGTTAGTGGCATTTAGCTAATAAATGATGCTCATGAACGGTCAAGTGTACAGTACGTAATTATGTTGTGGTACAAAGAGTGGAAACGAGAACATACCTTCAATGCATCCATTGTGGTACATCCATCCATTCCCTGTTGTAATTACCTTCTTAGGCATTCAATTATAAAACAAATTGCCATCACATATATTTCAACACCCCCAGAAATTAACTAACATTAGAATCCAACTGTAAATAATTTATACAAATTGAGTTAGCTCGATTGCGAAACAAGTTCTTACAACTTATATTATTCACTCTCGATACCTCATTTCTGATGAAAGACATCGCATTGAGAGAGAATAGGCAATATGGAATTTAAATGCCTTTCCTAAGGGCACAATCGTAACCGCTCATGCGGGGCTCAAACTCCAGACAGTTGGCACCACTGCGCTATCACGACTTCCTCTTGTGATTCATCGTCCTTTTGCAATGTAATATACCTATTTGCAATATTCATATTAATACTACAGGAAAAAATAATTCTATAAGCCGTGGATTCAATCATGCTATAGATCTATTATTGAGCTCGATTTGAAGCTTTGCAATAATCATATTAATACTAATAATAAATAAATAAAACTAAAATATATTCCTGTAAAAACTGATCGTCACAATGTTTTAAGACGCTGCTATCATACAATTGTATTTGTTACAAAATATGGTAAACGTTGAGTAGTAAGGACATCCCTCCTTAATAACCTTTGTAATGTAATTGAACATTGCTGAATAATATTTGATCTTATTTTGATTATGTTAGTATAGTTTCCTTAAACACTCTCCCCAATTATCCATAGCAAATCAAAACAACACTGACATTAATGTGCGAACATCATATTTAGCATGGTTATTATAACTGATGGCATAGAAACCGAGACACTGGCATACAATGTCATGTTGTTGAACAGGAATATATCGTTAATATAAGCAACACATGTGTGCATCATGATCAACAAATAAAAGCTTTTACGACAACTATCTTCGTCTTCATTTGTGGCACACTCGACATTTCCATCACAGGGAATCGCACACGTAGTTGTATCGAGACATAACATTTCAGGCGCGGTACATATTGTCGCTGCAATGTAAAACTAATGGGTAGAGGCACATTGTCGCGTTGCTGCATGGCATAATTATGATACAGAGTATGATTGACGCATGCCAACTTTCTTATCCAACAGAGTTGGCTCGAGGAAAAGCTAGTACAATACAACACACCATTCTGTCATAATTATTTATCAGCTCAATTACAACATTTTACAACGGATTTAGATTAACCAAGGAGCAATCAACACTGAATCAGTATGAAAAAAAGTTATGCATATACATGTATTCCGGATCTTCGTTTGAATAACGGTTTATGAAGTTGTATGATATCAACATAATGTTCCGACTGATACATATATAATAATATAGACTTTATTATGCATATTCTTGTCGGTACGGCGGAAACAAAGCGCGCATCTGAGCTTGATAACTGCTCTATCGATGTACAATATCTCGTCAATACTATAATCCCATTGTCACAAAGTTAAGACACGGGCCTCCATTTTGCCATATGTGTATGCATCAGTTTTTATACATTTTTGCGTTAAAGTATACATCTTTAATGTTTTCGTTTAAAACTAGTGCATTAATTTTGGCCTTAGAAATCGTGAACATCCATGTGAAGTTTATCAAATTCGGTTCAGAAATGACAAAGTTATCATTTTTATAACTTTTGAATTATGGCTAAAAAGTTATAAACCCTCAATGGGTACTTATCTCGTGCACATTTCCTGTCTAGGCAGACCACTGTGGATATAAAAGCCGCCGGTTTCATGATATTTGCGCACACACATTTGACTTACGACGGGCTGGATAAGTGAATTATTCCAGGACATTTTTTATTTTTGCTCGGAAGACGAGGTATGTGGAAATATTTGTTAAAATTGTATTTTGTATTTTAATGTCAATTCTGTTTAGTCATAGCGTCATAATTTATGTCGAAATTATGCCGTATAGAGTTACGCGATGCTGAGTCTTTCTGTCCGTAACTATTTTGTTGGAAGATTTTGTGTTAAAACATTAACTATGGAACGCCGTAGATACATTAGGTTTGTGTGGTGCTATGCACGCGGTTCCACGATGAGCATTTATATTGTCAGCAACTATTACTTGTTGTAAGGTTACATGTTAACATAATTAAGTATTACCGACAGAAAATTATATTTTAATTATTTCAGTTGTTATATATGACAGTTTATTCATTGAAATAGTAACACTTGGTCAGCCGCGCATGGTCAATCGCACATGGTCCATAGCACGTGGTACGATATTACTTTAGTTATTGTTTTTATTTGTACGTGATATTGTTAATGGTTAATGTAATTGGCAGCAGTTACATCAATTGTATAGGTATATTCATATCATCTACTCATTTACTATGATTGATCATCATAAATGAACGATAGCAAGCATCGCTGTAATGGAAGTAGAAGTGTGACGTATCATGACTGAAAATAGTATAGCCAGATTACTATTGGTGTATTTATAGCACGTTACATTTTAGGAATTTACCTAGTATTTTCCATATGTTATATACATTTAAGCTTCATCCACCGGACGTATAATCCCGGCGTGGAATGAGATTGGATCGTTACCGGAAGGACATTACCCGGAACGTATTTGCTGTTTTGCCCGGACATAGAGTTCCAGGAGCCAGAGTTTACTGTTTTGCCCGGACGTGGTATATCCCCCGGAGTGGAGAGAATGTGTGTCTCGCAGCATGTGTCGCCACAACCCTTACTAAGATGTTCTTGGTCTACTTGAGATAGCTCAAGGAAGCCAACACTATATTGGGAGCCAAAACGGGAACATCGTCGTCAAGGATTGGAATCATCGAGACAAGCATAGATACGTGAATCTATATTTAGTTTATATACCTACGCATAGTAGTAGACGATTTAAGTGTGATTACGTCACATGAGCATTGTATATAACGTTAAATACGCACATACGAAATTGGTGTAACGTTAGCGAACGTTCACAATAGACAGTTAGCAAGTATTGCAGTGATTGCATAGACTGAGAGAGAAACTGTTTAAGAGCAAGATCTTAGAACTTCGTGTGAACATACATTGTTTTATATTATTATCATCATCATCATCATTCATACAAATAATTCATCATATACTGAGTCATTTTTAGTTTGGTATCGTTTCTTTTTTGACTCAATATATTATTGTCAATAAACTTGAAAATATTGTACTGAGTGTTGATTGAGTCTGATTGAGTATTGTGATCCAGCTTTTGTCGGTCCATCATGTTACACCCATTGTATCTACCTTATGCTATTGATTGTTATTGGAATATTGGTATAATTATTCTGTAATAAAGGTATTTACTACATGCAATTTTACGCGCCGCAACGTTTGGTTATATTAGAAACCGGTGAAAAGTAGTGCACCTGGATGTTTTTTAGACTATAAGCGTCTCGTCTTGACAAATCAAATTGCGACAAATGATATATATATATTAAAATAATATATACCACATCTAGCTTCGTCTTCTCCATTGCTACATTCAGTTGTTCCATTACAGAGCGTGGCACACATAGTCGTACCGCTACATATCATCTGATCCGAGGAACATACAGGCGCTGTAAGGACAAACACGTTAACTGCACAATGTCGACAGCTAATAGTATGGTCCATGTATATGTATATTACGCAAACATGGAATAAATTGAAAAAGTTCATTACACATCGCCTGTGGATTCTGTACAACTTGGTGGCGTTTAATAATTATCTACATATAATGTTATGTAATGGTACTTTATGCATTTCTTGATGAGAGTCACAACGCATGTAACATCATACACCTGACAAGGGACCTCCTTGGTCGAGTGGTTAATGCTGTGGATTTCAAATCACTTGCCCATACCTGTATATGTTCGTATTATGATATGGTAGAATAAATTGAATAATTTCATTGTACATCGCCTGTGGCCTATGTACAGCTTGGTGGCGTTTAATAATTATCTACATATAATGTAATGTAATGGTACTTTATGCCTTTCTTGATGATAGTCACAAGGCATGTAACATGATACACCTGACACATGGCCTCCTTGGTCGAGTGTTTACTGTCGTGCATTTAAAATATCTTGCCCCTACCGGTATAGGTTCGTATCATACTGATATGGTGAGTGTGACAAGTCAAAGTGCACCAAATAATAATCGATATTCAACGATGTTCAGCCAACAATGTATTAATACAAATATAACAAGTAATATCGTTAAAATGAAGATGTTACCACAGTTAGCTTCGTCCTCTCCATTGCTACATTCGGGTGTCACATTACAGAGCGTGGCACAGATAGTCGTTCCGCTACATATCATCTGATCCGAGGAACAAACAGGCGCTGTAGTGACAAACACGTTCATGCACAAGTCGACAAATGATGATTTTTACCATGTATATTATGCTAAAGCGTAATAATAAATGTAATAGTTTAACAACGAACGTGCCAGGGATTCTATACAACGTACTTTGTAGCATTATATAAGTATCTGCACACACTGGAATTTGGAAGTACATCATATCGATAATTGCAACGCATGTAATAAACATACAACTGCATACAACTGACAAGTTGCAGCTGTGCTTGAGTGGTTAAAATTGTGGATTCCAAAGTTAGCTAGTACAATACAACACACCTGTGAAGCATTGATTCACACAAGTTAGCTAGTACAATACAACACACATGTGAAGCATGATTCACAAAAGTTAGCTAGTACAATACAACACACCTGTGAAGCATTGATTCACAAACGTTAGCTAGTACAATACAACACACCTGTGAAGCATTGATTCACAAAAGTTAGCTAGTACAATACAACACACCTGTGAAGCATTGATTCACACAAGTTAGCTAGTACAATACAACACACCTGAGAAGCATTGATTCACAAAGGGAAGTGTCCATACCACACTCGTTTATTAGAGTGCGTACAGCATTTCGCATTCAATTGTATGTCCTCCATCTGTGATAATTATTTATCAGCTTAATTATCTGTCATAATTATTTATCAGCTCAATTATCTGTCATTATTATTTATCAGCTCAATTATCTGTCATAATTATTTATCAGCTCAATTATCTGTCATAATTATTTATTAGCTCAATTAAAACAATTTACAACGGATTTAGATTAACCAAGGAGCAATCAACACTGAATCAGTATGAAATAAAGTAATGCATATACATGTATTCCGGATCTTCGTTTGAATAACGGTTCATGGAGTTGTATGATATAATATAGCCAACATAATGTTCCTACTGATATCTATAATAATATAGACTTTATTAGGCATATTCCTGTCTGTACGGCGGAAACAAAGCGCTCATCTGAGCTTGATAACTGCTCTATCGATGTACAATATCTCGTCAATACTATAATCCCATTGTATCTACATTATGCTATTGATTGTTGTTATTGGAATATTGGTATAACTATTATGTAATAATACTATTTACTACATGTACTGTCAGGCGCCACACCGTTTGGTTATATTAGAAACCGGTGAAAAAGAGTAATGCATCTGGATGTTTATTAGACTATAAGCGTCTCGTCTTGACAAATGAAATTGCGACAAATGATATATATTGTATGCTATAGACAATAACATATAAATATAAATTGTCCCAAGTAAGAATATTAAAATAAAATTTACCACAACTAGCTTCGTCTTCTCCAATGCTACATTCAGTTGTTCCATTACAGAGCGTGGCACAGATAGTCGTTCCGCTACATATCATCTGATCCGAGGAACACACCGGTGCTGTAAGGACAAACACGTTAACTGCACAATGTCGACAGCTAATATTATGGTCCATGTATATGTATATTATGCTAACATGGAATAAATTGAATACTTTCATTGTACATCGCCTGTGGATTCTGTACCACTTGGTGGCGTTTAAAAATTATCTACATATAATGTTATGTAATGGTACTTTATGCATTTCTTGATGATAGTCACAACGCATGTAACATCATACACCTGACAAGGGACCTCCTTGGTCGAGTGGTTAATGCTGTGGATTTCAAATCACTTGCCCATACCTGTATAGGTTCGTATTATGCTGTGGTAGAATAAATTGAATATTTTCATTGTACATCGTCTGTGGATTCTGTACAACTTGTTGGCGTTTAATAATTATCTACATATAATGTAATGTAATGGTACGTTATGCCTTTCTTGATGATAGTCACAATGCATGTAACATCATACACCTAACAAGGGGTTGGTCGAGTGGTTACTGTCGTGCATTTAAAACCACTTGCCCCTACCGGCATAGGTTCGTATCATACTGATATGTTGAGTGTGACAAGTCAAAGTGCACCAAATAATAATCGATATTCAATGTTAAAGACAATAATGTATTAATACAAATATAACAAGTAATATCGTTATAATAGAGCTGTTACCACAGTTAGCTTCGTCTTCTCCATTGCTACATTCGGGTGTCCCATTGCAGAGCGTGGCACAGATAGTCGTTCCGCTACATATCATCTGATCCGAGGAACAAACAGGGGCTGTAATGACAAACACGTTCATGCACAAGTCGACATATGATGATTTTTACAATGTATATTATGCTAAAGATTAATAATAAATGTAATAATTTAACAACGAACGTGCCAGGGATTCTGTACAACGTACTTTGTAACATTATATAAGTATCTGTACACACTGGAATTTGGTGATACATCATATCGATAATTGCAACGCATGTAATAAACATACAGCTGCATACAACTGACAAGTTGCAGCTGTGGTTTAGTGGTTAAAATTATGAATTCCAAATCGCTTGCCCCTACTGCTCAGTTCAGGTTCGTACCCCACTGACGTATCAAGTACAGGTTCGTACCCTACTGACTTGTCAAGTTCAGGTTCGTGACATGTTTTTGTATCAAAATAAAATTAACAGTCTTTCAGATGGGACGTTAACCGAGGTAGGGAGCTTAGTGTTACCTGATGCCTTTCTTGACAGCAGTAACAGAAAACGCATGTAATAACATACAACTAAGAAGGAGTATCCGTGTATCCGTGCTCGAGTGGTTAGGGTCGTTTAATTCAAATCACTTACCGATACAGTTTCGTATCCCACTGGGTTGTGACCAATCAAATTGCATCGACTGGTCGATATTGGGTGTTAGATACATAATACTATAACAAGACTTAGTAATATCCTTATAATAGAGATGTTACCACAGTTAGCTTCGTCTTCTCCATTGCTACATTCAGTTGTTCCACTACAGAGCGTGACACACACATTAGTACCGCTACATATCATCTGATCCGAAGAACAAACCGGCGCTGTAATCACCAAATGTATCCGGCATTAAGTCGATAGCTGATGCTTTTGTACATATGTATGTATCTTTTGCTAGGATGGAATCAAATATTTTCAAGACAATTGGTCTGTGGATTATGCACACCACTCGGCCTATGGATTATGTACAACACTCGGCCTATGGATTATGTACAACACTCGACCTATGGATTATGTACAACACTCGGCCTATGGATTATGTACAACACTCGACCTATGGATTATGTACAACACTCGGCCTGTGGATTATGCACACCACTCGGCCTATGGATTATGTACAACAATCGGCCGGTAGATTATGTACAACACTCGGCCTGTGGATTATGTATGTAACAGTTTGTAATGTATACATAGTTCTTAATATACGTACTTAAGGTGTTGTAAATCAAACAAAAGCGTTAACATCGCGCATGCGTCAAACATCGGTTACGTTCGTATTGATTTCATTAATCCGTTTGTTATAAGTGTTCTAGTGTAAGTAATTGTATGGCAGTCATTCGCCAATGTACGTCAATGACGGAAATAGCAGATGTTACCATGCAATTTCGAGCAAATTGTCCGTGAACACATATCACATATTAAAGTGTTGTATATGTCCAATCGTTGTGTCTGTTTTTGTGTGTATTATAGTATGAAGGAATTGCGTGCATTGGTTGATTAATAATAATCCTTTCACTGGTGGTTATTTGGAATATCTTTCCTGGCAGTCAGGTCCTTGACAGTATTCTCTTACGAGATAGACTTGTAATTTGCAGATTACTCTGATATATGTATCTACAGTGCATATTGAAATACAACATACGCTGTGGTAAGGAATTGTACATGTATTATATGTATTACTATATGTATTACTTATATTTCAAACGCTTCGATTGTTTTATTGAGTACTGTTGTGATATGTTGTATTGTTTCATATTGTTTCTATATTATCCTAAAACGTATATTTGTATGCCAACTGTAATAGGAAATAAAAATATATATGAACCCTCGCCAGGATGTTTTGTAATAAAGTGACACCTGTGACATGTCCAACACTCGGCCTATGGATTATGTACAACACTCGGCCTATGGATTATGTACAACACTCGGCCTATGGATTATGTACAACACTCGGCCTATGGAATATGCACAACACTCGGCCTATGGATTATGTCCAACACTCGGTCTATGGATTATGTACAACACTCGGCCTATGGATTATGTACAACACTCGGCCTATGGATTATGTACAACATTCGGCCTATGGATTATGTACAACACTCGGCCTATGGATTATGTACAACATTCGGCCTATGGATTATGTACAACACTCGGCCTAAGGACTATGTACAACACTCGGCCTATGGATTATGTACAACACTAGGCCTATGGATTATGTACAACACTCGGCCTATGGATTATGTACAACAGTCGGCCTATGGATTATGTACAACACTCGGCCTATGGATTATGTACAACACTCGGCCTATGGATTATGTACAACACTCGGCCTATGGATTATGTACAACATTCGGCCTATGGATTATGTACAACACTCGGCCTATGGATTATGTACAACACTAGGCCTATGGATTATGTACAACACTAGGCCTATGGATTATTTACAACACTAGGCCTATGGATTATGTACAACACTCGGCCTATGAATTATGTACAACACTCGGCCTATGGATTATGTACAACACTCGGCCTATGGATTATGTACAACACTCGGCCTATGGATTATGTACAACACTCGTCCTATGGATTATGTATAACACTAGGCCTATGGATTATGTACACCACTAGGCCTATGGATTATGTACAACACTCGGCCTACGGATTATGTACAACACTCGGCCTATGGATTATGTACAACACTCGGCCTATGGATTATGTACAACACTTGGCCTATGGATTATGTACAACACTCGGCCTATGGATTATGTACAACACTCGGCCTATGGATTATGTACAACACTCGGCCTATGGATTATGTATAAAACTAGGCCTATGGATTATGTACAACACTCGGCCTATGAATTATGTACAACACTCGGCCTATGAATTATGTACAACACTAGTCCTATGGATTATGTACAACACTCGGCCTATGGATTATGTACAACACTCGGCCTATGGATTATGTACAACACTCGGCCTATGGATTATGTACAACACTCGGCCTATGGATTATGTACAACACTCGGCCTATGGATTATGTACAACACTCGGCCGATGGATTATGTACACCACTCGGCCTATGGATTATGTACAACACTCAGCCTATGGATTATGTACAACACGCGGCCTATGGATTATGTACAACACTCGGCCTATGGATTATGTACAACACTCGGCCTATGGATTATGTACAACACTCGGCTTATGGATTATGTACAACACTCGGCCGATGGATTATGTATAACACTCGGCCTATGGATTATGTACAACACTCGGCCTATGGATTATGTACAACACGCGGCCTATGAATTATGTACAACACTCGGCCTGTTGATTATCTACAACACTATATATATATATAAAGGAGATATGTTGATGTAGAATGGAGCTATGTTGATACAGAATGGATATATGTTGATATAGAAGGGATATATGTTAATATAGAATGGATATATGTTGACCTCTTGAGACATCGCTTCTCACCAATGTAACCCGAGTTCGATCCTCAGACCAGGAAGGATACCAGATAGTAAGCCATATCAGACAACTGTCGCATGGTGCGTGCTGCTTTTGTCGTTATTTGGATAAATCGTACATAATTGTGAAGATAATAAGTTAATTAAATTGACACTATTGTTAATTGAATATAACTTAACTAAGGTATACATCTTAATGCTTCATACATACGTATTGTACATGTCCAATGTGATGCGTGCACAGTTTTTGTATTTATCAACGCATTCCACGTGTCCATACATGGGTATTGTCTTGAACAGTGTGTATATATCTCAATGTATGGCTACCCGTCTGACATATCGAACATGTATTGGTTTGCACAGGGTTGTTTTAGCTATATTGCTGAATAGGTTTTCAAATTAGATTAAAGGCTCTTGAGACCTCAGTCCTGATGACAGGACTCGAGCACACCACCTCTCCGTTACATAGCGGACACCGAAACCAGTACATCACACCGACTCCTCATGAACACACGCCATCGTGTAACCATGTTTCAACATACGTTACCAAGTTTCCAATATGAAAGTGTACCTCCCTCTAATTAACTGCGTATGAAACAACCAAAGTGTGCATTTTGTATTCCTTCTCCCTGGATAAATAGTTCTACCATTATAATGATTACAAGTACAATATCTAACGCGAACTTCGCATTGCCTCATACATACCACAGTAGAACTCGTCAAGTCCATCTCCGCATGTTGCCTCTCCGTCACACAAAGTTGCACACGTCACCATATCAGAACACACGATTTCTGACCCTTTACATTCGATGCCTACATCATTAATCGGTGATAAGTACAATGTATACACAATTATGTGGTACACGAGTCATATTTGGACGTATCGTTTATGTGAAAATATACATTTGTTTAAACAATATATTATTCTAGAATAAGATACAACACAGGATATAATACATAGAAGGTTAACACAACCGTGGGACTAGTTCATGTTATGTGGGATAGAAGGTTAACACAACCGAGGGGCTAGTTCATGTTATATGGGATAGAATGTTAACACAACTGAGGGGCTAGTTCATGTTATGTGGAATAACAGCTTAACACAACTGAGGGGCTAGTTCATTCATGTTATGTGGGATAGAAGGTTAACACAACCGAGGGGCTATTTCATGTTATGTGGGATAAAAGGTTAACACAACCGAAGGGTTAGTTCATGCTATGTGGGATAGAAGGTTAACACAACCGAGGGGCTAGTTCATGTTATGTGGGATAGAAGGATAACACAACCGAGGGGCTATTTCATGTTATGTGGGATAAAAGGTTAACACAACCGAGGGGCTAGTTCATGCTATGTGGGATAGAAGGTTAACACAACCGATGGACTAGTTCATGCTATGTGGGATAGAAGGTTAACACAACCGAGGGGCTATTTCATGTTATGTGGGATAAAAGGTTAACACAACCGAAGGGTTAGTTCATGTTATATGGGATAGAAGGTTAACACAACCGAGGGGCTAGTTCATGTTATTTGGGATAGAAGGTTAACACAACCGAGGGGCTAGTTCATGTTATTTGGGATAGAAGGTTAACACAACCGAGGGGCTAGATCATGTTATGTGGGATAAAAGGTTAACACAACCGAGGGGCTAGTTCATGTTATTTGGGATAGAAGGTTAACACAACCGAGGGGCTAGATCATGTTATGTGGGATAGAAGGCTAACACAACCGAAGGGCTTGTTCATGTTATGTGGGATAGTAGTTTAACACAACGGAAGGGCTAGATCATGTTATGTGGAATAACAGCTTAACACAACCGAGAGGATAGTTCATGTTATGTGGGATAGAAGGTTAACACAACCGAGGAACTAGTTCATGTTATGTGGAATAACAGCTTAACACAAACGAGGCGATAGTTCATGTTATGTGGGATAGAAGGTTAACACAACCGATGGACATGTTCATGTTATGTGGATTAACAGCTTAACACAACCGAGGGGCTAGTTCATGCTATGTGGGATAACAACTTAACACAACCGATGGGGCTAGTTCATGTGATGTGGGATAAAAGCTTAACACAACCGAGGGGCTACTTCATGTTATGTGGGATAACAACTTAACACAACAGATGGGGCTAGTTCATGTTATGTGGGATAAAAGCGTAACACAACCGAGGGGCTAGTTCATGTTATGTGGGATAACAGCTTAACATAACCGAGGGGCTAGTTCATGGTATGTGGGATAAAAGCTTAACACAACCGAGGGGCTAGTTCATGTTATGTGTGATAGAAGGTTAACACAACCGGGGCTAGTTCATGGTATGTGGGATAACAGCTTAACACAACCGAGGGGCTAGTTCATGTATGTGGGATAGAAGGTTAACACAACCGAGGGGCTAGTTCATGTTATGTGGGATAAAAGCTTAACACAACCGAGGGGCTACTTCATGTTATGTGGGATAACAACTTAACACAACAGATGGGGCTAGTTCATGTTATGTTGGATACAAGCGTAACACAACCGATGGGGCTAGTTCATGTTATGTGGGATAACAACTTAACACAACCAATGGGGCTAGTTCATGTTGTGTGGTATAGAAGCTTAACACAACCGAGGGCTAGTTCATGTTATGTGGGATAACAGCTTAACACAACCGAGGGGCTAGTTCATGTTATGTGGGATAACAGCTTAACATAACCGAGGGGCTAGTTCATGTTTTGTGGGATAGAAGGTTAACACAACCGATGGTCTAGTTCATGTTATGTGGGATTGAAGGTTAACACAACCGAGGGGCTAGTTCATGTTATGTGGGATAGAAGGTTAACACAACCGAGGGGCTAGTTCATGCTATGTGGGATAGAAGGTTAACACAACCGAGGGGCTAGTTCATGTTATGTGGGATAACAGTTTAACACAACCGAGGGGCTAGTTCATGTTATGTGGGATAGAAGGTTAACACAACCGAGGGGCTAGTTCGTGTTATATGGGATAGAAGGTTAACACAACCGAGGGGCCAGTTCATGTTATGTGGGATAGTAGTTTAACACAACCGAGGGGCTAGTTCATGTTATTTGGGTTAACAGTTTAACACAACCGATGCGCTAGTTCATGTTATTTGGGATAACAGTTTTACACAACCGAGGGACTAGTTCATGTTATGTGGGATAGTAGTTTAACACAACCGAGGGGTTAGTTCATGTTATGTGGGATAACAGTTTAACACAACCGATGGGCTAGTTCATGTTATGTAGGATAACAGTTTTACACAACCGAGGGACTTGTTCATGTTATGTAGGGTCGAGCTTAACACAACCGAGGGGCTAGTTCATGTTATGTGGGATAGTAGTTTAACACAACCGAGGGGCTAGTTCATGTTATGTAGGGTCGAGCATAACACAACCGAGGGGCTAGTTCATGTTATGGATTTATAATTGACTGTTAGCCTTAGTGAAGTTGGGAGCATACCGTAATATCGACAGGTATGTTTGGGCGTGATCTGAACCGATCATTGTATATTGTAGACTTAGTGTGTTCGGGTTTTACGCCTTCATCAGCACCATATTGTGCTATATCGCTAGCGGATTGGGCTATATCGCTAGCGGAGTGGGCTATATCGCTAGTGGATTGGGCTATATCGCTAGTGGATTGGGCTATATTGCTAGCGGATTGGGCTATATCGCTAGTGGATTGGGCTATATCGCTAGTGGATTGGGCTATATCGCTAGCGGATTGGGCTATATCGCTAGTGGATTGGGCTATATCGTTGGTGGATTGGGCGATATCGCTAGCGGATTGGGCTATATCGCTAGTGGATTGGGCTATATCGCTAGTGGATTGGGCTATATCGTTAGTGGATTGGGCTATATCGCTAGCGGATTGGGCTATATCGCTAGTGGATTGGGCTATATCGTTGGTGGATTGGGCGATATCGCTAGCGGATTGGGCTATATCGCTAGTGGATTGGGTGATATCGCTAGCGGATTGGGCTCTATCGCTAGTGGATTGGGCGATATCGCTAGCGGATTGGGCTATATCGCTAGTGGATTGGGATATATCGCTAGCGGATTGGGCTATATCGCTAGCGGATTGTGGATTTAGTTTAGAGAATAATAGAATATATATATGGTATATATATATGTATGTTGTGAAGCAATGCAAAGTACTAACTGTGTATTGATTCACAACGATAAACAATACCACGGGCCCCTTGTCACATGTATGGTTTGTTGTACGGAGTGCAAAAGCGTAGAATAATACACGATTGATACTGGTGCTGATCGCCATGTATCTTTCTATAGATACGGAGTGCAAACACATACATAGATACTCGACTCACGTGCATTGGTGCCATACATAATTATCTCTCTTCGATAGCTAGAGATACGGAGTGCGGAAAGGTAGACAGCCGCACAGTTCTCGGATTCAAGTAACCCAACTAGCGTCCATCGTCTGTTTACATGACAAATGATTGCAGATCCTTTTCTTGCCTATTTAATATATAAATTGCTACACAATAATAATAGTGTCACTCATTATTTCATTCACAATATGAACATTACCATCCTAGGAACACCATAAAAACAAAATATTGTTGACAGACAGCTAAGTACACAACGAGCATTGTGCTTTCTCAAATTTCCTGTGCGTTTAATATATATAATTATAGTATCTCAATATGATACATTAAAGCGACATTACATTGCAACAAGTCAAAAAAATGCATTTTTCACGTATAAATGCATTGCTACTACAAATTCTTCCGAATACAGTCGAACACTAATATTGAATCAATAAACAGTGTTTTTGTGAACTTTTCAAAAGTGAATGTAGGACTTCATATACCTGTCATCATCGCTTCTGATTTGACATGTTTTGTCATTGTAGTAAATAATAAACGCTTGATATTGTCGCTTAGAGATAATAAATTTAACTAAGATTAGTCGACAAATAAATATTAACAAAATGTGAGATATAACAGTAAATCTGTACCATAAATCTCGTTATTCGGGATACACAGGTTGTCGCATGTATCCACCGGGACCACAATTTTCTTATGTAGTATATAGCTGGTGACATTGGAAGACATGTACTCAAAGAATAAAGTGTCACGATCAATGTTTTAATCCAAGATGGCTACCAAATTTTGAAAAAATACACTCTAATATCCATAGGGTATATTTCTCTTGCAATGTTGTGTTAATTTTATGTTTTATGCTTCATAGTAATGCCAGATGCATGTAAATGTTTTTTTGACATTCTTTGCAATATTTTCTTGAAATATTAGAAAACTACAATACCAGTAACTAGATTTTGACAGGAAAAAATCTCTACTTGGGGCTGAAATTATGAGTAAATTGCCTTGTTCACCTTTACAAAGAATACACATTGGAGGATGAATCTTTAGCGTTTTCACTTTACAATTTCGCATCGATTTACTGTGGAATTATCATGAATACAGAACCTCTTTTTTCATTTTCTGAGGTCATTTGACCCCACCCACTATTCAGGAACAGTGGAAGTGGAACGTACGAGTTAAATTAGATATATTCGATATGGTATAAAATGTAACATCTGTAATGCAAAGATATGAAAACATAATTATGGTAAAATGTGATTTTTACATAAATATTCATTTTGGGGGTCATTTTGGGCCACACACTTTTACAGCAATTATATTTTAGAAAATGGTATATAACCATCTATGATTACATTAAATCACTTGCCTTTGACCAATTTCATCATTATATACGACATTTAAGGTAGTATGTCAAGATATATAAGCTTTAACAGAAATGAAAGTAAATGTGTCTCAAAAATACATAGCATTTTACCTATTTTTCTCTGGACAAAGTCCAGTTTTCAAGAATATATTGCAAAGAATGTCAAAACACTTCTATATTCATGTATTTACATGCATTTGACATCACTATGAAGTATAAAACATGAAATTAACCCAACATTTCAAAAGAAATATACCCTATGGATATAACAGTGTATTTGTCAACATTTGGCGGCCATCTTGGCGGCCATCTTGGATTATAACGTTGATCGTGACACTTTATTCTTTGAGTACATGTCTTAAAATTGCACCAGCTACATTATACATAAGAAAATTGTGGTCCCGATGGATGCTGAGGGGGTGCATGATGGGCCTCCTGGCATATAATAGGAAATTACATTCTGACAGTGTATAAATTTGCGCTTACACTGATGTTGTTAATGCTCATATAATTAAAGCGATACTACATCATTGTAACGCAAATTTATACATAATGTAATTTCCTATTATATGGTATAATTTTGTTCCATGGTGTTAATGCTCATATACTTAAAGTATGGAAACAATTCAACTTCAAAAGGAAATGAGATTACTACGATGTTTACATAAAACAGATGTGCTCTTGAAGCAATTTGGAAATGCATTGTTTGGTAGATGATATTGTCATCTTAAATACAATTGTTGTATACTGTTTAGCTGCATATCATTGTCTAAACACAAGTTGTCCAAAATAGAAATGCTTCGATTTGATTAAAGCAGATGGATTTATGTACACAGTATAAAATGTCGCATCGTCAGCATAGAGATTGGTAAACGATACTGTATCTCCTACTTCGGCACACCACATCTTATCATATTCTCGATACTTGACATGGAGTTGTTACTTTTTCAATAAATTTCAGTGATCTATCAAGTAGGATGTCAATCATTAACGCCCAAACAACATTGCCATCATTAATTTCTTCCAATGAATAACAAATCAGATAAATTTCGAATTTCAGTTTTACCTTTACACTTTTTGTTAGTACAAAGCTCATTGAATATATTGTTTTGGGGTCATTTTTTCCTTCTTCTATTCTGTGTTCATAAGTAAGCGTTCTTTGGTGTTGATCAATGTTAGTACCGTATTTCGCTTTTGTGTATATAATGTATTTGACGTGTTATCATGAGAAAGTAGATCACGGTCTCTAATTGCCTGATAAATATCGGTAGAAAACCAATCCGGCTGATATTTTCGCTTAACCCGTTTAACTTGAAGAGAAGCGTACTTATCGATTTCATTACATATATCTCGTTCCATACTTCTAGCGTATCATAATTCATAATAATATCCCAATGTGTGGTAATCTCACTGCATAACTGAGATTCATCAAAATTCTTGAAATTACGAAAAAGTAGTAGTTTTTTTATATGTAGAATGTGTCATTAGAACACCATATACATACATACAACACATGGCAATTAAGACATATAGAGGATATTTATATGTATTACTGTAATATATTATCTTTTATCTCGGGCAATAAACACAAATATTATTTTTGTTTTATGTTTTCCTATGTTTTTGTTAATATAATAATTTAATTCATCCTGTTGAGAGCCTAATATCTTTACAATACAAAATCGATCAGCGACTTGTGTTATTGTGAACGTCCGTAATAAAAAATGGTTCTACTACAATTTTCAATTTGGTTTGCTGTCAAAATGAAAAGCTTTTCAAATTAGTTTCTGTTTGCTGGAAAGCAAATGAGACAAATTAATTCAGTTAAAGTTTAACACAGATTGATTTAGAATGGTGAAACGAATTTGATAACATTTCCAAACAACACTTCCAAAACATTGACCTGAAAACAATAAACTTCCTTTGAATTGCTCTGAAGTATACAGACATTTCAATCTCAAGTCAAAGACGCGTGATTTGTTTCAGTTTTATGCTAATATATGTGGCCTCCATACTTATATCGACCTCCCGCACGAGCATTCATATCGAAAACACCCGGCGACTCTATAATGGACCACCTTCCCCTACAGTTATATATTTTATAAATATCAGGAATATGTATATACCGATACTTAATGCTGTTACAATTGTATGACATCCTATTTTCTGTTTCACAATTGTCTGGATGCTAGAAGCGATGGAGTATTGGGTTCCATTTTCTGTTTAAATTATAAGCGTTCCCACCGTAATATGGTACGAGCGATTTTCGGTTCATTTAACAAAATCGCATCCCCGAAAGAAAGTATTATCTGAATGTTTTGCACTCAAACCAAAATTGGGTTATTCAAGCTTATCTTCAAATTAGTGCTGCTAACGAAACTGTTGCAGCGAGTTTCTGGCTATCCATACGTACCATGCATGACCGCTCTTTCTGTGTCCGAATACACAGTCCATTCTTATGTGGGCAATAGCTGGAGTCTGCTATACGTACCGTCTGTTTACCGGGTACATCTGATAAACATAATATCTTTGATATATAGACGTTAATTTTGAGCTTCCATTTACAATGATTGGTAATCTTATAACATTCCAGTGGTATATACTAACTATTTACTAAATACTAACTTAATAAATCAAATTCGCTATCTCATAATTATGGACCGAGTGGCTTAGGATGTTGACTTCAAATCCCACTGGGCGAGTCGAATTATTCCATGCGAGGAAACTATCCAGCGGGCTTGTGGAATGGCGGAATTTCTACTCGGGTTTCCGCCCACAACCTGCAATACTGCTCGGAGGGGCAACAGGTGTCTTCATCCAACAATAATAGCTGAAAAGTCGTCTGGTGGTGAGACTCTATACCCTAAAATCAAACAAATAACATAACACTAAATCGTGATAGCACAATGGTAGCACGTTCGCTTAAGGTGCGAATGTCCCCACATGCCTCTACTCTATCCTGTGTTTCTTAGGATTCCATCAGGAAAGAGGTCTCATATAAGTTGTTGTAAGAACCACTTTCGCAATCGAGCTAATATAAACTTATCTAAACTAAACACACACATTTAGGGACACTAATGGCAATATTGTAGTATTCTAGTAGTATACAGTCATGTACACTGTTATATTACGCACGTGACGTACTTATTTATGTTTAATATGTTTTTAAATACTGGTCAAGCTGCTAATTGGTAGTTGCATAACACAACGCGTGTGTGTATATGTAGTCGTTGAGAACTGGACGTGTAATACTATTATACTATTATATCATATTATGTAACTTAGGGCCGTAGAGGTTATAAAAACCTTTCTCAGATCTACAGCTCGCGATCAAGTGTTTTGATTAGTTGAGTTTGAGATTTACTCTCAGCGGAACAAATCAGAATATTGAAATTAGATTGGAGAACATGTTGGCCTGGATTATATACTACTCGGTTAATACATGTATGTGTTCACTGTATACGGGTAAATGGATAATATACATTTATTTAAATACAACACAGGGTATATACGAGTGTGTATATTACAAAGCATGATTATGCGCGAAACAAGATGCTTGAATGTAGCACGTTGTGGAAGGCTCAGTATGAAATATTTACCATGCATGTGTCATTTAATGTAATATTAGTATCGTTTAGTTAATGTTAAGAACTCATTATATTATTCAATATTATACATGGTCGTGTTCACCATTAGTAGACATGTATTATCATGTTACTGTATTGTTGACACATATACTGTCGACATCAAATAACAAGGGAGACACTATAAATGTGGGTTATAATTGATAATGATGACAGCGACAAACAAAGCTATACATGTAGCTAACTCGTCGCAGCGACTACGACTTACCGTTGTAGATACATACATTATAGCTTACCGTTCTTATTGATTGTATATACATACATATAGCTTACCGTTCGTATTGATTGTATATACATACATATAGCTTACCGTTCTTATTGATTGTATATACATACATATAGCTTACCGTTCTTATTGATTGTATATACATACATATAGCTTACCGTTCTTATTGATTGTATATACATACATATAGCTTACCGTTCGTATTGATTGTATATACATACATATAGCTTACCGTTCCTATTGGTTGTATATACATACATATAGCTTACCGTTCGTATTGATTGTATAGACATACATATGGCTTACCGTTCCTATTGGTTGTATATACATACATATAGCTTACCGTTCGGATTGATTGTATATACATACATATAGCGTACCGTTCGTATTGATTGTATAGACATACATATAGCTTACCGTTCCTATTGGTTGTATAGACATACATATAGCTTACCGTTCCTATTGGTTGTATATACATACATATAGCTTACCGTTCGTATTGATTGTATAGACATACATATAGCTTACCGTTCCTATTGGTTGTATATACATACATATAGCTTACCGTTCGGATTGATTGTATATACATACATATAGCTTACCGTTCTTATTGATTGTATATACATACATATAGCTTATCGTTCTTATTGGTTGTATATACATACATATAGCTTACCGTTCATATTGATTGTATATACATACATATAGATTACCGTTTGAATTGATTGTATATACATACATATAGCGTACCGTTCGTATTGATTGTATAGACATACATATAGCTTACCGTTCCTATTGGTTGTATAGACATACATATAGCTTACCGTTCCTATTGGTTGTATAGACATACATATAGCTTACCGTTCCTATTGGTTGTATATACATACATATGGCTTACCGTTCGTATTGATTGTATAGACATACATATGGCTTACCGTTCCTATTGGTTGTATATACATACATATAACTTACCGTTCGGATTGATTGTATATACATACATATAGCGTACCGTTCGTATTGATTGTATAGACATACATATAGCTTACCGTTCCTATTGGTTGTATATACATACATATAGCTTACCGTTCGGATTGATTGTATATACATACATATAGCTTACCGTTCGTATTGAGTGTAGATACATACATATAGCTTACCGTTCGTATTGATTGTATAGACATACATATAGCTTACCGTTCGGTATAATATACATGTAGCTAACCGTTCGGTATTATATACATATAGCTTACCGTTCGGTATTATATACATATAGCTTACCGTTCGGTATTATATACATATAGCTTACCGTTCGGTATAATATACATGTAGCTTACCGTTCGGTATTATATACATATAGCTTACCGTTCGGTATAATATACATATAGCTTACCGTTCGGTATTATATACATATAGCTTACCGTTCGGTATAATATACATATAGCTTACCGTTCGGTATTATATACATATAGCTTACCGTTCGGTATAATATACATGTAGCTTACCGTTCGGTATTATATACATATAGCTTACCGTTCGGTATAATACACATATAGCTTACCGTTCGGTATTATATACATATAGCTTACCGTTCGGTATAATATACATATAGCTTACCGTTCGATATAATATACATATAGCTTACCGTTCGGTATAATATACATATAGCTTACCGTTCGGTATTATATACATATAGCTTACCGTTCGGTATAATATACATATAGCTTACCGTTCGGTATTATATACATGTAGTTTACCGTTCGGTATAACATACATATAGCTTACCGTTCGGTATTATATACATGTAGCTTACCGTTCATAATGTAGATAACGTCAAACAATGGGGGATAGTTTACTATGTCTTACCGTTCGCATCCATATTAAAACCCGTCAGGATACATGTTTTCTGTGAAACACTCTTATCCTTAATCGTGTTTGCCATTCTTGTTAGACGTCTGATGTTTACTCCATCAATTACAACCTTTTCGCTGGGCTCAATTATTACAATCTTGCCATTTTTAATCTGGTAATTTAAAACATAATAATGTTATCATGTATTGAAATACCTACACTAGTTCCTACGATCAGCAGTTCCAAAATAGTTCAAGAGAATGTAGATTATAATACTAGTTTAATACAACAATCTCATTTAATACTCTTTGATCAGAAGTGTGTACTTTATCCAAATAAAATGTGATAATTTGACAATTATGTACCCAGTTACTATTTACAAAATATCGAATCGTTCAATATATGGCCAAATAGTTATCAAAAATGTGGGTCTAACATAGGCATTGACTATATAAATGTATATATATATAAATGATTCGTATATTGCCATTCGCTCGAGATATTCAACTTATTGTATAAATAGTTCATTGTTTGAACGTACATTTCAAATGTCGCTTAAACAGGCAACACACACATTTGAACATATGACAAATGTCGCTGAAACAGTCAACACACACATTTAAGCATATGACAAATGTCGCTTAGACAGGCAACACACACATTTGAACATATGACAAATGTCGCTGAAACAGGCAACACACTCATTTGAACATATGACAAATGTCGCTTAATCAGACAACACACATATATGTATATATCAAAGTAATATAAAGTTAGAAAATCTGTAGATGTAAATATATGTTTGTTCTAAAGTCTATATGTGTTAGTATACTATTACTCAGAGCCTTAAATCATACTGTAGATTTATGTGAACCTCATTGTGTCATATTATTCGTGATATGAGTGTAATAAACGATTTTGACTTGAAAAAAAAAGAAGACAAAAGAGTACAATTCAGTGGTGTTATATCAGACAATACAATCAAATTAAGCACGGAATGATAATTTGCGTCAATAATTTGTTAGTTTCCACTGCATTAAAACAATGGTATTATGCGTGTTACAGTTATCGAACAAAGGTACATGTAGATGCAGACATATGTCATTGATGATGGTAATAATAAATGCATAGATAAACTATAGCTTGCATAATGTGGATATTAGTGAGTAGGAGAGCGATCCAAAATTAAAATATAAGTAGATATTTGCCCGAATTTTATGTTAATCATATCATCTTATCCCAACAGGATGATTGTTTTGCTGTCAAATTATGTACAAATAACGAATATCCACATGCATAAGGTATCCGTTATTATATCCCGGAACGTGCTGAAGGATACGTGTGTATTGCTATGCGTCCATCCGGACGTCCGTCTGTCTGTATGTATGTCTGTCTGTCTGTCTGTCTAGCTGTCTGTCTGTCTGGCTGTCTGTCTGCTTGAATACCCGTCCGTCCAACCGTAGCTGTACCTTGGAAAGGGAATAACACATGTTATGATCATTGCTTTATGTTTATGGTTCTCAGCCAGTCTGACATATTGTTAACGTGAATGCTTTCGATCTCCAATGGTCAGTACATTATTCCCATATCTACTTTCTTGTGGGTATATGGGTAATATATGGCTGTCTTGCCTTCCGGATATAGTTTAGTGCACCTGTTATATTTTACATTATTCCGTTTCCAATAATGCATATCTAGTGGGCATATTCAATGTTTTGCCTCACCTCACCGACACTTGCTATATCGGTAGTCTTCACATCTCCGTTTAGATATCCAAACACCAACCTGTACTCATCAAGTTTGCTAAAATTGTTGGAAATAATAAACACATAATCGACTGTGTATTAGCTATGTGTTACGCATTTCAAATAGTCATTCACCAACATTCGCTTGCTAGATACATGTAATTGCGGAAGGAAGAAACCGTCGTTATTTTGCCTAAAATTACAAGTTGGGTTTTTATGTGGCTCAGTTTTAGTTTCCGTGTGCGTTTAGTTAGTGACATACGAATGAGAGCATCACGTATATCTGTATATATTTAGGTGATGATGAAATGAGATTGTTCACTAAGGCCAAACATGATGAATCTAGTACGAGAGGTGAACGATGATTTGCTCAAAATAGTGGTGACGAACATTGCAGATCTTTAACAAAGATACATGCAACTGAAGGCGAAGAATGAACAGGTGAAATCGTGACCTTACGGAGACAGGATGAAAAACAGAAGAACATAATGTGATTAATGGAAAATGATAACGAACACTACAGTCGTATACATACCATCATAATTGCAGTCATCAATGACGACCTACTCGAATGAAAATGCAGAACAAACAGATGTACAAGTTACACCAATAATGAAAATTGAGAGAGTAAACATTCGAATTATGTGGAAATAGAATTGTGCCCATGCTACCAAACAGAACCATCACTAATCGACACACCATTGTACGTGTCGTCAGTAGGCAATATGTCATATTGCGACAACGAAAGAAGGTGAAACGAACGCGCACCGATGTATGTGATGAAAACATGGACGTTTTATTAGATGAATTTATCCTAAATGGGGAAGTATGTGTAGGAAATTGGCACATTATAATATATTACTCATAAGTTAAATTCCCGTTTAATTGATACAAATCCGACTAGTATTAGGCGACTTGGATTTATCCTATAGAGTAATACTGTTCACTTTGCTGTGTAACTAATCCCCATGGCCTGATAAGAATTCATTCTATATTATAGTATGTCGATTAAATCAGCTGATTTTCGCATGATCATATCGTGGATGTACTTACATATAACTGCATGAGGTTGGGCCGAAACAGACAGCACGCTAGTTCTCCAGGATAGCATCAGGGAACGAATCGTTTATTCGACAGGACACTCGACAATGTGGGGATGTTGGCATTTATTGTTTGCTATTATAAGTTTTTATACTACAGGCTTAGATATATTTGGCAATGTCGTAATAAACACAATATCCGAAGACGTATACGAGAAATATCTTGGTTTAAACAGTATTTATTCCAATAAATTTATAATGTATAACACACACAATGTTACAAATTACATAAATTGTGAATGGTTTGGATTGGAAAACAAGTTTTCAGTAAACTTATAGAGCATTAAAAAAAGAAATATCTTATATTTAATCATTGTTCTGGGAGGTTCTAGTGATTTACAACGGTGAATATAGCAAATTTATTACCGTATAATAAAGATGTAAATATATAATAATAATGATAACTACTGTTTACAAAACTAGATCTCGAATATATTGCTGGGGCAGAGCTGTTATATGCTATTGTATGAACAGATGTACGTTCAAACTGCTGGAGCGGAGTAATATGGGACGGAAAACTTCCGATATAGTCTGTATATATTTAGATCTTGGATGTCATTATATATACCAAGTCAATGGACCGGGATCGCCATTATTTGTAGCGAGTCTGTGTATATTTAGACCATGACGGTCACTATTGATACCGAGTATGTGTGTACAGATAGACGTGTATGTATCTAAGATACACGTAGAATTGTAACGTGTGTCTTGTTTATTGTACACCATTGGTATGCTACATTTGTATCGGTCGGGCTGAATTATAGCCCAATGGTATGATATTGTATAGGTTAACATTGTAGGAGCTTCGAGCAAGAACAAAGAGCCTTGGGAAGGATAGCTCAGTGGCGTGGATCCGGTTCTTCCATCCAGAAAACCCAAGACAGAACAAGCTACGGACCGACTGGGGGATTCTGCTGGCGGAGCTGGGGAACATGTCCGCGGATAGTGGTTGCTTGGCAGGTAGACCACAAGTATCGATATAAGTGGCCATATTGAAACATCTTTAATATTTCAAGTTTCCCAAAGGTGAGAGCTTCATACAAAAATGTATAATACTAATGTAATATGTTCCGTAGATGAATAATCTGCAGAGACAAAATTGTATCCAACAAATACCTTGATCGGGGGAAACCCGGAGAGGCGATCATTGTCTTGATATTCTCAAGGCAATACTAGTATTTATAACTATCATATAACTATGTAGTAGTATGTATACTAAGTAATCCATGTATTGTACCGTAATGGTATAGTATAAGTTCCAACAAGTCCAAGTTATAACACAAGTATTTATTTATAAGTTGTTCTGCTGTGCCTAAGCACCATAGGGCGTTTTCAACATCCCAGTTCGTCTCCCCTAATCTAATGTATCCCATATGTTATAGAGAAGCAAGCTTGGACATGTATTCCATAAAATGTCAAGCTACATATGTTCCAGTAAACATGTTTGGCATAACTGTCACTCAATATATCAATTCGGATATATTGTTTTGGTGCAAACACCCGCTTGTACGGAAAATAACTTGTTTTGGAATTGTATTGTTTAAACTTAAAACATCAGAGTATATTTCTGATGTAATAGCACACATGTGTGGGAAAACCTTTACTATGCTGATCAGGCATACATGTAAGGGATGTCCACGCCAAGTATACTTGTTTCTCTGTCAAATGTACTTGATTCTCTGCCAACATAAACATTTAGTACAGTTCCATGTATAATTGCCATGTATAACGACCGTATACAGCATTATTAGAAATGGACCAATACTCATGAATATGTATCATTCTATACAACTAATTATGGAGGTAACTAATTAACATAATCAACATATAACCCCATTGTGTTACACTATACCTTGTATTTATGCATCCAGCAACTGTGATTACTGTCCTAGCCTGCATAAGTACAGCCCCACATTCAAATTGCCCATTCCTCTCTAGTCTGACGGTCCAGGAATACGCAGATTCAACGGACCTTCCTCTTGTAGCTGCTTCCGTTCCACGAAACGAACTTGTTCTGACCAGATACACCAAACATGCTGAAATAAAACAAACACATTGTGCAATACAATGGAACTACTAAGCATTGAATATAAACATTAAATACTAATCATTGCAAATTAAAGATTTAGGTTTGATATATAAACATTATTTCAATTAATTGTTCTCAACAAGGGAAATACCATCAGCATACGAAGATATTCCATGAGCATGTCTGTGGATACCGGACGTAGCGACATAACTATCACTGGATACATTAACAAGCAGTCATATTGCATATATGACAACTGCAACCCATTGTTTTCTTTATCCAATGCATACTCGGGCCTATACATCCTACAATAAATGCATTTACCAGCCCACTCAATAAATACATACACCAGCCCACTCACTAAATACATACACCAGCCCACTCACTAAATGCATTAACAAGCCCACTCACTAAATGCATACATCAGACCACTCACTAAAGGCATACACCAGCCCACTCACTAAAGGCATACATCAGCCCATTCACTAAATGCATACATCAGCCCACTCACTAAATGCATACACCAGCCCATTCACTAAATGCATACACCAGCCCACTCACTAAATGCATACATCAGCCCACTCACTAAATGCATACACCAGCCAACTCACTAAATGCATTCATCAGCCCATTCACTAAATGCATACATCAGCCCACTCACTAAATGCATACACCAGCCCATTCACTAAATGCATACACCAGCCCACTCACTAAAGGCATACACCAGACCACTCACTAAAGGCATACATCAGCCCATTCACTAAATGCACAAACCAGCCCACTCACTAAATGCATACATCAGCCCATTCACTAAATGCATACATCAGCCCACTCACTAAATGCATACACCAGCCCATTCACTAAATGCATACATCAGCCCACTCACTAAATGCATACATCAGCCCACTCACTAAATGCATACACCAGCCCATTCACTAAATGCATACACCAGCCCACTCACTAAATGCATACATCAGCCCATTCACTAAATGCATACATCAGCCCACTCACTAAATGCATACACCAGCCCATTCACTAAATGCATACACCAGCCAACTCACTAAATGCATACATCAGCCCACTCACTAAATGCATACACCAGCCCACTCACTAAATGCATTCATCAGCCCATTCACTAAATGAATACATCAGCCCATTCACTAAATGCATACATCAGCCAATTCACTAAATGCATACATCAGCCCATTCACTAAATGCATACATCAGCCCATTCACTAAATGCATACATCAGCCCACTCACTAAATACATACACCAGCCCACTCACTAAATGCATACATCAGCCCACTCACTAAATGCATACATCAGCCCACTCACTAAATGCATACACCAGCCCACTCACTAAATGCATTCATCAGCCCATTCACTAAATGAATACATCAGCCCACTCACTAAATGCATACATCAGCCCACTCACTAAATACATACACCAGCCCACTCACTAAATGCATACACCAGCCCACTCACTAAATGCATACATCAGCCCATTCACTAAATGCCTACATCAGCCCACTCACTAAATGCATACACCAGCCCACTCACTAAATGCATACATCAGCACACTCACTAAATACATACATCAGCCCACTCACTAAATGCATACATCAGCCCACTCACTAAATACATACACCAGCCCACTCACTAAATGCATACATCAGTCCACTCACTAATATTGTTCTTCGCTAATTATAACTATATTGACATCTAATCAGTTTAGCAGATGTAGGCGACCCATGTTTAGATAAGACAACTTGCTACTACTGTACACTCGTCGGTGTCCTAGAATTAAAATAACAATAACCATATATATAAATGTTATGAAAATCACTATCGCTCTCTTTAATGTCATCAAAATGTTCATTCCAAATAAGGCTGCTACTGTTCTATCTACTGGCCACGCGTGGCTCTCCAAATAAGGATGCTACTGTTATATCTACTGGCCATCCGTGGCTCTCCAAATAAGGATGCTACTGTTCTATCTACTGACCATCCGTGGCTCTCCAAATAAGGATGCTACTGTTCTATCTACTGGCCAGCCGTGGCTCTCCAAATAAGGATGCTACTGTTCTATCTACTGGCCACCCGTGGCTCTCCAAATATGATTACACGGTGTAGGCATAGAACTTACAGCACAACACATTGGTATGCATGTATTACTTTATACAGCTCTTAATAGCTTCTTTTTTATTTATGTTTATTTAAAGTCGCTATCGGTTGCCATTTGAGTGTACCAACCACCGAAAGAAACAGCCAACTCTTTTGTATAAAGAGACACGCTATGAGCTGGGTTCGAACCAGTGACAACTCAACGACCTTAGCCACTCACATCAGCTTCGTCCGCTAATCCCCTTCCCTATGCCCGTGGTTAAGCTCACTGGTTCCATAACTTGCCCGTGTTGGTTCGAATCCAATTAGTGTATTAATGTTTCAAAGCAACCATGCTAGCTTGTGTGTGGTATGTGTTTCTACCTGGGTGCCTATCTTTCCCTGCAATATTCCTCATAGTGGCAACGGGATCTTCCTCACCCAATAATAGTTTAATTATTTTTATATAATAATATTTATTCTATTAAATTTATTTCAGCTAGATTGCGAAACAAGTTTATACAACGTAATATTAATCGCTCTCGAAGCCTCACTCCCGATGGAATCCATCGCCACGACGAACAATGTGGTATTTAATGACACCGTCGTGACGACCTTTCGCCCCTGAAGCAATCGCGCTACAACAGCGTTATTGACTGTATACCATACGACTGTAAAGCGACACTACATCAGTGAAAACCAAAGTATTCTGTAATTTCCTATTATATTGTATAATTTATTTCCAAATATTTGCCTCAAAAATTGAGTATTTCAACTACTAAACAAGCGTCGAATACGCGGCTTGTTGTCATAACACAATAATGTAAACAATGTCGACATGTATGCGTAATACAACATGTGTACCGCGAATAACGAGGTTTATGGTACAGATGAGATGGTATATCTCACATTTGTGCCTATGAATGTTTATTTGTAGACTAATATTAGTTAAATGTATTATCTCTAAGCGACTTATCACGCGTTTAGTATTGACTACAATGACAAAGACATGTCAATTCAGGAGCGTGGATGACCGGTAAATGAAATCCTACATTCACTTTTGAAAGTTTGTAGACAACAAACACATTGTCTATTGATTAAATAGTTGTGTTCGAATGTATTCGGACGAATTTGTAGTAGCAATGCATTTATACTCGAACAATGCATTATTTCTTTCGTTTTTACGATGTGTTGTCGCTTTAGGCAGTTGTTGTGAACTTAAACACACAATAAACAAAAACATTTCTTCCATTCTTATACTTTATCTTTCTATTGGTGCTATTTCTTGTAAATAATTTATAAATATATGCGTGTTCAATTATATAATTACTGAAAACAGAAGACATTAAACATATTCTTACTTGACAGAAACACAACAGTTACTC
>CM026401.1:14087659-14187790 GCA_014843695.1 Archivesica marissinica
GGTTATTAGTCAGTCATAAAATATTGACCTCCTTGCGGCACAAGTACTCTCCTTGCGAATGGCAATATATAGTGGGAAAATATTAAATTTATTATAATTAAATGTTAATTAACACTGTTTAAGGCCTAGCAACATTTATTTTGAATCAATGATGTACAGAATAACATAAATATATTGAATATGAAAATATAAGTACACAGATAATTTGTCTCTTTCAATTTCTAAAGTTGATATGGTGGGTGCTGTATAACTAGGAGGTTCACATAATGTATATGCATACTATTTACACAGACAAGGATACAACAAATAATAACAATGACCCCCACCCCCTATGTATACACTGAACAAGTGAGGGCAGGTCACTTTTCGATGCCATAGAATAATGACCCCTTTATGTATAGACTATACATGTATGAGAGAGAGGGTCACTTTCGATGCCATGGATTAATGTCACCCTATGATTTAGGGTGACAGGTGGACTGTAGTCCAGCGGTTAACTATTGGACTGGTAATCCAGGGATCGCAGGTTCGATCCCCCGTCTGACATAATAAAATTTACAGTAATTCAGATGGGACTTTAAACCGAGGTTACGTGTCCGTGATTTACACCATGCACGCAAAAGAACCAGAGGAGATTCTGGAATGGGTCTCTGTCGGTATCATTGCACTATCCAAACATGACTAATCTCTTCAGGTGGCGTCGCTCATATGGGCAACTTGTAGCGACGATAAATAAACGTAAAACGCACACACACACATCAAGTTAAAATGCTAGTTGGATGCTTATTCAGCAGTAATTGATGTATATTTCTTTACAAATCTGACTAATAAGTTTATTTAAAGTCACCACCGCATAAATGCATTTGGGCGAGTTTTCTAAGAAAATTAAAATGCCCATCATCTAAGTGATGGTTTTGCCTATCGCAATTATTATAACTAGATGCTTAGTGGGCTATGGGGGCTGCTGTAATCTCATGCTGTAATCTCAGTGTGTGTTTGGTTTTCATATCGCCAAATGTCGCTCACACAGGAAAGTGTGTCAGCGACAGTCTGGGGTAGACCGGGTGAATACAATAACCGGTGCACGTATACTTCTAAGATGTCTAAGATTGCATATATATATAAAAATATATTTACCATTTCTAATACGGTTATGTGACGAGAATACCTCATGTGCAATGTCGCGTTATAATATAATACTGTGAGCTACATGTCACAAGACAATAAAGTCTTGCACCCATATCCATGGATCCAGCATCCAACATTTTGCATTAAAATTACAGAGTTATGGACTAAAATACTTTTAGTTAAGACTATGAAGTTTAAAATATGTGTACTAAGAAGATTAAGAGCAAGTGGGCTGTCTTAATATGTATCTGTACTATGATAGTTCATAACTGATCCCCGAGTACATATACAGAAAATATAACAGCTTGCAATAAGTATAGTGTTATTTTCTATACATTTTAGGATATTTATCCCAAGAAGCACTCACAGAATAGTGTGACTGAGCACATATAATCCCAAAACAAAAAGTCAGAATTGGACAACATTGCCCATATATATGTCACAGCATAAGGGCCTCAACTGTGGTACTAATACAGTTATGTAACATTATTTAATTGTTTGAAGTCAATAACATATTAATGTTTATAGAAAGGCATAAACATTCTGGTGATATTAGATAAATGATCATAAAAATTAGGTTATGTATGCATGACTCCTGTGGTGTAATAAATCATATTTCTCACTTGATATGGAGAAAATCTCAAAGGGCATTTTCTTGGAAATTTTACCAACCTCACTCTAGTTTGTTTAATTATGTATATAATATTTTATTATATATACATGGGGATTTTTATCCCTTTATACTTTTCAATCTTTTGTGTAATTGACCAAAAACTGAACAAAAACACTACGTTGTGACATTACACATACTTATGTCATAGCATAATGGCCTCAACTGTGGTAATAATACAGTTAGGTATCCTTATTTGATTATTTGAAGTCAATAGCATATTGATGTTTATAGAAAAGCATAAACATTCTGGGGATATTAGATAAATGATCATAACAACTAGGTTATGTATGCATGACACATGCGGTATAATAAATCAGATTTCTCACTTGATATGGAGAAAATCTCAAAGGATATTTTCTTGGAAATTTTACCAACCTCACTCTAGTTTGTTAATTATGTTTATAATATTTCATTATGTATAAATGGGGATTTATATCCCTTTATACTTTCAATCTTTTGTATAATTGACCAAAAACTGAACAACAACACTATGTTTTGACATTACACATATGTCATAGCATAGGGGCCTCAATTATGATCCTACTATAATCAGGCTACCTTAATTGATCATTTTGGGTCAATAACATGTTAATATTTCTGAAGAATATAAAAATAATCTGGATAAATCAGATAATTTGAGAAAATACTGGGTTCAAAATTATGCTAACTATTTGTTTTTGAAGAAATCTCTGTTTGGTCAGTTTTGATAAGGGATATTCAAATTTCTATTATCATGATCTGGTCGGGATAACCAGGGACAGGTACACTAAGTTTACCATCCTATTAGGTACAAAGAACACCCAACAGGTAGCGTGAGTATTCCTCGCCTCGGACTAGCCCAAACGAGGAGGTCGAATACCGCAGCCCCTAGCATCCCGATACATGATCATTGGTTTGGTACCTAGCCTGGCTGTACTTATCAATTGTTCTGTGTGCTATCTTACTTCCTACTCTAGGTGGATTGGACCAGGGGCTCTGGATTTCAACTGGTCTGACTCAGACCACATTATTCCCATATAAATGATTAAATATATTAGTTTAGGGCAGATTTTATGAAAAGATGAACAAATGTTTGTCTCCTAGATATTTGGTCACAGGGGGCAGAGGCGATATTAATACAAAAATAGGGGGGTCATATAAGTAAATACTTATATTACTGAAACTATTGTATTAACCCGTTCCCACATAGAAGCACCTCTTGGCGCCATTACCTATACGGCATACATTGACATTATAGTAGTCAAACCAATGTTCATAATATAGGCCAGAATCTTATGTAGTCCCAGCAATATCTATGGAGGTGGGATAGATATGATGACAACTTATCCACTGCATGATAGCTAAGTGACTGTCATGTGTATGAAGATATAAGTATATTAGTATATTAACCTAAATATCTATGAAGGACAGCTGATAAGCAGTTATTTATTTTCATAATATATTAATAATCCTTTTATTTCCTCCATATACATGAAGAGCACAAGTGAACATACATAATATACAATTACACGTTTTACATGGACACATATAAACATACATATAATTATATAAAGTAGTACAAGTGTACAATAATGGTCATAAGAACTGACATAACCATGCAGCTATTAATTAGTGTATACCGATCATCATAACTTGCCGAAACGAAATGCAAGGGAAACAGATGATGGTAGCGCACACAAAAGCTGATACAGTGTTTATAACCGGAACACCATTCTTCAGTAGAGAAAACGGTTCAGGTACACAAAAGCAACTCAATATATGTAAAAAGAAGCAAACATGTTTAGATTACTGATTTACCACAACCTTAAGTTTGGAGCATTTGCCAGAATGCCCTAAAACATATTATCATAAGTGTTTCGCTTGCGGTGTCTGGAAGTCCATGTGTATCCAGTCCTGCAAGCATATCATATATCTGTGTCTCGGGTGGTTGTGAGATCAAATCAATATATGTCTTAATACCAGTCACACAACTTATGTTCTTCCCACATTGGTTTACTAATTCCAATGATAGAACTTTATATTGATTTAAGTTTTAGTGATGGATGTAGCCCAAAAAGAGCCCTGAAGATGAAATTTAAATAAACTCTTTCACCTGGGGTCAAAAATCTCCCACTCAAATGATGAGAAACCAGTGTAGCGTGAGCCCCGTAAGTCCGTGAGGATTGACAGTTCGCTAGTTGCGACTAACGGGGCTCACGCTACGGGTATAAGAAACGTAAGTTGTGAGAATTGAAAGTCAATAACAATATATTTCCTCCACGTTAGTTTAAAGATTGTATTTCTCAATTATTTACAGAGATAAATGATAGTAGATAAAGGCTACTAATGAGACTCCAATTTCCAGTGTATGACGTAACCCAAACCTCGTATAATGATATACTAGTACACGATAGACGTAACCCAAACCTCGTATAATGATATACTAGTACACGATAGATGTAACGCAAACCTCGTATAATGATATACTAGTACACGATAGACGTAACGCAAACCTCGTATAATGATATACTAGTACACGATAGATGTAACGCAAACCTCGTATAATGATATACTAGTACACGATAGACGTAACGCAAACCTCGTATAATGATATACTAGTACACGATAGACGTAACGCAAACCTCGTATGATATACTAGTACACGATAGACGTAACGCAAACCTCGTATAATGATATACTAGTACACGATAGACGTAACGCAAACCTCGTATAATGATATACTAGTACACGATAGACGTAACGCAAACCTCGTATGATATACTAGTACACGATAGAAGTAACGCAAACCTCGTATAATGATATACTAGTACACGATAGACGTAACGCAAACCTCGTATGATATACTAGTACACGATAGACGTAACGCAAACCTCGTATAATGATATACTAGTACACGATAGACGTAACGCAAACCTCGTATAATTATACTAGTACACGATAATGTAACGCAAACCTCGTATAATGATATACTAGTACACGATAGACGTAACGCAAACCTCGTATAATGATATACTAGTACACGATAGACGTAACGCAAACCTCGTATAATGATATACTAGTACACGATAGACGTAACGCAAACCTCGTATGATATACTAGTACACGATAGACGTAACGCAAACCTCGTATAATGATATACTAGTACACGATAGACGTAACGCAAACCTCGTATAATGATATACTAGTACACGATAGACGTAACGCAAACCTCGTATAATGATATACTAGTACACGATAGACGTAACGCAAACCTCGTATAATGATATACTAGTACACGATAGACGTAACGCAAACCTCGTATAATGATATACTAGTACACGATAGACGTAACGCAAACCTCGTATAATGATATACTAGTACACGATAGACGTAACGCAAACCTCGTATAATGATATACTAGTACACGATAGACGTAACGCAAACCTCGTATAATGATATACTAGTACACGATAGACGTAACGCAAACCTCGTATAATGATATACTAGTACACGATAGACGTAACGCAAACCTCGTATAATGATATACTAGTACACGATAGACGTAACGCAAACCTCGTTAATGATATACTAGTACACGATAGACGTAACGCAAACCTCGTATAATGATATACTAGTACACGATAGACGTAACGCAAACCTCGTATGATATACTAGTACACGATAGACGTAACGCAAACCTCGTATAATGATATACTAGTACACGATAGACGTAACGCAAACCTCGTATAATGATATACTAGTACACGATAGACGTAACGCAAACCTCGTATAATGATATACTAGTACACGATAGACGTAACGCAAACCTCGTATAATGATATACTAGTACACGATAGACGTAACGCAAACCTCGTATGATATACTAGTACACGATAGACGTAACGCAAACCTCGTTTAATGATATACTAGTACACGATAGACGTAACGCAAACCTCGTATAATGATATACTAGTACACGATAGACGTAACGCAAACCTCGTATAATGATATACTAGTACAATATAGACGTAACGCAAACCTCGTATAATGATATACTAGTACACGATAGACGTAACGCAAACCTCGTATGATATACTAGTACACGATAGACGTAACGCAAACCTCGTATAATGATATACTAGTACACGATAGACGTAACGCAAACCTCGTATAATGATATACTAGTACACGATAGACGTAACGCAAACCTCGTATAATGATATACTAGTACACGATAGACGTAACGCAAACCTCGTATAATGATATACTAGTACACGATAGACGTAACGCAAACCTCGTATAATGATATACTAGTACACGATAGACGTAACGCAAACCTCGTATAATGATATACTAGTACACGATAGACGTAACGCAAACCTCGTATAATGATATACTAGTACACGATAGACGTAACGCAAACCTCGTTTAATGATATACTAGTACACGATAGACGTAACGCAAACCTCGTATAATGATATACTAGTACACGATAGACGTAACGCAAACCTCGTATAATGATATACTAGTACACGATAGACGTAACGCAAACCTCGTATAATGATATACTAGTACACGATAGACGTAACGCAAACCTCGTATAATGATATACTAGTACACGATAGACGTAACGCAAACCTCGTATAATGATATACTAGTACACGATAGACGTAACGCAAACCTCGTATGATATACTAGTACACGATAGACGTAACGCAAACCTCGTTTAATGATATACTAGTACACGATAGACGTAACGCAAACCTCGTATAATGATATACTAGTACACGATAGACGTAACGCAAACCTCGTATAATGATATACTAGTACACGATAGACGTAACGCAAACCTCGTTTAATGATATACTAGTACACGATAGACGTAACGCAAACCTCGTTTAATGATATACTAGTACACGATAGACGTAACGCAAACCTCGTTTAATGATATACTAGTACACGATAGACGTAACGCAAACCTCGTTTAATGATATACTAGTACAATATAGACGTAAAGCAAACCCCGTATAATGATATACTGTGTCATTTATGGACTTGAAATAAGTTTGAAAATCATTAGTTGATAGAGAACATGAATTGTTTGTAACATGTGTACCTTTTAACATTTTCCAATATGCTTTAGCATTCGACATTCGTGCAGACTCAAGTTTTTTTGTTTGATCTTTATCATATATAAATTTCTTTTTCCTTACAGTATTTTTATAAACACTTCTAGCCTGCACCATAGCAATTCTAGTTTGATCACAAACGTTTGTTCTATAACAATTTAAACATTTATAATAATTACATCTTAATTGCATACAGTCTGCATCAAAATACGGTAGTTTTTTTTCATTACTACAATTTCCTATACTACTAGATCTACATGTATTTCTATTGATATATTTTTTTAAATAATGGTGCACAAACATCCTCTAAAATATTACAAAAAGAATGTAGGTTTTCATTTACATACATACATACAGCTTACCGTTCAGTATAATATACATGTAGCTTACCGTTCGTATTGATTGTATATTCATACATATAGCTTACCGTTCAGTATAATATACATATAGCTTACCGTTCGTATTGATTGTATATACATACATATAGCTTACCGTTCCTATTGATTGTATATATATACATATAGCTTACCGTTCTTATTGATTTTAGATACATACATATAGCTTACCGTTCCTATTGATTGTATATACATACATATAGCTTACCGTTCGTATTGATTGTATATACATACATATAGCTTACCGTTCTTATTGGTTGTATATACATACATATAGCGTACCGTTCGTATTGATTGTATATACATACATATAGCTTACCGTTCTTATTGGTTGTATATACATACATATAGCGTACCGTTCGTATTGATTGTATATACATACATATAGCTTACCGTTCGTATTGATTGTAGATACATACATATAGCTTACCGTTCGTATTGAATGTATATACATGCATATAGCTTATCGTTCGTATTGAATGTATATACATACATATAGCTTACCGTTCGTATTGATTGTAGATACATACATATAGCTTACCGTTCGTATTGATTGTAGATACATACATATAGCTTACCGTTCGTATTGAATGTATATACATACATATAGCTTACCGTTCGTATTGAATGTATATACATACATATAGCTTACCGTTCGTATTGAATGTATATACATACATATAGCTTACCGTTCGTATTGAATGTATATACATGCATATAGCTTACCGTTCGTATTGAATGTATATACATACATGTAGCTTACCGTTCGGTATTATATACATATAACTTACCGTTCGGTATTATATACATGTAGCTTACCGTTCGGTATTATATACATATAGCTTACCGTTTGGTATAATATACATGTAGCTTACCGTTCGGTATTATATACATGTAGCTTACCGTTCGGTATAATATACATGTAGCTTACCGTTCGGTATTATATACATGTAGCTTACCGGTCATAATGTAGATAACGTCAAACAATGGAGGATACTTTACTATTGCTTACCGTTCGCATCCATATTAAAACCCGTCAGGATACATGTTTTCTGTGAAACCCTCTTATCCTTAATCGTGTTTGCCATTCTTGTTAGACGTCTGATGTTTACTCCATCAATTACAACCTTTTCGCTGGGCTCAATTATTACAATCTTGCCATTTTTAGTCTGGTAATTTAAAACATAATAATGTTATCATGTATTGAAATACCTACAATAGTTCTTACGATCAGCAATTCCAAAATAGTTCAAGAGAATGTAGATTATAATACTAGTTTAATACAACAATCTCATTAAATACTGTTTGATCAGAAATGTGTACTTTATCCAAATAAAATGTGATAATTTGACAATTATGTACCCAGTTACTATTTACAAAATATCGAATCGTTCAAGATATGGCCAAATAGTTATCAACAATGTGGGTCTAATATAGGCATTGACTATATAAATGTATATATATAAATGATTCGTATATTGCCATTCGCTCGAGATATCCAACTTATTGTATAAATAGTTCATTGTTTGAACGTACATTTCAAATGTCGCTTAAATAGGCAACACATACATTTGAACATATGACAAATGTCGCTAAAACAGGCAACACACACATTTGATCATATGGCAAATGTCGCTAAAACAGGCAACACACACATTTGAACATATGACAAATGTCGCTTAAACAGGCAACACACACATTTGAACATATGACAAATGTCGCTTAAACAGGCAACACACACATTTAAACATATGACAAATGTCGCTTAAACAGGCAACACACACATTTTAACATATGACAAATGTCGCTGAAACAGGCAACATACACATTTGAACATATGACAAATGTCGCTGAAACAGGCAACACACATTTGAACATATTACAAATGTCGCTGAAACAGGCAACACACACATTTGAACATATGACAAATGTCGCTGAAACAGGCAACACACACATTTGAACATATGACAAATGTCGCTGAAACAGGCAACACACACATTTGAACATATTACAAATGTCGCTGAAACAGGCAACACACACATTTGAACATATGACAAATGTCGCTGAAACAGGCAACACACACATTTGAACATATGACAAATGTCGCTGAGACAGGCAACACACACATTTGAACATATGAAAAATGTCGCTTAAACAGGCAACACACACATTTGAACATATGGCAAATGTCGCTTAAACAGGCAACACAAAATGTCGCTTAAACAGGCAACACACACATTTGAACATATGACAGTTACGTGTGCATGTCATAATGATGTGCTTACCGAGACAACAGATTATCAAGTGTGACTCTCCTGCACAATAAATAAACATACGAAAAAAGAAATTTAAATAAGTATATATCAAAGTAATACAAAGTTAGAAAATCTGTAGATGTTTGTTCGAACGTCTATATTTGTTAGTATACTATTACTCAGAGCCGTTTGTGTTCCTTTACAATGGTTGTGGATGTTTGGAATGACGGGTCATTCTAGAAACAACTAATTGGAGGTAGATCTTAACTTTGAATTTTACATAAATGAACTTCGAGACATATCCCGCCGTGAAGAATGTTCGCCCAGAACGAGTTTTCGCCTAACTGTGTGAATAGCAAGTCACGAGAGATCACGCGATATTTTTACGCTCCAGTTACAGGAAATGAAAATATAAACATACCGTGGGAACTTTTACAATTTCTAACCGATCATGGAGCTCAGACAGGTAAATAAGCTTTGAAAATATTAAACATACACCTGTTTTCACTAATTTCACTATTCCCATTTATGTCGCCATATAAATATCATTTTTTAAATAAATTAGCCATTTTTTCCCCAAAATGACATATACGTCGTCTGCCACACCAATATATTTACGAATAAATTTTATCATTATAGTCTCACTGTTCCATGTTAAAGAGTTGTGTACGTTATTACACACAAGGGGTCCTTATGGACAATATCAAATTTCACTTTTTTTTGTTCTTCAGGTCCATAAATCTGACCGTGGGAACTACAGACAGTACACACATGATGATTTGACTGAGGAATATTTAAAGGTTAAAAATGAAGGGATGTCAATCAACAAGGCGGCTATTATGTTTGGAGTCCCTATAACCACTCTAAAAGACAGATTCAATAGAAGAGTCGGCATAGATGTTGTGAAATCTGGTCCACACACTATATTTACACAGACCCAGGAGGCAATTTTATGTAAACTTTTACTAGTTATGGCTGAAATCGGGTACGGATACTCTAGACAGGAAGCGATTAACCTTGCATCTGATTATGCTGTGCATCTTGGGCTACGCAGCAGGGACACACCACTTAGTTTACGTTGGTTGTACTCATTCAAGGACAGGTGGACTGAACTCAAAGTTGTACTGCCAAGGAGTTTGGAGGCAGCAAGAGCTAGGTGTGCGACACGACCAGCTATTGACAGGTATTTCGAAGAATTGGAATCAATTCTTGTTAAGTACAACCTGAAAGACAAACCTGGTAATGTATTTAACATTGATGAGAAAGGTTTGAACTGTGAACACAAACCCCCTAGGATCTTAGCTGGGAATCATTACAAGGCCCAGGCAGTCACATCAGGAAGGTCCAAGACCATCACTGTTATTGGAGCTGGGAATGGTATTGGCCAGCAAGTACACCCATATTTCATCTGTCCAGGCTGTAGGATGTTGCCAGCACTATTAGAAGGAGCCACACCTGGGGCAGATGGTACGATGTCAGTGTCCGGTTGGTCAAACACTGAGATATGTGATGGCTACATGAAGAATCATTTATCCAAGTGTCTACCAGTACACGATGACTCTCATGTAGTCGTCCTTTATGATGGGCATAAAAGTCATGTTTCGCTTGGCCTAATTGAATGGGCAAGAGATATCAACATTGTGTTATTTGTTCTACCGCCCCACTGCTCGCATTTGCTCCAGCCTATGGATGTCAGTTGCTATGGTCCTTTGGAGAATGCTTGGAATGCCGCTTGCCATCACCATCTTCGTGAGTCTGGCGGAAAGGTCATTACTCGGTATGATGTTTGCAAAATAGCTTGCAAAGCGTATGCTTCAACATTGTCTACTGCAAACATTCAGTCAGCATTCAAGCGTTGTGGGATATACCCATTCAATCCAAGGGTCATCATAGATGAGGTCCTTGCACCGTCACTTTCATTCCCCTCAACCACTACCACTGTTATTGATGTAGCCGACAAACAGCCAGCAGCCGATCCACAGTCATTCCTGGAAAAACGCGGTGGTGAGCTGTTACAAAATGTGTATGTGGCAAAGGTCAGGAAAACATTGAGCAAGGTAATGTTGGCTCATAGTTTGTTTAGAAAATATTTTTTTAGCACATGATGTAAAACTGTTGATGATGCATGGTGTATGCATAATAACATGATATGTGTTTGTACATGTAATGAACATGTTTAATAGCTTATTGCTTTAAAAGTCTTATATGACTTATATGACTTTGAAATATTTAAATAAAATTGTTTTACATAGTCGTTTCAAAAGCTCTGCAGCAATTATATAAATGTCATAATTGTTATTGTTTAATCAAAATAAATCTTATCTTATCTTAAGGTAGTTGGTGGTAAGGCAATAACAGAAGATTTCGTTTATGCAAAAATCAAGGAACACTTGGCGAGTGCCTATGAACCAAAAGCAAAGAAACCTCCACAAAAGCGTAAACAAGTCAAGTCAGTCATATGTAGGTCTTTACCGGACAAAGGTACACAAAAACATGATGAAGAACCAGTTCAAGGTCCCAGTGGAATCCAACCCATCACTACTGCCCCCATATCAGAGGAATTTTTCACAACATCTGATTCCGACTCTGAAGAAGATCCAGCTAACTTGTGCTGTGTTTGTCATAGAAGCTCTCCAACTGAGCTATATGGTTGTGTTAATCTTGTTATCATCAAGTGGGCACAATTTGATATGTGTGATGGCTGGGTACATTTGCTATTCTGTACCCCCGTCAGAGTACTGAGGAGGGGTGATGGCTTCCTCTGCCCCATGTGTTTTAGTCAAACTAGGTGTTAGTGTTAGTTTGAATGAAAACTTATATAGTTCTTCTCACTAAAGAGTTAGTGTTACATGCATAATTGGGGAAACTAATGTGTTATTAAAGTTAGTGTTACTTATTTAAATTGTTTTGCTTAGAAGTTTGACATAAAATCCACCATAATAGGTGTAATTGAATTCCACATCGATAAGTGCAATTGAATTCACCTTAACAATATTGTATACACATGAAAATGGGTTAAAAATACAATAATAAGTAGTTCGCACTGGGTGTCAACAACAGGAGGGAGGTTGGGGCGGAAAGGGTAAAACTGGAAATAATAATTAATGATACAAGGTATACTCAGAATTCCAGAAGATATCGGAGAGAAAATATCTGCCTCCACGAAAAAGATGGCGAAGTTCCCGGATGAAGCAACACACGTGACAAGGACGATTGTGATTGGTTAACATCAGGCTTCTATAGTGCGCGTTATGCAAATGACCTCCTCGCTAAAAACCGGAGTCCGGCTGAGCGTATATACTGACACCCTGTGCGAACAGTAGTTATTACTCTTTAAGCATTGTAGAAATTATAAACAAATTTACATTATACTATTGTAAATTGCGTTTATTCGTGATATGAGTGTAATAAAGGATTTTGACTTGGAAAAAAATAAGAAAAAAAGAGTACAATTCAGTGGTGTTATATTAGACAATACAAACAAATTAAGCACGGAATGATAATTTGCGTCAATAATTTGTTAGTTTCCACTGCATTAAAACAATGGTCTTATGCGTGTTACAGTTATCGAACAAAGGTACATGTAGATGCAAATACATGTGTCATTGATGATGGTAATAATAAATGCATAGATAAACAATAGCTTGCATAATGTGGATATTAGTGAGTAGGAGGAGGGCCCACAATTAAGGTTCATGATAAGTAGATATTTGCCCGAATTGTATGTTAATCATATCATCTTATCTGAACAGGGTGATTGTTTTGCTGTCAACTTATATACAAATAACGAATATCCACATGCATAAGGTACCCGTTATTATATCCCGGAACGTGCTGAAGGATACTTGTGTATTGCTATGCGTCCATCCGCCGTCCGGACGTCTGTCTGTCTGTCAGTCTGCTGGTATACCCGTCCGTCCAACCGTAGCAGTATCTTGGAAGGGGAATAACAAATACTATGAGCATTGCTTTATGTATATGGTTCTCAGCCAGTCTGACATATTGTTAACAGAACAGAACAGAACAGAACAGATAATTTATTTCGATTTGTACAAAGTACATCATCATATACAAATTATTACATACAATATATATATATTATCACGTCATAAACAGTGAAGTGCTTAAACAAATTTACTCATACATAGAGGATGAACAAAACTGGTCTCTTAGAATGAAGACTGCATAATGGCCTATTCATATTTCTAAGTGGTATAGATTTTAAATTAAGCATGTGTAATAACATTCAAGTAAAAATTTCTTTCTTCAATGGCTCGTTTGTAAAAAATTGCGAGTTTACATAGTGTATGCTTATTTTCGGACTTGAGTAATTGTATAAATTTAAACATGCTAGGGTTGTTACGGTAATATTGTTTTACATAGACAATTCTTAAATTTTGATAATATGGGCAAACAATGATAAAATGATATTCATCTTCAATTTGTCCACTGTTACAACATTGACAATATCGCTCGTTTCGAGGTATTCGGTTTCTGGAATATCTACCAGTGTGAATTCGAAGTGTGTGAGCAGATATCCTCAATATTGTAACAAATAAATGTAAATTACTTGGGACTAAATCCAAATAGTGTTCATATTCAAAAATTGATTTTGTACTATGGTATAAATCAAGCACACCGCTGTCTTCCTTATCAGCAGCCCATCTCTGTATAAAACAATCGATTAAACGTTGCTTAAATACACATATAAAGCTATTTAAATTGACTGAGTCAGGAAAATACCAAACATTCAAAAATCCATAATTAATTAACATATCTTTTAAGTGGGAAACCCAATTTGTTATACCCTTATTGTCATCAATTAAAACTTCATTATAAATACGTCGAATAATTATGTTATCAGTTTTCAATATGTTATACCAGTATTTAACAATGCGAATGTAGCGTGAAATATACAATGGATATCTTCCCAGTTCTCCATAAACACCAGCTGAGCTTGTACTGTTTCTAACTTTTAATATTTGTTTGCAAAACTTAAGGTGTATTCTTTCTATTTCTTTATATTTTGTGAACCCCCAGATCTCACAACCATAATTTAAAATCGATCCAACAAAAGCATCAAAAAGCTGACATAGAATACTTGGTTTTAACTTATATTTTTTTGCAATTGATTAAAAGAACATTTAGAGCCTTTAAAGCTTTCCCTGTAAGATATTCCTGGTTTAATATAAAACTCCCAGTGTAATTAAACACAGTACCTAAGTAATTATATTCATTTACAACATCATGTTTGTTTCCATTATAAGTCCAGGATTCATTTGGTAAAACTCCCCCTCTTTTTCTGAACACCATTATTTTTGTTTTAACTGTGTTTACATGTAAACCCCATTTTTCACAGTATTTATGTAATAAATTTAAATTTGCTTGCAAATCATTAGGCGTCTTACCAAATATAACCATATCATCCGCAAATAGCAACAAAATGAGAGCTATATCATCAATTAATAAGCCTGTATCCCCGTTCCCTTGTAAAAACAATTCTAGGTCCTCCACGAATAGGGAAAATAGAATCGGTGACATGATTTCCCCTTGTCGTAAACCAACAGCATATTCAAAATATTCAGAGTATAGAGGTTTCTCGGAATTGGGACTACAATCATCAGCACTTCTAGAATTATTACTGAAATTGCGGATGCAAGACTTTACCTTTTGGTACATATCTTTAACAATTCTTAGGATTTTACCCTGTAAACCGCAGTTATAAAGTTTCATCCATAGAGCATTTCTATAAATAGTATCAAAACATTTACATAGGTCCACATATATACAATATAATCTTCTATTTTCAGATAAATACATTTGGACAACATTGGATAAAATAAACAATGCGTCAGTTGTTGATCATCCCTTTCTAAAACCAAACTGCGCATCTGATATTACCTCATTATTATCACAAAATGAAACAATTCTTTTATTTAAGATAGTGGTACATAACTTCCCCAGACAACTAACTAGCGTAATACCCCTATACTTATTTACATTATTTACATCACCTTTCTTATGTACAGGTATAATAACACCTTCTGTCCATTTATCAGGAAAAAATCCTGAATCTAATATAGCATTGAAAATATCACATAAATGAGCTGACAATATATCTATGCTTTCTATAAGATATTCATTCAAAATGAAATCACTACCAGCGGCGTTGTGTTGCTTCAAACATTTGGCAGCATTAAGAATTTCATCTATACTAATGCGCATATCAAGTTCTGGGAATGGACTTTCGACATTATTAAAATCGTGTGTATTACAAAACAATTCTGCTTCTGGGTTTTCACAACCCGATATATCAGCACCCAAATCCTTGAAATATGTTTTAAAATCTTCTAAAGATATATTGCATGAAGATTTACTCTTCTTTTTAAAATATTTCCAAAATGTCTTCGGTTTAGAACGCTTTAAAATGCCAATTTCACGTAGCTTACGTTCTTCAAATGTGCGCCGTTTCTTACGACATAGTTTTTTGAAATGCATTTTATTATCACAAAACTGTATCCTACTATGGCTGGTCTTTAGCCTATTAAAAGTTTTGAGTGCATATATATAATCCCGTTTAGACTGGCTACATTCGTCATCAAACCATTCCGCATTACTACATATCGGTTTATCATTAAAATGGACATTTTCGTTAGAGTTATGGGTAAATGTATTCTTAACTAATTGGTCGGCGACTTGCCGTATTATACTAGTGAAATCATTCAATAAATCATTTACTGAAGACCTGCTAGTTACGTCTATATTATCAGTCAAATGATTCATGTCGGATAACTTTGCAATAATACCTGTACGAAAGGAATGCTTGTGATTTTCATCCCACCTGTATACTACATCGTCTTTATACATAGGTTTATGAAATACAATATCACATTTAATTGAGAATGATAGACTTGCATGGTCACTATGTTCATTGAATGGATTAATGTAAAAATCAGTCAACAATGTAAAATCTTTTTCTTTGCTCAACAAATAATCTATAACGGATGCACCCCGTGTATTCGCAAACGTGAATAAACCAGGCGCATCACGATATAATCGACCGTTGACTATACGCAAACCTGTAGCTTTACAGAGGTCTAATAATTTGACACCAAAACAATTGCTAGATTTATCCAGCGAGACCCTGTCTAATGCACAATCTGGCATATAATCATCATCATCAATATGGCAATTATATACATCACAGTTGATATAATCACGCTTATTACCTGCACGGCTATTCCAATCCCTTACTGCATATATAACCCCTAAACCCTCAAAGTCATGTATATCTTTTTCTATAAGTTCAAATAGGTCAACCGTGGAAATATTATACGCGGGTGAATCCTGGCACCAAACATACACACCACATAAATATACATCCTTCTCTAGATTAAAGAATAGTCTAGCTAGCTTTATCCATATGATGGTGTCACTATGTGTCCGAACAACCTTAATACCGGGCTTCAAATGCTCTTTATAATACAGTGCTACACCCCCGCTACATCTTCAGGCCTGCCGGTTCTGAAACTTACGATATAAATTATGTGAAACATATCCTGTAAGGTCAATGTCACTATCTTTATTTGCCCACGTCTCGTACAGGAATATTATATCATTTGAGGAAATTGCATTTACAAAGTCATTGGAATGTTTCTTTTCAGTTGATAAGCCATTAACATTCCAAGACAGGGGTTTTAGCTGACCCTCCTCGAATCCCTATTTCTCCTCTCGCACCGGTTTGCCGTCAATGTATAAGGTGTCGTAAGACAGCCACGCCCTTTTACCAGCCTTCTTCGCGTCCTTGAGTAGAGGTAGTAAATTCCTTCGCTTGTCAGCAACCTCCTTCGGGAACTGTTCACTGACATAGTAGTTAGTACCCTGAAGTGTTTTCCATTGCTTTCTAACAGCTTCACGCTCTTTGAAAAGTGAGAACTTGGCAACTATTCGCCTGCTTCTACCCTCGGATTTGGCACCCATGCGATGGACTCTCTCAAATTGTATGTTACGGACACTTTGATCTGTCAATTTCATCTTATCTGTGAGAAATGTTCGGAGCTCTTTTTCTGTATCATTTGGCGACTCATTGGCAGACTCTAGGATATTCGAAAATATAAGGTTGTTACGCATAGATTGCGACTGCAAGTAGACTATCTCCTCTCTAAGCAAATTTATCTCTTTTTCGATTTCATTCACTTTGTCATTTACTAAGCCCAAAGAAACGTCAGTGCTTTCTACTTATCCTCGACTCTGCCTACCCTTTCGTCCGAGTGTTTAACATTGTCCTGTATATATGTCCACATTTTCTTCATTTCACTCTCGAACTTGTCAACTTTCTTTTCCATACTCTCAAGTTTTTTCAAACGGGTGTCCATTTGGCCTAGTTTAGAGTCAATAGAGAGTAAACATTTCATAATGTCTGCATTTGTCGGACATTCAGCAGTGTTAACTGTCTCACACACTGTTAACGTGAACGCTTTCGATCTCCAATCCAATCCAATCCAAACATTATTCCCTTACCTACTTTCTTGTGGGTATATGGGTAATATATGGCTTTCTTTCTTGCCTTCCGGATATTGTTTAGTGCACCTGTTATATGTTACATTATTCCCTTTCCAATAATGCATATCTAATGGGCATATTCAATGTTTTGCCTCACCTCACTGACACTTGCTATATCGGTAGTCTTCACATCTCCGTTTAGATATCCAAACACCAAGTTGTACTCATCAAGTGTGCTAAAATTGTTGGAAATAATAAACACATAAACGACTGTGCATTAGATATGTGTTACGCATTTCAAATGGTCATACACCAACATTCGCTTGCTAGATACATGTAATTGCGGAAGGAAGAAACTGTCGTTGGTTTGCCTAAAACTTATGCAAGTTGTGTTTTTTATGTGGCTCAGTTTTAGTTTCCTTGTGCGTTTAGTTAGTGACATACGAATGAGAGCATCCCGTATATCTGTATATATTTAGGTGATGATGAAATGAGATTTTTCATTAAGGTCAAACATGAGGAATCTAGTAAGAGAGGTGAACGATGATTTGCTCAAAATGAACAGGTGAAATCGTGACCTTACGGAGACAGGATGATAAACAGAAGAACATAATGTGATTAATGGAAAATGATGATGAACAATACAGTCGTATATATAACATAAGAATTGCAGTCATCAATGACGACCTACTCGAATGAAAATGCAGAACAAACAGATGCACAAGTTAAACCAATAATGACAATTGAGAGAGTAAACATTCGAATTATGTGGAAATAGAATTTTGCGCATGCTACAAAACAGAACCAACACTAATCGAGACACCAATATACGTGTCGTCAGTAGGCACGCCACGCCCATTATGACATATTGCGACAACGAAAGAAGGTGAAACGAACGCGTGCCGATGTATGTGATGAAACCATGGGCGGTTTATTAGATGAATGTATCCTAAATGGGGAAGTATGTGTAGGAAATTGGCATATTATAATATATTACTCATAAGTTAAATTCCCGTTTAATTGATACAAATCCGACTAGTATTAGGCGACTTGGATTTATCCTATAGAGTAATACTGTTCACTTTGCTGTGTAACTAATCCCCAGGGCCTGATAAGAATGCATTCTATATTATAGTATGTCGATTAAATCAGCTGATATTCGCATGATCATATCGTGGATGTACTCACATAGAACTGCATTCGGTAGGGCCGACACAGATAGCACGTAAGTTCTCCATGATAACATCAGGGAATGAATCGTTTATTCGACAGGACACTCGACCATTTGGGGATGTTGGCATTTATTGTTTGCTATTATAAGTTTTTATACTACAGGTTTAGATATATTTGGCAATGTTGTAATAAACACAATATCCGAAGACGTATACGAGAAATATCTTGGTTTAAACAGTATTTATTCCAATAAATTTATAATGTATAACACACACAATGTTACAAATTACATAAATTGTGAATGATTTGGATTGGAAAACTAGTTTTCAGTAAACTTATAAAGCATTAAAACAAGAAATATGTTATATTTAATCATTGTTCTGGGAGGTTCTAGTGATTTACAACGGTGAATATAGCAAATTCATTACCGTATAATAAATATGTAAATGTATAATAATAATGATAACTATTGTTTACCAAACTAGATCTCGAATATATTACTGGGGAAGAGTTGTTATATGTTATTGTGTGAACAGATGTACGTCCAAACTGCTGGAGCGGAGTATTTTGGGACGGAAAACTTCCGATATAGTCTGTATATATTTAGATCTTGGATGTCATTATATGTACCAAGTCAATGGACCGGGATCCCCATTATTTGTAGCGAGTCTGTGTATATTTAGAACATGACGGTCATTATTGATACCGAGTATATGTGTAGAGATATACGTGTATGTATCTAAGATACACGTATAACTGTAACGTGTGTCTTGTTTATTGTACACCATAATTGATATGCTACATTTGTATCGGTCGGGCTGAATTATAGCCCGATGGTATGATATTGTATAGGTTAATATTGTAGGAGCTTCGAGCAAGAACAAAGAGCCTTGGGAAGGATAGCTCAGTGGCGTGGATCAGGTTCTGCCATCCCGAAAACCCAAGACAGAACAAGCTGTGGCACGGACCGACTGAGGGATTATGCTGGCGGAGCTGGGGAACATGTCAGCGGATAGCGGTTGCTTGGCAGATAGACCACAAGTATCGATATATTGTAAATGATGTGAAATAAGTGAACTGTAATAGTGAAAACAATAATTGCCAACAGATTAATTCATCGAATTGCAAAATATAGCCGATTGCTAAACACCAGTAGTTGTTGCCATGTTTCGGAACTATGCTAATGAACACCAATAATGTCGCAGACAAAATAGAAGCAGCATGACTTCATAGACATACCGGAAGCTAAAGCCACTTCCTGGGCAGCATCATGTTTGCCATTCTGAAGAAAACAAAGTACAACGATTTGTTTTAGCTATTGCGTCTCAATTGTATGAGTGCTCTTACTGAGTAAGAATTAGGTTCGATAGTAGCTTAGCAGGAAGTTGATTGTTGAGTGTGCATAGGTAAATATATATCAGCTACGATGACTATGTATGTTGACGACAAGTTGATCATATTATGTTTACTTTGAAGACTATAGAGATTCAAATTTATTCATGATTGGCCAATCTTAGAGAATTATCATGCTAATTTAGCAAATGAACAGACAAACCAACTGTTACTATAAGCACAGGATGGAAAATAAGTCAGTTATATGACTCGACGTCCTATCCGTATAGCTATATGAAATAATTTGAAATGACATAAAGAACTATTTTATTAAATCACTCGATCTTTCATTCGATAATGTAAGTCTTATTAAACTACAAACACAAACTATCACAACGCTGTCACGAAACTCTCTTTCTTCTTATGTCTATTTTCCGATATTAATGCTCTAACCAGGGTCTATCCTATCGTAGACTCGCTGGAGTTGTCTAGGGGGTTTCTCTACGGTCCTTCATATATTATAACTCAACACAGTCTATCATTTTCCTTTGTATAATATCATTTACAACAATCTCATATATTTCAAATCTATAACATGTATCATATATTCGTGATATCTCGTATCTTATTATTCTCCTCACTATTTCAATGTGTTCATAATAGTTCTATGACTATACTAATTTCCTTCCTTTATCAAGCTTTATCAATAGATATATTAGCCAAAACAATCGTTTCTTAAAAGGCCTAATTATCTTCCGTTCACGTATTTAATACGACTTTAATATTTAAGAGTTAATATTTCTTTAAATATTAATTTTTCTAACTATCATTGAAACAGTTTATATTCTAATAGTGAGTTACATATTTCCTTAAAGCCTCCATGGCTGGATATAATGCACTAATTTCTTCATCATTTTTCATTTCTAAAATAGCAGAATTAACATCTATAACAGACATAACGGCGCCAAACATCTGTGATGTTATAAAATAGTATTACATGTTTATCTGTCATCAAGAAAGCGGCGATTATCTTACATAACTGACCACCTGCACTCGGTGGTGTCAAAATATATTTTATTCCCGCGCAAACAGAGAACTGATCATTTAGGCGCGAAAATAATAGCAGACGATTATATATAATACATAATAATCATAATCTTACATGGTTAACAATGTGTCATATATATAAATAGATAAATGTATTTATATAATACATTTCTATTTATATATGACAATAATTTATTCGTGCAAATATATTGTTGTTTTTTTTTATCTTTTGCACAACGCTTCTATCCAAAGTGGATAAATATATTATATACTATCAACACATAGACCCAAATCCTTATTACATGTGGATTATAATGACGATAGCTAACGACATTAAAACAGTTCTCCAAGATATAGTTAGTACTGATCAAATGGGAATTATAAAGTGAATATATAATGGGGACACTTTTAGATGCCTGTCGGAGATAACAAACAATGTTAATAACAACGACGGACCAGGCGCCTAATTATCTTTTCGTATTTTAATAAAGCTTCCGATAACTTCGATCAAAACTTCATGAGTATTGTTTTAAACACCGATGCCACTTAAATGTGGTGAATCAACACTCAATAGTGCGGTTCTATTTGATAATTATGCAAAGGCATGCATATATCCAATAATTGTCATTTTTTAGCTTACCTAAATAGGGTGTTCGACAAAAGGTTGTTATTACTTTAGGTTTATTCGTTACTAGTATATGATGCATGTTTCACACTAGACGGATCAAGGTGTATTTGTTACTAGTATATGATGCATGTTTCACACTAGACGGATCAAGGTGTATTCGTTACTAGTATATGATGCATGTTTCACACTAGACGGATCAAGGTGTATTCGTTACTAGTATATGATGCATGTTGCACACTAGACGGATCAATGTTTATTCGTTACTAGTAGATGATGCATGTTTCACACTAAACGGATCAAGGTGTATTCGTTACTAGTATATGATGCATGTTTCACACTAGACGGATCAAGGTGTTTTCGTTACTAGTAAATGATGCATGTTTCACACTAGACGGATCAAGGTGTATTCGTTATTAGTAAATGATGCATATTTCACACTAGACGGATCAAGGTGTTTTCGTTACTAGTAAATGATGCATGTTGCACACTAGACGGATCAAGGTGTATTTGTTACTAGTAGATGATGCATGTTGCACACTAGACGGATCAAGGTGTATTCGTTACTAGTAGATGATGCATGTTGCACACTAGACGGATCAAGGTGTATTCGTTACTAGTAGATGATGCATGTTGCACACTAGACGGATCAAGGTGTATTCGTTACTAGTAGATGATGCATGTGGATCCACTAGACGGATCAAGGTGTATTCGTTACTAGTAGATGATGCATGTTGCACACTAGACGGATCAAGGTGTTTTCGTTACTAGTAGATGATGCATGTGGATCCACTAGACGAATCAAGGTGTATTCGTTACTAGTAGATGATGCATGTGGATCCACTAGACGGATCAATGTGTATTCGTTACTAGTAGATGATGCATGTTTCACACTAGACGGATCAAGGTGTATTCGTTACTAGTAGATGATGCATGTGGATCCACTAGACGGATCAATGATGTCTTTAGAAAGCATTGTGACAACCCTTGGCGACTTTGGTAACATTTCAGGATTAACACTCGACAAACAAACATGCCTTATTTTAAGGATTGGATCATTAAAAATAAGCAAACGTCGACTATTGTAGAAACAAAAACTTTACATCAAATGTGGTATAATTATTCAAGATGGGTTGCATTTAGTAACAGCGTGGTTGAAATGTAAGAATTAGCTTAAGATATATCTATTTTCTTAATAAATAAATGGCCGACATGGGAGTTATCAATAATAGTACTTAAAACATATGCATTACTGAAACTAATATAACCTTTACCGTATCAAACCAGCAAACGTAATTCCAGACTGGAAAACAAAGCGTATTAATCTGGGTTGTAGAGAGTATTGTGGTAGGCAAATAACGACACATTCATATCTAGGTAATAAATACCCATACTAGTATTGTAATAACATGAACTATTAGGTGCATGTATATAATTAGTAAAGTATCATGTTATTCCAACATGATTATATTTGATTAAAACATATTTATTTTCTATCATGTATTACATTGGAATTGGACATAAATCTATTCAGCTTACGGTTGTCCTCTCCTCCATTATTACATTTTAATTATTGGAAGGAACACATTTGATGATGGCATTGCGAATTTCAAAATGACTAAAGCTGCCAATTGGCCCAAATTCATTAATACTATTTTTCTGTAATTATTTAATATAGAACGTAATATGTGTATTATTTGTTTGTTCGTATGATGGTACATTATTAGCGGATGTAATTGTTTTTTATAACCATTTCCAGATTGGCCATATTGAAACATCTTTAATATTTCAAGTTTCCCAAAGGTTTGAGCTTCATACAAAAATGTATAATACTAATGCAATATGTTCCGTAGATGAATGATCGGCAGAGAAAAAACTGTATCCAACAAATACCTTGATCGGAGGAAACCCGGAGAGGCGATCATTGTCTTGACATTCTCGAGGCAATACTAGTATTTATAACTATCATATAACTATGTAGTAGTATGTATACTAAGTAATCCATGTATTGTACCGTAATCGTATAGTATAAGTTCCAACAAGTCCATGTTATAACACAAATATTTATTTATCGCTAAGTTGTTCCGCTGTGCCTAACCACCATAGGGCGCTTTCAAAATCCCAGTTCGACTCCCTCTAATCTAATGTATGCCATATGTTATAGAGAAGCAAGCTTGGACATGTATTCCATAACATGTCAAGCTACATATATTCCAGTAAACATGTTTGGTATAACTGTCACTCAATATATCAATTCGGATATATTGCTTTGGTGCAAACACATGCTTGTACGGAAAATAACTTGTTTTGGAATTGTACTGTTTAAACTTAAAACATCAGAGTACATTTCTGATGTAATAGCACACATGTGTGGGAAAACCTTTACTATGCTGATCAAGCATACATGTAAGGGATGTCCACACCAAGTATACTTGTTTCTCTGCCAAATGTACTTGATTCTCTGCCAACATAAACAGACTGTACAGTTCCATGTATAATTGCCATGTATGAAATGCCGTCTAGCCCATGCTAACCGTGCCCGTCTATGGTCTCTGGTTAGCACTGGACCATTTCGTGGTCGTCGGGCTCGTAATCCGACGGCTCTGAGACGATTACATACAGTTTGTACATGGATGTGGCGGTGTGCCAATAGTGACCCTTGCCGTTCTGGTAGCTGGGGTGAAGCGGTCCCGTAAGTGGGAAACAATAATATACCGGTCCTGTCTGCGTGTGATTACCCTCCCTTTAGGGCGACGTCGGATGTCGGCTACACTTCCGGTACGTCTAAACTGCGCCCATAGCTGCTGAATGGTGGAATGATGTCTATTGAAATGTCGAGCAACCTAAAATGATAATAAAAGGGCCATAACTCCGAAGTTCCTTGAGTGATATTGCTGGTTATCGGACTTTCAAAATGGCTGTATAAGAATATAACATTTGATGATTTTTGACAACATTGAGGTCAACTGGTTAATTTCATCTGCAAATTTGTACCTACCTTCCTATTTGAAGTACCATCAGCTCGCCCGCGTTCTTCAATGCTCATTCTCGCCATGATGTGTGTGTTTTATATTCTGTACTAGACAGGGATTATACTACATATAAAATGGACACTCACCATGCTATGCATGTGGCCCTCGTGCCGATTTATACAAATCGGTCTCTCCTTTCCGCTTGATCAAGAATATAAAAGGTGATATGTGTTATATTATTATTTTGAGAAGTTCCCTGGTTTATTTCAGAATTACGAAGTCCGTTTTCGATTTCCGTTTACGTTAGAAAACTCTATCATCAGCTGATTTAATCGACATACTATACTATAGAATGCATTCTTATCATGCCCTGGGGATTAGTCACACCGCAAAAGTGATAAGATATATTAACATGTCTGACGCAGCACACACTGTCATTGTATTAGGCCACTTGACAGGGTACTGCCCATGGGTGCTTACAGTTCAGTTAAGCTTTTCGAGGCATTTTCGTCATCACTTCAATGGATTCTACAGAATAAATATTCTATTCAAGAGGTTTCACTTCATTTTTGTCGCTTCTACACAGAGCAAATGTCTATCAAACTTGGAATCATTCTTTCATCTATGCTCTGAAGTGGAAATCCCTGTAAAACACGAGAAGACGGTCCTACCAAAAACTTCAGCTGTTGTGCACGGCATCTCCATCGACACAAACACTCTCCGGGCAACCTTACCCCCGGACAAAGTCAATACCTTGCGATCTCTTCTACAATCTAGCAAGAAGCGTAAGAAAATGAAATTGAAAGACCTTCAAAGCCTGATCAGTCACCTGAATTTTGCATGCAAGGTAATAAAACCAGGCCGCTGTTTTCTACGTCGATTACACGACCTGACAAAGGGCAAGCATAACCCACATCACTTTCTCAAATTTACCAACGCCATTCGCTCCGATCTCGAGGTTTGGTCTCAGTTCATAGACTCTTACAATGGATGTACACTCCTTACACGGGACAGCTTTATATCCTCTGTCACATTACATCTACATACTGATGCTGCATCAACAAAAGGGTTTGGGTGCACCTTTTCTAGCCATTGGGCTTATGGTCCATTTTCAAGTGAGGTCAAGGAACATCACATTAACATACTGGAGCTTTACCCTATAACACTAGCAGTTGATTTGTGGGGTCAGCATTGGGAAAACAAGAACCTGTTGTTCACATGTGATAACCTGAGCATAGTCCATTGCTTGAACAAACAAAGCAGCAAAGACCCTATTATCATGCGTCTCCTTAGGCGGATCGTTCTGAAAGGATTACAGTATAATTTCTGCTTCGCATCTAAACATATAGCTTCTCATGCAAATGTGATTTGCGACAAACTCTCCCGGTTTCAGGTAGCAGAAGCACTTCGACTGGCGCCACACCTAGAACCAACAGAAACGAAGGTCCCAGAGGAACTGTCACCAGAGAGCTTACTTCTATAACTCGTCAGCTGCTCCAGTCCTCCCTGTCTACATCAACACGCGCCGCCTATAGTCGATATTGGTCCAGATTCACCACTTTTTGTAGTCATACTGTACAGACTAACGCTTTACCTGCCACAACTTCCACAGTAGCACTGTTCATTTCACATCTACACCAACGTGGTTTCTCTCCGTCGTCCATTAGTAGCCACCTATCGGCAATTGCTTTCCAACATCAGACCCAACAACTTGATGACCCCACATAACAACCCCTTATCCGTAGATTGACCCTTGGTTGCCGAAAATCGGATCAGACACCCGATAGCCGGTTACAGATTTTGCTACCACAGCTTGCCCAGCTTGTAGACTGCTGTTCGTCAATACTCACCGGCCAATACGATATCACTCTTTACAGGGCCATTATTTTGCTCGCTTTTCACGGCTTCTTTAGGATAGGTGAACTATTACCATCAACAAAGTCACGCCTACCACTTGTAGTGCAATACCGTGACATACGTCTACCAACAGACTTCATCCATATTCGATTGCATCATCATAAAACACAGAAGAGCACAACCGCAGTGAATCTGTACATTCCTGCTACTAAGAGTCACCCATGCCCTCGTAAACATATCATCGCATACCTAAAGAATCGTGGGAATGATCCAGGACCACTTTTCGTTGATTGCCGATCCCAATCAACTAGTTATGCATCCTTTAGGAAATTTCTTAAAAAAGCAATCGAATTCCTAAACTTACCACCTACCCTTTATAAACCTCATAGTTTCCGCATTGGTGCTTGCACTCAGGCAATTATGTATGGGACTTCAGAGTCGGACGTCATGAGAATGGGCCGGTGGAAATCAAGAGCAGTGAGCAAATACATCCGAGTCCCTGCACTCACACCACATATTTCCCCAGACAAATCCAGTCGCACCAATACAAAATAAGCACACAGTTGCCTAACCCTAGCACTATCAATCTACTTTCACACAGAACTTGGTAGCATGGGGTATGCTGCCAACGTCTACCATATACTTATTGCTTAGATCATGATGGCATTATGTATGCTAACACATTTTACTAGTTCTTGTGGAAATTGGTACCATGGGGTATGTTGCCAACATCACCACAAGCACATACGATACTTCTCACTCTCAGACACATGGGGTATGTGTCTGAAATACCTTCCTACTATAACTAGGTGACCGATTCGTCTGCACGGTGTGAATTTACCTATCTCTAGTCATTGTTCTGTACAACTTTATACTATTGTTCGCAATCATGATTAATAATTGTCAAACGATTCGACTATGTAGTCACCATGCCATCTGCTGCATGCACAATTGTTGTAAAGTGTATATTATTCTGTTACTGGTCCTAATGCCATCGATCATTTGTGTATACTATAAGTAGTACATGGGTTATGTACTACAATAGAGTGCTGCCATTGATAGGTCGTGTACAATACACGTAGTAAGAGTTATGTACTACAGTAGAATGCTGTCATTGATAAGTTGTGTATAATATAAATTGTACTGCAGTAGAGTGCTGCATTTGATATGTTGTACATAATATAGGTAGTACCTGGGTTGTGTACTGCGGTCGTCTGCAGAGTTCTGTCATTAACATGTTGTGTATAATATGAGTGGTACAGATGTTATGTACTGCAGAAGAATGCTGTATTTGATATGTTGTATATAATATAAGCAGTACATGTGTTATGTACTGCAGTCGAACGCTATATTTGATATGTTGTGTATAATACAGATAGTACATGGGGTACGTACTAATCTAAGAGTCCTGTTACTTATACCACTTGGTCACATGACAAGTAGGAATTATCTGCAATTCCATGAGTTAAACCCCGGTGGTTCGAGACAGGAATTCTCGTGAATTTGGGTATTAGCCTCAAGTCAGTATGTGACATTTACACCAATCATCGTGTACACACGTCAACCTGACCTATTGCAAACTTAATGCTGAATGATTACGAGTAGCACCATGTGTTACAGCGTCTATGCTATGTTAGTATATGTGTACGTACCAATATGTTTTTCTATACCAGTCTGCAACGTGTAACAGAACTGTTACCAATACTAGTACGGTACTCGAAACGGAAGGTTGCAGACCTATGCCTGAACATTTATCCAAACGGGTCTGCAACTTGTACCTGAAGGTTTACCTACACTAATATGTAACCTGTACACTGAGGTTTACACGCTTGTACCCAGATGTTTACCTATAATGGTATGCAGACCTGTACCCATATGTTTAACATTACTGGTCTGTAACTTGTTCGTTTGGTTTTACAGTACGTGTTCTGTAAAGGTTTTCACTTTTCAAATTCCTACTACATCACATGTCCGTATGTCTCTTGGTTGGACGGTTGGTGGATTTTATGTCCAACTTTATGTATTTTGAACATTGTTACGGTGCATTCATTTGCACCATTTGCTTATCAGTTTATCTTGTTTCCAAATAAATCGTCTGTCTCCATATTGGAGACAGACATTTTCATTCCTATTCAATTGTTTGTGTTCCTTTACAATGGTTGTGGATGTTTGGAATGACGGGTCATTCTAGAAACAACTAATTGGAGGTAGACCCTTAGCACGTGTACTATAGTTCTTATATAGCACGTTATGTTATAATAACTGACACAATCATGTAGCACGTGTACTATCGTTCTTATATAGCAAGTTTTGTTATAATAACTGACACAATCATGTAGCACGTGTACTAGCGTTCTTATATAGCAAGTTTTGTTATAATAACTGACACAATCATGTAGCACGTGTACTATCGTTCTTATATAGCAAGTTTTGTTATAATAACTGACACAATCATGTAGCACGTGTACTAGCGTTCTTATATAGCACGTTATGTTATAATAACTGACACAATCATGTAGCACGTGTACTAGCGTTCTTATATAGCACGTTATGTTATAATAACTGACACAATCATGTAGCACGTGTACTAGCGTTCTTATATAGCACGTTATGTTATAATAACTGACACAATCATGTAGCACGTGTACTAGCGTTCTTATATAGCACGTTATGTTATAATAACTGACACAATCATGTAGCACGTGTACTAGCGTTCTTATATAGCACGTTATGTTATAATAACTGACACAATCATGTAGCACGTGTACTAGCGTTCTTATATAGCACGTTATGTTATAATAACTGACACAATCATGTAGCACGTGTACTAGCGTTCTTATATAGCACGTTATGTTATAATAACTGACACAATCATGTAGCACGTGTACTAGCGTTCTTATATAGCACGTTATGTTATAATAACTGACACAATCATGTAGCACGTGTACTAGCGTTCTTATATAGCACGTTATGTTATAATAGCTGACACATGAAGGTTGATATGGTATCTTCCATATGTTTTCTATATTTTAAGCTTCTTCCCCCGGACAGATATTCCCGGTGAGGAGTTGCCGGATGTTAGAGATCCCCAACTGTTGTTTAAGGCCGGTCTACGTACCACGTCCACTGTTGTTTAAGGCCGGACTACGTACCACATCCACTGTTGTTTAAGGCCGGACTACATACCACATCCACTGTTGTTTAAGGCCGGTCTACATACCGCAGCCACTGTTGTTTAAGGCCGGACTACGTACCACATCCACTGTTGTTTAAGGCCGGAATACGTACCACATCCACTGTTGTTTAAGGCCGGACTACGTACCACATCCACTGTTGTTTAAGGCCGGTCTACGTACCACATCCACTGTTGTTTAAGGCCGGACTACGTACCACATCCACTGTTGTTTGTATTCCCGGAGATACAGATCCCAAATACATCATTTGATTTATGTACTGCCCGGATACTGTACGCCGGAGCCGTTCCATTATTAGCATACGTCACGTGTGTTAGTTTATGTTAGGGTTAAGGGAACGGCTCCGGTGTCGATGGTCTTGGCCGCGTAGAGGAACAGCTCAATGAAAGCAATACTATCCCTGGAGCCAAAATGGAAACAGCACTGTCAGGATTGAACCCCATTATTTGCCTAAGTTACGTGTGTTAGTTTATTTTGAGTCGGCGTGACTCAGTCATCAGTTCTTGATGACCTTGTGTTTGTTGTCAGTATAATTAACCCACCATTTATCCCACATAGAGAGTTTTCTCTCAGTGACTAGTGACAACAATTTGCGTGGAAGTTTAGCTTCCACCAAGGACAGAGTGAAGGATATATTTCATCAACTCACGTTACCTATGTTGTATCATCTTATTAATGTAAATATTCATCTTTCATTGTACATTAAATGTATTAAATTAATATTGTACATGAGTGTTGATTGTGTCTCGTTGGTTATTGTAATCAAGCATTGCCGACCCATCCTGTTACAGTCATGTTGAACATATTGGTTGCTATGCATGGGCTTTTGATTTCAATATCTCCACATCTTGGTAAAATAAGTCAAATTACTGCAAATCTTTGATATCCATTTTCTCAGAATAATAATCGCGAAGAAGCCCATTATTCAAATTGACATAACTTTTGGACTGGATAAGTTAGACGAATGATAACGATATCACTATAAAAACTTATACAATGATATATCTGATGGAACAGATAGCTCATTTATTTAGACTTAAGACCGATTTTATCTCATGATGGGTCTCATATATTGTGGGCGGTTTTGGTCGAGGATGGCCGTCAACTGTAGGTAAATGTAAAAAGTTCAAACGAAGAATCAATGTTAACCTCTTTTACTATACATGTATTGCTCAATTAGATAACGGTACTTTGTCATCATGCAATTATAAACCGCGATATAAAATCCTCGTACCAGTTACACAACAGTATATGTACCTTGTTTATGCGCAGGCGTGATAACCGATTATGTGTGTTTTACGTTTATTTATCGTCGCTACCGGTTGCCCATATGAGCGACGCCTCCTGAAGAGATTAGTCATTTTAGATTTTGGAGGATTGTGCAATGATACAGACAGAGACCCAACCAAAGAGTATCCTCTGATTCATTTACGTGCACAGTGTAAAGCACTGAGACGAGACCTCGGTTTAACGTCCCATCTGAAAGACTGTTAATTATAGTAAGATCAAACCTGCGATCCCTGGATTACCAGTCCAGCGTGTTACAACTGTACTACAGATCCATCTGTGAATCGATTATCTACAGCGATCATATATATATATATATATATATAGACAAATGTCTTGCAAGACATTCGTTATTACCAAATCGAATTTCGCGTTACGAAAATAACAACCAATCAGATACGTTGATGAATTTGACCGTGTCTATCACTTCTACCTGCGAGACGCCATCTTGCAAGGCAAATTTAGCTCGAACAACTTTCAGAATCAAATAGTGTGAAACTTACACAACACTTCACATAAATGCTGGAGTTAACACATAGTATAGATTACTAGGAATAATTACATATACGTTAAGGTTGGTAAATGTTAGTAGTGTTGTATAAATAATGCGGAACGAAAAGTCTAGCCTATGTGGAATGAACGGATAGGCTTTGAAAACATTGCGTGTTCGTAACTTTTGCTAGATATAGACATGGAATATACATAATTAAAACCATTAGAATAAAATCTGAATCAGCAGATTTTTTAAATACTTACTGTTAATGAAAATATGGTTGATTATCTTAGGTTTTCTTCTACAAAACTGAAGAAACACAATTCTAAGACGCGACCGGAAGTAGTTAGATATGTCTTATTGTGATTTGATTTCCCCAGGTGACAATAGTCATCCAAGACAATCTGATGCGAGTCAACCATAGTTTAGAGTCAGAAACACAATAAATAGGCATGATATACACACATAAATGTCATAGAACTATTGAAAGTTACGGACTGTCCTGGATGTAGCGAAAATGAGTGTTAAACTATATATGTCAAACGTCTAGTCACGGAAGATCGACCATTCTGTAACGTTTTAATAGTTCTGATATGTTTGTTGACTGTCTTCAAGGTTCTACTTAGTGAGCATGTATATTAAGAAAGTCCGATATTGACTTGACATCGATACGTAAAGAACATACTCTGACGTTAGACGGAGAGCGAAATGATGATTAATACGGGCACATATTAACGTTAGTACCCCAATATTAGGGTCAAACCTTAGATATGGAAAGTGTACTATATCGTTAGTTGATGAAAACGACGATTTAGAAATTGTATGTTGTTCAAAGTTATAAAGACATATAAAACGTGTTCGTCAATATGACGGTTTCCTGATTCTATAGAATTATCAATTTTGATATATTCATGTACTTTTTCTATTTGTGTTTTCTTCTTATATTATTAAACCTATATTATATTATTAAAGTGTTATTAAAATGATTATTATTACATAAATAGAACCTTAACGTTAACGGTACAAGTCCAATTTGGGCCTGAACCTACACCTGGTGTTACACCCCCCCCCATAATACTGACGAGCAACAAGGTATGTCCACTGACCTCCAGCAAGCCAGCAAGTCACGCCCTTAACAAGCCGCCCACGGAGGCATCCGCATTGTCATTATATCATATTTTAATACATAAACCAAAACTCTGATGATACAACACGTGTTTATTTTATTTATACATAAAACTACTTTATGCTATGTTGTCACATTCGATACAGCGACGTTGGCAGTAAGCACCATTCGTGTTATAATAAACTGCAGATGGGTTATCGTACGCTGTGATATCATACATATAACACTGCCCATTAAACATTGAAAAACTAGTGCATCCGCTATTTGAATTGCAGGCCGGTTTACAAGTTTCAAACGTATCACCAGCATAACTCCATGTAGGCGGCACACTACAGATATAAGAATTCAGCTCGATCCACTTGGTACTGCTAAAGCCGTTCGGGCACTCTACAATTATAAAACAAAGTTCATTAATACATGCATAAGGCGCGTGTAGTGTAGTTATCATATGTACTTATACTAGTAATGTCAGCGTTTTATGATTTTTCGTTTCTCAGACGATTCACCGTAAATGTATGTAAACTAGATTTTTCACCATATTCCGTTTTAGGACATGTGTCGTACTCTTATGCCTCATGATGCAGATGCCATTGTCAGGCTGCCTAATTAAAACTCTGGAAAGGGTTGAATTGAAGATACAACAAATAGTTGCGCTAATGTAGCTCTCTTGTTTTGCAAATATGCTCAAGTGTAGAAATAAATGCATTATAATGTATAATATATTTTTTTATTATTCTACACTATATATCATACAAATGCTATTCACAGGAAGGGCTGTATACAATGAGATCATATAATTCCACTTTGATAATATATAATGTCTCAAATGTACTGATGTAGTTGCACATGAATGTAAATATGTTATAATATTCATATTCAGTAAAATGAAAGGTTGCATTTTCCATTTGAAAAGTTTACATAGCAATTGCAATTTAATTAATTACTTGTACGTGCAAGTGGTCTAGATATTTCGGTTGATGAATATTAAAGCATAATTCAAATCAAACAAATATTACTTCTACAATATATTGTAATCAATGATTTTATTAAATTGAAATATATTTATTGCATTGCTGTCCAATATAGTTTTTAATTATGCATATTAAAGTGTGGACTCCTTTGTAAGGTAACTATAATTCAGGGACTATGCCAAATTGCTGAATCTGCCATGACCCGAAGCTGGCAAGTACCCTGCTAGGCATATACAGGAAGCGGTTTCCGTTGAGATACATGTTTCAGAGAAAGGAAAATAGATTGAGTGTAATATGTAACTGAAATACCATCTAATAAGTGTTTTATCTTTGAAATTAAAGTTATGACTTTGTAAAATATAAAATCAGAGCTTTTCTACAGGACTATGCACAAATGGACAGTAATAATATATATATGTATATGATTTAACAGAAATGATTGTGACATTGCTATTTAGTATATATTTAATGTTGCTATATGCAAACATTACAGATAATATATATCAACGTGCAAACATGAGTACATGTATATCTCTAAAGTATATTTGTGAAATAATTTTATCTTGAAATGCTTAAACTAATGCACAGTTACCATAGCGATAAAACTATGAAGACATGTAAAAACATTATTTCATAGATACCAAATAAGAACTAATAAAGAATGATAATATAAAATAATACAAGTACAAACAACAAGTTCAAACTATTGTATCCGGCTATATGTGGGTTGTTTGCTTTGTCTGGAATGTAATCGGCTATATGTGGGTTGTTTTCGTTGTCTGGATTGTAATCGGCTTTATGTGGGTTATGTTCTTTGCCTGGAATATAATCTGCTATTTGTGGGTTGTGTTCGTTGTCTGGATTGTAACCAGCTATATGTGGGTTGTGTTCCTTGTCTGGATTGTAACCGGCTATATGTGGGTTGTTTTCATAGTCTGGATTGTAATCGGCTATATGTGGGTTGTTGTCTTTGTCTGAATTCTAACCGGCTATATGTGGGTTGTTTTGTTTGTCTGGATTGTAACCGGCTATATGTTGGTTATGTTCTTTGTCTGAATTGTAATCGGCTATATGTGGGTTGTTGTCTTTGTCTGAATTCTAACCGGCTATATGTGGGTTGTTTGTTTGGCTGGATTGTAACCGGCTATATGTTGGTTATGTTCTTTGTCTGAATTGTAATCGGCTATATATGGGTTGTTTGTTTGTCTGGATTGTAACCGGCTATATGTTGGTTATGTTCTTTGTCTGAATTGTAATCGGCTATATGTGGGTTGTTTTGTTTGTCTGGATTGTAAACGGCTATATGTGGGTTATGTTCTTTATCTGAATTGTAATCGGCTATATGTGGGTTGTTTTGTTTGTCTGGATTGTAACCGGCTATATGTGGCTTGTGTTCTTTGTCTGAACTGTAATCGGCTATATGTGGGATATGTTCTTTGTCTGGATTGTAACCGGCTATATGTGGTTGTTTTCTTTGTCTGGATTGTAACCGGTTATATGTGGTTGTTTTCTTTGTCTGGATTGTAACCGGTTATATGTGGGTTGTTTTCTTTGTCTGGATTGTAACCGGCTATATGTGGGTTATGTTCGTTGTCTGGATTGTAACCGGCTATATGTGGGTTATGTTCGTTGTCTGAATTGTAACCGGCTATATGTGGGTTATGTTCGTTGTCTGAATTGTAACCGGCTATATGTGGGCTATGTTCGTTGTCTGGATTGTAACCGGCTATATGTGGTTGTTTTCTTTGTCTGGATTGTAATCGGCTATATGTGGGTTGCGTTCTTTGTCTGAATTGTAACCGGCTATATGTGGGTTGCGTTCTTTGTCTGAATTGTAACCGGCTATATGTGGGTTATGTTTGTTGTCTGGATTGTAACCGGCTATATGTGGGTTATGTTCGTTGTCTGAATTGTAACCGGCTATATGTGGGTTATGTTCGTTGTCTGGATTGTAACCGGCTATATGTGGGTTATGTTCGTTGTCTGGATTGTAACCGGCTATATGTGGGTTGTTGTCTCTGTCTGAATTGTAACCGGCTATATGTGGGTTATCTTCTTTGTCTGGATTGTAATCGGCTATATGTGGGTTGTTTTCTTTGTCTGGATTGTAATCGGCTTTATGTGGGTTATGTTCTTTGCCTGGATTATAATCTGCTATTTGTGGGTTGTGTTCGTTGTCTGGATTGTAACCAGCTATATGTGGGTTGTGTTCCTTGTCTGGATTGTAACCGGCTATATGTGGGTTGTTTTCATAGTCTGGATTGTAATCGGCTATATGTGGGTTGTTGTCTTTGTCTGAATTCTAACCGGCTATATGTGGGTTGTTTTGTTTGTCTGGATTGTAACCGGCTATATGTTGGTTATGTTCTTTGTCTGAATTGTAATCGGCTATATGTGGGTTGTTGTCTTTGTCTGAATTCTAACCGGCTATATGTGGGTTGTTTGTTTGTCTGGATTGTAACCGGCTATATGTTGGTTATGTTCTTTGTCTGAATTGTAATCGGCTATATATGGGTTGTTTGTTTGTCTGGATTGTAACCGGCTATATGTTGGTTATGTTCTTTGTCTGAATTGTAATCGGCTATATGTGGGTTGTTTTGTTTGTCTGGATTGTAAACGGCTATATGTGGGTTATGTTCTTTATCTGAATTGTAATCGGCTATATGTGGGTTGTTTTGTTTGTCTGGATTGTAACCGGCTATATGTGGCTTGTGTTCTTTGTCTGAACTGTAATCGGCTATATGTGGGATATGTTCTTTGTCTGGATTGTAACCGGCTATATGTGGTTGTTTTCTTTGTCTGGATTGTAACCGGCTATATGTGGGTTGTTTTCTTTGTCTGGATTGTAATCGGCTATATGTGGGTTGTTTTCTTTGTCTGGATTGTAACCGGCTATATGTGGGTTGTTTTCTTTGTCTGGATTGTAACCGGCTATATGTGGGTTGCGTTCTTTGTCTGAACTGTAATCGGCTATATGTGGGTTATGTTCTTTGTCTAGATTGTAACCGGCTATATGTGGTTGTTTTCTTTGTCTGGATTGTAACCGTTTATATGTGGGTTGTTTTCTTTGTCTGGATTGTAACCGGCTATATGTGGGTTATGTTCGTTGTCTAGATTGTTACCGGCTATATGTGGGTTGCGTTCTTTGTATGAATTGTAACCGGCTATATGTGGGTTGCGTTCTTTGTATGAATTGTAACCGGCTATATGTGGGTTATATTGGTTGTCTAGATTGTTACCGGCTATATGTGGGTTATGTTCGTTGTCTGGATTGTAACCGGCTATATGTTGGTTGTTGTCTTTGTCTGGATTGTAACCGGCTATATGTGGGTTATGTTCTTTGTCTGAATTGTCACCGGCTATATGTGGGTTATGTTCTTTGTCTGGAGTGTTATCGGCTATATGTGGGTTATGTTCTTTGCATGGATTATAATCTGCTATTTGTGGGTTGTGTTCGTTGTCTGGATTGTAACCAGCTATATGTGGGTTTTATTCCTTGTCTGGATTGCAATCACCTATATGTAGTTGTTTTCATTGTCTGGATTGTAATCGGCTATATGTGGGTTGTTGTCTTTGTCTGAATTCTAACCGGCTATATGTGGGTTGTTTTGTTTGTCTGGATTGTAACCGGCTATATGTTGGTTATGTTCTTTGTCTGAATTGTAATCGGCTATATGTGGGTTGTTTGTTTGTCTGGATTGTAACCGGCTATATGTTGGTTATGTTCTTTGTCTGAATTGTAATCGGCTATATGTGGGTTGTTTTGTTTGTCTGGATTGTAACCTGCTATATGTGGCTTGTGTTCTTTGTCTGAACTGTAATCGGATATATGTGGGTTATGTTCTTTGTCTGGATTGTAACCGGCTATATGTGGGTTATGTTCGTTGTCTGGATTGTAACCGGCTATATGTGGGTTATGTTCGTTGTCTGGATTGTAACCGGTTATATGTGGGTTGTTTTCTTTGTCTGGATTGTAATCGGCTATATGTGGGTTGCGTTCTTTGTCTGAATTGTAACCGGCTATATGTGGGTTGCGTTCTTTGTCTGGATTGTAACCGGCTATATGTGGTTGTTTTCTTTGTCTGGATTGTAACCGGTTATATGTGGGTTGTTTTCTTTGTCTGGATTGTAACCGGCTATATGTGGGTTGTTTTCTTTGTCTGGATTGTAACCGGCTATATGTGTGTTATGTTCTTTGTCTGAATTGTAATCGGCTATATGTGGGTTGTTTTCTTTGTCTGGATTGTAACCGGCTATATGTATGTTATGTTCTTTGTCTGAATTGTAATCGGCTATATGTGGGTTATCTTCTTTGTCTGGATTGTAATCGGCTATATGTGTTTGTTGTCTTTGTCTGGATTGTAATCGGCTATATGTGGGTTGCGTTCTTTGTCTTGATTGTAACCGGCTATATGTGGGTTGTGTTCTTTGTCTGGATTGTAATCGGCTATATGTGGGTTGTTTTCTTTGTCTGGATTGTAACCGGTTATATGTGGGTTGTTTTCTTTGTCTGGATTGTAATCGGCTATATGTGGGTTGCGTTCTTTGTCTGAATTGTAACCGGCTATATGCGGGTTGCGTTCTTTGTCTGAATTGTAACCGGCTATATGTGGATTATGTTCTTTGTCTGAACTGTAATCGGCTATATGTGGGTTATGTTCTTTGTCTGGATTGTAACCGGCTATATGTGGGTTATGTTCGTTGTCTGGATTGTAACCGGCTATATGTGGGTTATGTTCGTTGTCTGGATTGTAACCGGTTATATGTGGGTTGTTTTCTTTGTCTGGATTGTAATCGGCTATATGTGGGTTGCGTTCTTTGTCTGAATTGTAACCGGCTATATGTGGGTTGCGTTCTTTGTCTGAATTGTAACCGGCTATATGTGGGTTATGTTCTTTGTCTGGATTGTAACCGGCTATATGTGGTTGTTTTCTTTGTCTGGATTGTAACCGGTTATATGTGGGTTGTTTTCTTTGTCTGGATTGTAACCGGCTATATGTGGGTTGTTTTCTTTGTCTGGATTGTAACCGGCTATATGTGTGTTATGTTCTTTGTCTGAATTGTAATCGGCTATATGTGGGTTGTTTTCTTTGTCTGGATTGTAACCGGCTATATGTGTGTTATGTTCTTTGTCTGAATTGTAATCGGCTATATGTGGGTTATCTTCTTTGTCTGGATTGTAATCGGCTATATGTGTTTGTTGTCTTTGTCTGGATTGTAATCGGCTATATGTGGGTTGCGTTCTTTGTCTGGATTGTAGCCGGCTATATGTTGGTTATGTTCTTTGTCTGAATTGTAATCGGCTATATGTGGGTTGTTTTGTTTGTCTGGATTGTAAACGGCTATATGTGGGTTATGTTCTTTATCTGGATTGTAATCGGCTATATGTGGGTTGTTTTGTTTGTCTGGATTGTAACCGGCTATATGTGGGTTGTGTTCTTTGTCTGAATTGTAACCGGCTATATGTGGGTTATGTTTGTTGTCTGGATTGTAACCGGCTATATGTGGTTGTTTTCTTTGTCTGGATTGTAACCGGCTATATGTGGTTGTGTTCTTTGTCTGGATTGTAACCGGCTATATGTGGGTTGTTTTCTTTGTCTGGATTGTAACCGGCTATATGTGGGTTATGTTCTTTGTCTGAATTGTAACCGGCTATATGTGGGTTATGTTCTTTGTCTGGATTGTAATCGGCTATATGTGGGTTATGTTCTTTGTCTGGATTGTAACGGCTATATGTGGGTTGTTTCTTTGTCTGGATTGTAACCGGCTATATGTGGGTTGTGTTCTTTGTCTGAATTGTAACCGGCTATATGTGGGTTATGTTCTTTGTCTGGATTGTAACCGGCTATATGTGGTTGTTTTCTTTGTCTGGATTGTAACCGGCTATATGTGGGTTATGTTCGTTGTCTGGATTGTAAACGGCTATATGTGGGTTGTTTTCTTTGTCTGGATTGTAACCGGCTATATGTGGGTTATGTTCGTTGTCTGGATTGTAACCGGCTATATGTGGGTTGTGTTCTTTGTCTGGATTGTAACCGGCTATATGTGGGTTATGTTCGTTGTCTGGATTGTAACCGGCTATATGTGGGTTGTTTTCTTTGTCTGGATTGTAACCGGCTATATGTGGGTTATGTTCTTTGTCTGGATTGTAACCGGCTATATGTGGGTTATGTTCGTTGTCTGGATTGTAACCGGCTATATGTGGGTTGTTTTCTTTGTCTGGATTGTAATCGGCTATATGTGGGTTGTGTTCTTTGTCTGGATTGTAACCGGCTATATGTGGGTTGTGTTCTTTGTCTGGATTGTAACCGGCTATATGTGGGTTATGTTCTTTGTCTGAATTGTCACCGGCTATATGTGGGTTATGTTCTTTGTCTGGATTGTTATCGGCTATATGTGGGTTATGTTCGTTGTCTGGATTGTAAATGGCTATATGTTGGTTGTTGTCTTTGTCTGAATTGTAACCGGCTATATGTGGGTTGTGTTGTTTGTCTGGATTGTAACCGGCTATATGTGGGTTATGTTCGTTGTCTGGATTGTTATCGGCTATATGTGGGTTGTTTTCTTTGTCTGGATTGTAACGGGCTATATGTGGGTTATGTTCGTTGTCTGGATTGCAAACGGCTATATGTGGGTTGTTTTCTTTGTCTGGATTGTAACGGGCTATATGTGGGTTATGTTCGTTGTCTGGATTGCAAACGGCTATATGTGGGTTGTTTTCTTTGTCTGGATTGTAACCGGCTATATGTGGGTTATGTTCGTTGTCTGGATTGCAAACGGCTATATGTGGGTTGTTTTCTTTGTCTGGAATGTAACCGGCTATATGTGGGTTATGTTCGTTGTCTGGATTGTAACCGACTATATGTGGGTTATGTTCGTTGTCTGGATTGTAACCGACTATATGTGGGTTGTTTTCTTTGTCTGGATTGTAATCGGCTATATGTGGGTTGTGTTCTTTGTCTGGATTGTAACCGGCTATATGTGGGTTGTGTTCTTTGTCTGGATTGTAACCGGCTATATGTGGGTTGTGTTCTTTGTCTGGATTGTAACCGGCTATATGTGGGTTGATTTCTTTGTCTGGATTGTAACCGGCTATATGTGGGTTATGTTCGTTGTCTGGATTGTAACCGGCTATATGTGGGTTGTGTTCTTTGTCTGGATTGTAACCGGTTATATGTGGGTGTGTTATTTGTCTGGATTGTAACCGGCTATATGTGGGTTATGTTCGTTGTCTGGATTGTAACCGGCTATATGTGGGTTGTGTTCTTTGTCTGGATTGTAACCGGCTATATGTGGGTTGTTTTCTTTGTCTGGATTGTAACCGGCTATATGTGGGTTATGTTCGTTGTCTGGATTGTAACCGGCTATATGTGGGTTGTGTTCTTTGTCTGGATTGTAACCGGCTATATGTGGGTTATGTTCGTTGTCTGGATTGTAACCGACTATATGTGGGTTGTTTTCTTTGTCTGGATTGTAACCGGCTATATGGTGGCTATGTTCTTTGTCTGGATTGTAACCGGCTGTATGTGGGTTTTGTTCGTTGTCTGGATTGTTATCGGCTATATGTGGGTTGTTTTCTTTGTCTGGATTGTAACCGGCTATATGTGGGTTATGTTCGTTGTCTGGATTGTAAATGGCTATATGTGGGTTGTTTTTGTTGTCTGGATTGTAACCGGCTATATGTGGGTTATGTTCGTTGTCTGGATTGTAACCGGCTATATGTGGGCTATGTTCTTTGTCTGAATTGTAACAGGCTATATGTGTGTTGTGTTCTTTGTCTGGATCGACGAATACATCTCGCTTACTCTACTGGTGTCTAAAACTGTATAGTGATCGCTGTAACATGCTTTCTTTAACATCGTCTATAAACAACTAGATAATATAACTGAGTTGAAACTTCAACCATTTGTATTCCTTCAGTTCTTCAACTATTTGTTTTTCCACAATCGATTGCTTGTCGGCTAGTAATACGTGTGGGTCTTTATAGTCTGTAACTGCCAGCTGACACAGTTTGAAATAAATGTAGTTACATTTGGGGTTACTGTTAGTTTTAGGTGGGTTGCAGAGGGTCAGACTCGTACAGGCACTGATGTACCTGTTCTGCTGGCATGCTGTCCTCTTACGTTATTTCTTTTATTTTCTCATAGTTTTCTTTGCAGATTGGCTTATGCCGTTGAGGCTTGGACGGAAGCAGATTGTTGGGATGGTTACAGATTAGTTAATTCCTTGTTTAATGCACTATCATCTCTTTCATCGTAAGATATATTCGGTTTTAAGTACTATAAATTATTATGTTTCTTTAATAGGATTGTTTGTGCTGTCATCAAGCAAAACTATTATATTTAAACAGGTTATGTGCTGTTTTTTCTGTGTGTTAGTTTCTCTCACCATTTGAGAACTGCTTATCAGGTAGAACGTCGAAAATATTGTCACAGTTTGTAATTTATACATAGACCTGTCTTATAATACGTTCTTAATGTGTTGTAAGTCAAACAAATACGTCAGCATCGCGCATGCGTCAAACATCGGTTACGTTCGTATTAATTTCATTAATCCGGTTGTTATATGTGTTCTAGTATAAGGAATGGTGGAAACAACCGATGATACCCAAGTAATTTAGAGCAACTTATCATATCACATATTAAAGTTAGAGTTGATGTGTAGATGTCCAATCGTTGTGTCTGTTTTCTGTGCATGCATTAATTATAGTATGGACGAAGTGCATGCATTGGTTGTTGAAGACTAATCCTCTCACTGGTGGGTATTTTGAATAACTTTTCTGATAGTCAGGATTCTCTTACGAGATATACATATAAATGTTTAATATAGATTTCAGATTACTCTGATATAAATATAGTAATAGAAAGTCAACAGACGCTACGGTAAGACCTTGTAAATGTATTATATGTATTATTTAATATATTACTTCTATTTCCCCTAAAGCTTGATTGTTTTATTGAGTACTCTGACATAAGTATTGTTTTAATATTGTTTTTATATTATCCTAAAACGTATATGTGTATGTTTTACTATAAAGGCAAATAAAGGATATGAACCTACGCCAGGATTGTTGCAAAGTGACCCCTGTAACATATACAATGCTTTGTCGATGCTTCGATGCTGTTTGATGATTGTTTAATTGCTTTTCAATAACATAAGTTACTCACACCCTATAATCAATAGTATTCGTTACGATCATTAAAAATACAAAATGAGTCTCTGAGAACCTATCATTCTCACACACTAGAAATCTCTAAGAAAACCAGTTATTCACAGATCCTGCGGAGTGTTTTTGTATGCAACTATTAATTGCTAAGTATGTACATTTTGCATGCTTTCTTACATGAATCGGTTCCTCATACTATGAGTTAGGGTATATTGGGGGTTTACTGGGGTTTGGTCCAGAACCCCGAATTTACATATATATCGTGCATGTTATATTACAGGTGTGTACATATGTGATGGCTGTATTAATAAAGTTATGTGATATAAAGATACATAGTATATTACACCTTCAGTGAATTACAATTTCTTACCACAATTCAGCTCATCTTTCCCGTTTGAACAGTCGTCAATGCAATCGCAAAGTGTAGCACATCCTTCAGCAACGTCATCACATAAAGCTTGACCACTTGGACATCTAAATGCTATAATATAGTTATGTAAAGTGTAGCACATCATTCAGCAATGTTATCACATAAAGCTTGACCACTCGGACATGTAAGCGCTACAACATAGTTATGTAAATTAGTGTAATATTCCCCGTGCCTTTTCCTATTGCGATTTTATTAGCAAATATGCAAGATTTGTTTTAATATATCATAGTTACCGGTTGCCCATTTGAGAGACGCCTCTTGATGATGTTGGCTATTTTAGATTTGGAGGATAGTGCTATGATACAGACAGCGACCAATAACAGAATGCACGACGGACAGTTTACAGTTTACATAGCACCACATTTCGGGGACATGCCAGCGGTTAACCAGTACTTTGTGCACAAACCTCCGTATGGAACTGCCAAAGTTTACATATAAAGAGACACGGTCTGAGTGGGACTCGAACCCGTGACTAACCGTAATGATAGGTTACAGTTGTAAACACGAAAGCGACCTTAACCACTCGTCCACGGAGGCGGTCTTATTTCTGACATGTAGACATACAGCTGCACTTATATCGATGATTTTTCAAATTGGCCGCCACAATTGAAAACTTATTTTGGCTAATACATATTATCTCCAGTAAACCGCATGCCAATCTCGATGTGAAGCACACTCTTTGTCACGCAAGGCCACAATGACACATCACCCATTATCATTTCAATGACCAACAACCTCCTGAACGAGATAGGAAGTAAATTCGTCCTTTGTGCTTGAATGCAACCGTAGCTGTGTCATGCTTAATGTGCCTACCGGTGCAGCACAGACACGAGGCATCGGTTTAAAGTACCATTCGAAAAACGATACTATTAGTCCGTGTAGTAGGCTATAGCGGGGATCGAACCATCGATCCATGTGGACCGCATAAAATACTGAATATTATTAGTGTCAGACGACGTATGGGTCGAACCAGCGAATGATTGTTACAATAATCTGTATTTTATGCAACACATCAATCCGAAGCCACGGGTGTCAATTACTGTCAATGAATGTTGACCAGAAAATTGCTAGTATAATTGTATCGGTATAGATAAAAACACGTGCCTATTGTATCATTCCAGCCATATGTATGTAACGTGTCCGGCGTGTCAATTACGTTGGAACTATACAAAAAAGATAATACGTGAATATCACACCGCATGCTCCAGTGCTCGCAATACCACTTGCCAATCTGGGGTAATGATTTATAGTATGCTGAATACGGCACGAGCTTGTGGTGTATAGGCACGGTTATTGACGATGATACCACCGTGAAATAATTTATGAAACATAATAGCATAATTATCTTTAAGAAAATCATAATCGGCCGAAATAATGGTCCTGTCAGGTGACGACGGCCACTGTGTCCATTGACCACATGCTGTGTATCGGTCTAATATTGTGGGAGTGACTTCAGAAAGGACATCATGTCACTTTTAGATGCTACATGGAGAAAACTCCCATCATGATCACACAAAGCTGTTGGCACCTCGGATAGCTGATATGTGCCGATATATTAGTGTATCCCAATGTTCCGTGCTGTAGAACATATCTACAGCCAAATAATACGCTTTGCCATTGATGCTCATATGTTGACTACATTGCTGATAATCCTGGTATCAACACACTTGGCTACCATTGCAGGTCCAATTGCATTTCTCTGGACGATGTCCTGCCGGATTATGTCAGATAGTACAGCCTTAGCAACCATATCACGATGCGGTCGTAATCAAATGCGAATTAATGACAACACTGTTTAATAGACCACGTTCTTTTCTTGTACATTGGGCACGGTATCGGAAGGCTTGCTATGCTTTGTCCTCGTAGTAGATGTCAAACCAACGAGTTCGTGATAGAAATACTAGTACACGATAGATGTATAATGATATACTAGTACACGATAGACGTAACGCAAACCTCGTATAATGATATACTAATACACGATAGACGTAATGCAAACCTCGTTTAATGATATATTAGTACACGATAGACGTAACGCAAACCTCATATAATGATATACTAGTACACGATAGACGTATCGCAAACCTCGTTTAATGATACACTAGTAATGATATAGCTGAAAACGCATCGTTTAGTGCTATACTTGTTAGACTTATCGCATGCCTCGCGTAATTATATATCTGCTATTCGTAACACATTGCCTCTGATGATGATATATCTGCTATACGTAACACATTGCCTCTGCTGATGATATATATATATATGTTAGATATATCGCATGCCTCAATAAATGATATACATGCTAGCCACATTGCATACCCCGTATAAAGATATATCTGATAGATGTACCACATGCTTTAGTTTAATGATATACTTGTTAGAGGTATCACACATACGTACGCCCATGATATACTCAAATACAGAATAGTGCCGTATATATGTACTGTCTTTGTACACCCATTATATACTCAAATACAGAATAGTGCCGTCTATATGTACTGTCTGTGTACGCCCATGAGATACTCAAATACAGAATAGTGTCGTATAGATGTACTGTCTTTGTATTCCATGAGATACTCAAATACAGAATAGTGTCGTATAGATGTACTGTCTTCGTATTCCATGAGACACTCAAATACAGAATAGTGCCGTATAGATGTACTGTCTTTGTACACCCATTATATACTCAAATACAGAATAGTGCCGTATATATGTACTGTCTTTGTACGCCCATTATATACTCAAATACAGAATAGTGCCGTATATATGTACTGTATTGTCTGTATACCTCCATGATATACTTAAATACAGAATAGTGCCGTATATATGTACTGTATTGTCTGTATACGTCCATGATATACTCAAATACAGAATAGTTCCGTATAGATGTACTGTCTTTGTACGCCCAATTATATACTCAAGTACAGAATAGTGCCGTATATATGTACTGTCTTTGTACGCCCATGAGAAACTCAAATACAGAATAGTGCCGTATAGATGTACTGTCTTTGTACGCCAATGAGATACTCAAATACAGAATAGTGCCGTATATATGTACTGTCTTTGTACGCCCAATTATATACTCAAGTACAGAATAGTTCCGTATAGATGTACTGTCTTTGTACGCCCATGAGATACTCAAATACAGAATAGTTCCGTATAGATGTACTGTCTTTGTACGCCCAATTATATACTCAAGTACAGAATAGTGCCGTATAGATGTACTGTCTTTGTACGCCCATGAGAAACTCAAATACAGAATAGTGCCGTATATATGTACTGTCTTTGTACGCCCATGAGATACTCAAAAACAGAATAGTGCCGTATATATGTACTGTCTTTGTACGTCCATTATATACTCAAATACAGAATAGTTCCGTATAGATGTACTGTCTTTGTACGCCCAATTATATACTCAAGTACAGAATAGTGCCGTATATATGTACTGTCTTTGTACGCCCATGAGAAACTCAAATACAGAATAGTGCCGTATATATGTACTGTATTGTCTGTATACGTCCATGATATACTCAAATACAGAATAGTGCCGTATATATGTACTGTCTTTGTACACCCATTATATACTCAAATACAGAATAGTATCGTATAGATGTACTCTCTTAGTACACCCATTATATACTCAAGTACAGACTAGTGCCGTATAGATGTACTGTCTTTGTACGCCCAATTATATACTCAAGTACAGAATAGTGCCGTATAGATGTACTGTCTTTGTACGCCCAATTATATACTCAAGTACAGAATATTGCCGTATATATGTACTGTCTTTGTACGCCCAATTATATACTCAAGTACAGAATATTGCCGTATATATGTACTGTCTTTGTACGCCCATGAGATACTCAAATACAGAATAGTGCCGTATAGATGTACTGTGTTTGTACGCCCAATTATATACTCAAGTACAGAATAGTGCCGTATATATGTACTGTCTTTGTACACCCATTATATACTCAAATACAGAATAGTGCCGTATAGATGTACTGTCTTTGTACGCCCAATTATATACTCAAGTACAGAATAGTGCCGTATAGATGTACTGTCTTTGTACGCCCAATTATATACTCAAGTACAGAATAGTGCCGTATATATGTACTGTCTTTGTACGCCCATGAGATACTCAAATACAGAATAGTGCCGTATAGATGTACTGTCTTTGTACGCCCAATTATATACTCAAGTACAGAATAGTGCCGTATAGATGTACTGTCTTTGTACACCCATTATATACTCAAATACAGAATAGTGCCGTATAGATGTACTGTCTTTGTACGCCCAATTATATACTCAAGTACAGAATAGTGCCGTATATATGTACTGTCTTTGTACACCCATTATATACTCAAATACAGAATAGTGCCGTATAGATGTACTGTCTTTGTACGCCCAATTATATACTCAAGTACAGAATAGTGCCGTATAGATGTACTGTCTTTGTACACCCATTATATACTCAAATACAGAATAGTGCCGTATAGATGTACTGTCTTTGTATACCTCCATTATATACTCAAATACAGAATAGTGCCGTATAGATGTACTGTCTTTGTACGCCCAATTATATACTCAAGTACAGAATAGTGCCGTATAGATGTACTGTCTTTGTACACCCATTATATACTCAAATACAGAATAGTTCCGTATATATGTACTGTATTGTCTGTATACCTCCATGATATACTCAAATACAGAATAGAGCCGTATATATGTACTGTATTGTCTGTATACGTCCATGATATACTCAAATACAGAATAGTTCCGTATAGATGTACTGTCTTTGTACGCCCAATTATATACTCAAGTACAGAATAGTGCCGTATATATGTACTGTCTGTGTACGCCCATGAGAAACTCAAATACAGAATAGTGCCGTATAGATGTACTGTCTTTGTACGCCCATGAGATAATCAAATACAGAATAGTGCCGTATATATGTACTGTCTTTGTACGCCCAATTATATACTCAAGTACAGAATAGTTCCGTATAGATGTACTGTCTTTGTACGCCCATGAGATACTCAAATACAGAATAGTTCCGTATAGATGTACTGTCTTTGTACGCCCAATTATATACTCAAGTACAGAATAGTGCCGTATAGATGTACTGTCTTTGTACGCCCATGAGAAACTCAAATACAGAATAGTGCCGTATATATGTACTGTCTTTGTACGTCCATTATATACTCAAATACAGAATAGTTCCGTATATATGTACTGTCTTTGTACACCCATTATATACTCAAATACAGAATAGTGTCGTATAGATGTACTCTCTTAGTACACCCATTATATACTCAAGTACAGACTAGTGCCGTATAGATGTACTGTCTTTGTACGCCCAATTATATACTCAAGTACAGAATAGTGCCGTATAGATGTACTGTCTTTGTACGCCCAATTATATACTCAAGTACAGAATAGTGCCGTATATATGTACTGTCTTTGTACGCCCAATTATATACTCAAGTTCAGAATAGTGCCGTATATATGTACTGTCTTTGTACACCCATTATATACTCAAATACAGAATAGTGCCGTATAGATGTACTGTCTTTGTACGCCCAATTATATACTCAAGTACAGAATAGTGCCGTATAGATGTACTGTGTTTGTACGCCCAATTATATACTCAAGTACAGAATAGTGCCGTATATATGTACTGTCTTTGTACGCCCATGAGATACTCAAATACAGAATAGTGCCGTATAGATGTACTGTGTTTGTACGCCCAATTATATACTCAAGTACAGAATAGTGCCGTATATATGTACTGTCTTTGTACACCCATTATATACTCAAATACAGAATAGTGCCGTATAGATGTACTGTCTTTGTACGCCCAATTATATACTCAAGTACAGAATAGTGCCGTATAGATGTACTGTGTTTGTACGCCCAATTATATACTCAAGTACAGAATAGTGCCGTATATATGTACTGTCTTTGTACGCCCATGAGATACTCAAATACAGAATAGTGCCGTATAGATGTACTGTGTTTGTACGCCCAATTATATACTCAAGTACAGAATAGTGCCGTATATATGTACTGTCTTTGTACACCCATTATATACTCAAATACAGAATAGTGCCGTATAGATGTACTGTCTTTGTACGCCCAATTATATACTCAAGTACAGAATAGTGCCGTATAGATGTACTGTTTTTGTATTCCATGAGATACTCAAATACAGAATAGTGCCGTATAGATGTACTGTCTTTGTATTCCATGAGATACTCAAATACAGAATAGTGCCGTATATATGTACTGTATTGTCTGTATACGTCCATGATATACTCAAATACAGAATAGTGTCGTATAGATGTCCTGCCTTTGTACGCCCATGAGATACTCAAATACAGAATAGTGCCGTATAGATGTAATGTCTTTATATTCCATGAGATCCTCAAGTACAGAATAGTGTCGTATAGATGTACTGTCTTTGTACGCCCGTGAGAAACTCAAATACAGAATAGTGCCGTATATATGAACTGTCTTTGTACGCCCGTGAGAAACTCAAATACTGAATAGTGCCGTATAGATGTACTGTCTTTGTACGCTCAATTATATACTCAAATACGCCCGTGATATACTCAAATACAGAATACTGCCGTATAGGTGTACTGTCTTGGTATGCCCATGAAATACTCAAATACAGAATCAGAATTGCAGGAACTTACGGAAACTTTGACAGTAACGTTCCTCAGCGAAAGATTCACAAGCTATACAGTCACTATTACCATCACATCTGACAGCTTGTGCAGCGCAATTTTCACATATTTGCAATCCATCTGAAATAATATTTACATCCATTTCTCCAAATTGTATTACTCTGTTGTCTAGCCTGTGATTGCTTATGGTGCCCAGATTTGGGGATATAACAACGTGTCCATGAGAAATAGTTTCCCAATGCACCTTTCTCTGGGGAAATGGGTTGGCAACTACCAATTGTGCATCAATGAAGTATTTAATCTTCAATTATCAACTGTTCCTATGTTTAATATGTAAATATAATAGCATGTCAGTAGACTGTGATAGTTTGATTATCTGTGATTAGATTAGTCTCTTATAATTCTTTTATAATGAATGGTGTTGTACTTTGCCAAGATAATGTGTTGTGTATATTTTATGTATTGTACAACGATGAAACTGAAATAAAGATTAAATCTACGTATTATTATTAGAGATTGGCTGCACGGTGTGATTTTCCAAAACTATGATAAATTCAAAATGCACCATGAAGGCCTGACAGCAACAGTTAATACATACAACAATCCATTTCGTCTGAGTTGTCTGAACATTCAGTTACACCGTCACATGGGACTGCACAGTCTACATCACCGCTAGCACATAATGTTTGATTGCTCGTGCACGTTGGTGCTAAAAATAAAGCAAACAAGCTATAAATGTTGTATATTAAGAAGTATATTATGTGTTCCAATTAATTGTGGCCATTTATCAATTAAATAAAATGTGTATTACTCCACTTGTTGAAAACTGCACTAACTCATTTTTATTGCTCATTGTATTGCACGTGTGATGCATACCGATTGTATTTGTCTCGAAATGCTATCAACGCGAACGTGTTCGGACTCAAGCTATCAGTGATTTCATTTATGACCCCTTTTATGACGTCATTAATGGTCTTCTTGACATGAAACTCTAGCGCCATTTACTATTGAAACTGACACTTGGTATATATTATATGCTGTTTTGGAAATCACAGTGTTTCTATTCGCGTTAGTTGTAAACCGATTATTTCATATTGAAACATGCACTTCATCTATTCTGTGTTGTAGATAAACTTGTCTCTAGTCGCGTTAGTTGTAAACCGATTAGTTCATATTGAAACGTGCACTTCATCTATTCTGTATCTATACACATGCATCTGTTCTGTGCTTTCTTGCATATTATAGTTATTCTATCCGCATTATTTCATAATTATGCTGCTACATCCACCTGTGTGAAATAACACGTGGTGGACATTACGTTCTACACTCAAGAGACACATATCTATTTTAGTATTTAAGAGTATTGAATTTAACAAATAAAATTGAGTCCATCGTTTTTCATCGGAGCAACATAGCTCTTTCCTAACCCAGTACACGGGTGGTGAACCCGCATGATGCAGTGTTAAATACACACGTCTAAAATCCAGTATTCGATTTTGAGGATGGGCCTAAAGACACAGCATGAAAGCATGCTGAGGCCAGCTATCACAGGGCGTGCAAAGCCAGGTACCACACGTGCAAAGCCAGGTACCACACGTGCAAAGCCAGGTACCACACGTGCAACGCCAGGTACCACAGTGCACAGCCAGGTACCACACGTGCAAAACAAGGTACCACAAATGCAAAGCCAAGTACCACACGTGCAAAGCAGCGAGAAAGAAAATGTGCTAATCTACTACTTTCAACCAGTGGAATAATGTATAGTTAGAATTCACCGATACCATCAGGCCTGCAGATTCTCCCACAATTCATTTTCCGGTACGACTCGAACGCTTTCATAACACGTGAAGCGTTCTTATGAGCCATATTAACATTCACCTACAGTGGAATAGAATTAACAAACACAATATTACGTTACAGAATGAAACAATTTAGGCAAATTAAATACATGTCAATTGAACTAATGTAATGACACATCATTGGAAATAGTCTAACATCGGTTTTAACATATCGAATCGACAGACAAAATGGCGGCTTTAATTAGGCTGTATACACGTAAATAGGCGGAAGTGCGTCATAGGTCTACACAAATGTAGTCCTGATGATAATTGATATAGTTCATTTTTCGTTTTGTTAAAATAATGCATTTTCATGACAGGCAGTGTTTGTGTTTTTTGAGAAATGATATGACTTGAGAATACTTCAGACGAGATGATGTATAGAGACGATATGATTGAAGAAATCAAACGTCAATTGCCATATCGCTCCGCCACTAATATAACATGACCCTGTAACGCGAGAGCTACGACAAACAAATACAATATTGCTATGTGATATATATATAACTATATGGACTGAACCAAGAACATAGATATATAACACATGTCAGGATTGACCATATTAAGTTTCTAATTTGCCGGACATATTTGTCTGGTGGTATGCTATGTCAGTAGCACACTATAATAATAACCTGTTAATGGCATTTAGCTAGTAAATGATGCTGATGAACGGTCACGTGTACAGTATGTACATATGTTGTGGTACAAAGAGTGGAAACGAGAACATACCTTCAATGCATCCATTGTGGTACATCTATCCATTCCCTGTTGTAATTACCTTCTTAGGCATTCACTTATAAAACAAATTGCCATCACATATATTTCAACACCCCCAGTAATTAACTAACATTAGAATCCAACTGTGAATAATTTATACAAATTGAGTTAGCTCGATTGCGTAACAAGTTCTTACAACTTATATTATTCACTCTCGATACCTCATTTCTGATGAAAGACATCGCATTGAGAGAGAATAGGCAATGTGGAATTTAAATGCCTTTCCTAAGTAACCGCTCAAGCGGGGCTCTGGCCTACAATGCAATGTTGTTGAACAGGAATATATCGTTAATATAAGCAACATATGTGTGCATCATGATCAACAAATAAAAGCTTTTACGACAACTATCTTCGTCTTCATTTGTGGCACACTCGACATTTCCATCACAGGGAATCGCACACGTAGTTGTATCGAGACATAACATTTCAGGCGCGGTACATATCGTCGCTGCAATGTAAAACCAATGTGTTACATGGTAGAGGCACATTGTCGCGTTCCTACATGTCATCTAATACAGAGTATGATTGACGCATGCCAACTTTCTTATTCAACAGAACTCGAGGAAAAGTTAGCTAGTAAAGTACAACAAACCTGCCAAGCATTGATTCACAAAAAGAAGTGTTCATATCATACTAGTTTATTAGAGTGTGTACATCATTTCAGCTTCAATTGTATGTTCTCTGTCTCTCAGAATTATTGATCAATCAATTACAACATTTTACAACGGATTTAGATTAATCAAGGAGCAATCAACAATGTACTCAAAGCATTCCAGTATCAAAAACACAAAATAAGTAGGTATTATTCAGCTATCAATTAACATGTAATATATTAATTAAGATCGGCTTATCGTTCCATAAGTCCCAATTTCCAATAGAAAATGTCGAAACAATGGATCAACTGGAGCCCAAAATAAATGTTCACTTCATTTGCAAGTGGATGCATATATATGTATTCTGTATGTATAATAACGGTTTATGAATTGCTATGATACAATATATCCAACATACTGTTATTACTGATACATATATAATAATATTAGTTTACTATTATAATCCCATTGTATCTACCTATTCAGCTATTGATTGTAATTGGAATAACTGTTATGTAATTATGGTATTTTACTACATGCAATGTAAGGCGCCGCAACGTTTGGTTATATATAGAAACAGGTGACAAGTAGTCCATCTGGGGTTTATTGGACTATAAGCGTCTCGTCTTGGCAAATCAAATTGCTTCAAATAATCGATAGTGTATTCTATAGACAATAACATAAAAATAGAAATTGTATCAAGTGATACTATTAAAATGCAGATGTTACCACAGGGGGCTTCGTCTGCTCCATTGCTACATTCAGTTGTTCCATTACAGATCGTGGCACACATAGTCGTACCGCTACATATCATCTGACCCGAGGAACAAACCGGCGCTGTAATGACAAATACGTTAACTGCACAATGTCGACAGCTAATGTTATGGTCTATGTATATGTATAGTATGCTAACGTGGAATAAATTGACTAATTTCTTTGCACATCGCCTGTGGATTCTGTACAACTTGGTAGCGTTCAATAAATATCTACATATAATGGAATGTAATGGTACCTTATTAGTTTATTGACGATAGTCACAACGCATGTAACCTCATACACCTAACAATGAGTCTCCGTTGTCAAGTGGTTAATCAGTATCGTGGATTTCAAATCGCGTGCAACTACCGCTACACGTTGTCGAGTGTGGCCAGGCAAATTGCGTTAAATAATTTATCTGAGGATGTTAAAGAAAATAAACAATAAAAAATATAACAACATATATCCTTATAATAGAGATGCTAGCACAGAGAGCGTCGTCTTCTCCATTGCTATATTCGGTTGTCCCATTACAGAGCGTGGCACTCACATTCGTACCGCTGTAATGACAACACATATCAGGCATAACGTCGATAGCTGATGTGTTGTGCATGTATATGTATGTTATGCTAAGACGGAATCAATTGAATACTTTCACAACAAATGGCCTCGGAATTATGTACAACTTGGTGGCATTTGGTGTGACTTGATGCATTCCCTGGCTATAGTCACACAGCATGTGCATAGAACTGACAAAGGGTAACCTTGGTCGAGTTGTTAATGTAGTGGATTTCAAATCACTTGCCCCTGTCGGTATATGTTCGCATCCTACTGGTGTGTTGAGTGTGTCAAGCCAAATTGCATCAATTCGATATTAGATGTTAAAGACAATAATTCATTAAATAAAACTGTAACAAGTAATATCCTTATAATAGCGATGTTACCACAAGTAGCTTCGTCTTCTCCATTGCTACATTCAGTTGTTCCATTACAGAGCGTGGCACACACATTAGTACCGCTACATATCATCTGACCCGAGGAACAAACCGGCGCTGTAAGGACAAATTCGCTCATGCATAAGGTCGACAGCTGATGAGTGTGCACTTATATATGTATCTAATAATACTAAGCCGAACTGAATTGAATACATTTCACAACAAAACCCTAGAGAATCTGTACTACTAACATTTTTAAGTATCTACTTACTAGGAAAGTTAGTGTTATCTGATGCGCTTCTTGACTACAGTCACAGAAAATGTTACTACCGTAACAGAAAATGCATGTAATACCATACCACTGAGAAGTAGTCTCCGTAGTGGAGTTGTTACAGTCGTGTATTACAAATCACGTGCCTCTACCAATACATGTTCGTACCACACTGAGTTGTGACCAATCAAATTGCATCGACTGATCGATATTGGTGTTAGATAATAATAGTATACAAATATTTAGTAATATCCTTAAAATAGAGATGTTACCACAGATAGCTTCGTCTTCTCCAATGTTACATTCAGTTGTTCCATTACAGAGCGTGGCACACATAGTCGTACCGCTACATATCATCTGACCCGAGGAACATACCGGCGCTGTAATGACAAACAATATGTTCATGCACAAGGTCGACAGCTAATGTTATGGTCCATTATCATACTACGACATGTGACACCCTAACACGTGACACCCGTGACATGTAACACCGGGGGTGCAGGTAATCTTATAGTGGCGTTCTCAATAATCAGTACTTTACGTCTTGATTATATATAGCCATTAATAATATACATACACCCTCATGTGCAATGTAATATTAAAACTTGTCTTTCGTTTATCATTTATAGTACTTCGGTACACACAGTCACATTCCCCAGCGCTATGCAAATCACACGTTCCTATGCACGTAATATATTCAGTACACGATATCCACATTTTCGATATTCCCTAGTCCACCACCTATATATCCTTAAGTAGTTTATCCAAGGACATTACCACATAAACTAGCGTTCACATGTACAATGCCTAGCAAGAACTCTAGTCGTAACCTTCGTCCCGAACGACTTTTCCCAAAGTCAAGCTATCATTAGCCTATCTATTAGAAAACACTCTATTAAAGAATCACACATTGGAACATACTACACTAAGCACAATATAGAGAACGAGAATGAATTCATGGCAATAGATGGTATAACAATATAAATGGAGCCGATACTGATGGTGCACTATAACTCATAGATATTGCATTATAAAACCCTTTTATAACATCATTTTGTTACACCACATATTTTACTAAAGTGGAATAAATTTAACAATTTCATTACAAATCGCTTGTGGATTCTGTACAACTTGGTGGCGTTTAACAACTATCTACAGACAATGGAATGAACTGATACCTTATGCCATTCTTGATGTAATAACATACAACTGACAAGGTGTCTCTGTTGCCAAGTGGTTAATGTTGTGGATTTCAAATCAGTCAAATTGTGCTAAATAATGTATCTGAGGATGTCAAAGAAAATAAACAATAAAACAAAAAACTAATATCCTTATAATAGAGATGTTACCACAGCTAGCTTCGTCTTCTCCATTGCTGCATTCAGGTGTCCCATTACAGAGCGTGGCACACACATACGTATCGCTACATATAATCTGATCCGAGGAACAAACCGAAGCTGAAATGACAAAATATCTCCGGCATAAGGTCGGAAGCTGATGTTTGTGTATATATATATATATATATATATATATATATATATAGCTTATGCTAGGACGGAATCAATTAAATAATTTCACAACAGACGGCCTGTGGATTATGTACAACACTCGACCAGTGAGGGGGTCCATTACAGGTTAAGATAATGTCGTTAAGATGGGTGTGTGACAGTATCACGTGTTGCTTTAAGCTATGCTGACTTCATTATTTCTACAGTTGAATATAGACGTGAGTTATGTTGCCATAAATGTTGATATAGTAGGAAGCTTATGCAAATTCCATATGGCGATGGATTCCATCAGGAATGAGGTATTTCGCAATCGAGCCAAATTAAACTTGTGTAAAGAAAGGAAGCTATGTTGATATATAATGGATATATGTTGATCCAGAATGGAGCTGAGTAGAAATAGAATGGAGCTCTGTTGATATGGTATGGATATATGTTGATATAGAATGGAGCTATGTTGATATAGAATGGAGCTATGTTGATATAGAATGGAGCTGAGTAGAAATAGTATGGAGATATGTTGATACAAAATGGTGATATGTTGATCTAAAATGGAGCTATGCGTTATAGAGGGGAGTATATGTTGATATAGATGGGATATATGTTGATGTATAATGGAACTATGGTGATATATAATGGATCTATGTTGTTATCGAAGAGATATATGTTGATATAGATGGGATAAATGTTGATATGTGTGGGATATGTTTTGATGTAGAAGGGCGCTATGTTTGATATATAGTGGAGCTATGCTGATATAGAAGGAAGATATGTTGATATAGAAGGGAATGTTGGTGATATAGAATGGACCTGTGTTGATATCATATCGAGATAAATTGTATCTTAAAAACTGACATATGATGCATGATTATTTTGTCGATATTTGGATAAACGTACATAATTGTGAATCTAATAAGTTAATTAAATGGACACTATTATTAATGTGATGCTTAAACAGTGTGCGTATATGTTGCTACTAGTACATTTGGATGGACATAGTAAAAGTCTTACTCATGCAGATACATACACATATACATGCATATACACGTAGTTGATCTACCTCTAAACGCAATCATCAAGCCTCCATTCAAACAGAAATACAAAGAGCCAGTTAATCAATATGCCATAAACATGTAGCTGAACTGAAATATTACTCCTCCGAATATTCCCTCCTCCGAGCAGGGGAGATAATTTATATAGAAAATATAGAGAAAACTGTGACGTCATATTCCCTGAAGAGAGACACATGACTACTGCTACCAGTCTACCCGTATCACATATTAAACATGTACTGGTTTGCAAAACGTATTTTAGCTCTATTGATAAGTAGATTTGCAAATTAGATTAAAGGCTCTTGAGACCTCAGTCCTGATGACAGGACTCGAGCTCACAACCTCTCCGTTACCTAGCGGACACCGAAACCAGTACATCACACATACTCCTCATGAACACACGCCATCGTGTAACCATGTTTCAACATACGCACGTTACCAAGTTTCCAATATGAAAGAGTACCTCCCTCTAATTAACTGCGTATGAAACATCCACAGTGTGCATTTTGTATTCCTTCTACCTGGATAAATAGTTCTACCATTATAATGATTACAAGTACAATATCTAACGCGAACTTCACATTGCCCCATATATACGACAGTAGAACTCGTCAAGTCCATCTCCGCATGGTTCCTCTCCGTCACACAAAGTTGCACACGTCACCATATCAGAACACACGATGTCCAACTCTACATTCGATGTTTACATCATAAATCCGTGATAAGTAAAATGTATACACACTTATGTGGACACGAGTCATATTTCGACGTAACGCTTATGTGAAAATATACATTGGTGTAAACAATATTTTATTCTAGAATGAGATACAACACAGGATATAATACAGGAATAGTTAGGACTGGCTAAATGTGGGATAATAGCTTAACACAATGACGAATTTACGCTTTCATCTGCGCCAAAGAGAGATTGTGTAATATAAGTTGTTACAACTTGCTTCGCAATTGTTGTAAAATAAATAAAGTTTAAACTTTAAGCTTACCACAACAGATGGGCTAGTTCATGTTATGTGGGATAGTAGTTTAACACAACCGATGGGCCAGTTCATGCTATGAGGGATAGTAGCTTACCACAACCGAGTGGCTAGATCATGTTATGTGGGATAGTAGTTTAACACAACAGAGGGGCTAGTTCATGTTATGTATGATAACAGCTTACCACAACAGAGGGGCTAGTTCATGTTATGTGGGATAGTAGCTTACGACAACCGAGGGGCTAGTTCATGATATGTGGGATAACAGCTTACCACAACAGAGGGGCTAGTTCATGTTATGTGGGATAGTAGCTTACGACAACCGAGGGGCTAGTTCATGTTATGTGGGATAGTAGCTTACGACAACCGAGGGGCTAGTTCATGTTATGTGGAATAGAAGCTTAACACAACCGATGGGCTAGTTCATGTTATGTGGGATAGTAGTTTAACACAACCGATGGGCCAGTTCATGCTATGAGGGATAGTAGCTTACCACAACCGAGTGGCTAGTTCATGTTATGTATGATAACAGCTTACCACAACATAGGGGCTAGTTCATGTTATGTGGGATAGTAGCTTACGACAACCGAGGGGCTAGTTCATGTTATGTGGGATAACAGCTTACCACAACAGAGGTGCTAGTTCATGTTATGTGGGATAACAGCTTAACATAACCGAGGGGCTAGTTCATGTTATATGAGATAACAGCTTAACACAACCGAGGGGCTAGTTCATGTTATATGGGATAACAGTTTACCACAACATAGGGGCTAGTTCATGTTATGTGGGATAACAGTTTACCACAACATAGGGGCTAGTTCATGTTATGTGGGATAACAGCTTACGACAACCGAGGTGCTAGTTCATGTTATGTGGGATAACAGCTTAACATAACCGAGGGGCTAGTTCATGTTATGTGGGATAACAGCTTACGACAACCGAGGTGCTAGTGCATGTTATGTGGGATAACAGCTTAACATAACCGAGGGGCTAGTTCATGTTATATGAGATAACAGCTTAACACAACCGAGGGGCTAGTTCATGTTATGTGGGATAACAGTTTACCACAACATAGGGGCTAGTTCATGTTATGTGGGATAACAGTTTACCACAACATAGGGGCAGTTCGTGTTATGTGGGATAGTAGCTTACGACAACCGAGGTGCTAGTTCATGTTATGTGGGATAACAGCTTAACATAACCGAGGGGCTAGTTCATGTTATGTGGGATAACAGCTTACGACAACCGAGGTGCTAGTGCATGTTATGGGGATAACAGTTAACATAACCGAGGGGCTAGTCATGTTATATGAGATAACAGCTTAACACAACCGAGGGGCTAGTTCATTTATGTGGGATAACAGTTACCACAACATAGGGGCTAGTTCATGTTATGTGGGTAACAGTTACCACAACATAGGGCAGTTCGTGTTATGTGGGATAGTAGCTTACGACAACCGAGGGCTAGTTCATGTTATGTGGGATGGTAGCCTAGGACAACCGAGGGGCTAGTTCATGTTATGTGGGATAGTAGCTTACGACAACCGAGGGGCTAGTTCATGTTATGTGGGATAACAGCTTAGCACCACCGAGGGGCTAGTTCATGTTATGTGGGATAGTAGCTTAACACAACCGAGGGGCTAGTTCATGTTATGTGGGATAGAAGCTTACGACAACCGAGGGGCTAGTTCATGTTATGTGGGATAACAGCTTACCACAACAGAGGTGCTAGTTCATGTTATGTGGGATAACAGCTTAACATAACCGAGGGGCTAGTTCATGGTATGTGGGATAGTAGCTTACGACAACCGAGGGGCTAGTTCATGTTATGTGGGATAACATCTTACCACAACAGAGGGGCTAGTTCATGTTATGTGGGATAGTAACTTACGACAACCGAGGGGCTCGTTCATGTTATGTGGGATAGTAGCTTACGATAACCGAAGGGCTAGTTCATGTTATGTGGGATAACAGCTTACCACAACAGAGGGGCTAGTTCATGTTATGTGGGATAGTAACTTACGACAACCGAGGGGCTAGTTCATGTTATGTGGGATAGTAGCTTACGACAACCGAGGGGATAGTTCATGTTATGTGGGATAACAGCTTACCACAACATAGGGGCTAGTTCATGTTATGTGGGATAGTAGCTTACGACAACCGAGGGGCTAGTTCATGCTATGTGGGATAGTAGCTTATCTCAACCGATGGGCTAGTTCATGTTATGTGGGATAGAAGCTCAACACAACCGAGGGGCTAGTTCATGGTATGTGTGATAACAGCTTACCACAACAGAGGGGCTAGTTCATGTTATGTGGGATAGTAGCTTACGACAACCGAGGTGCTAGTTCATGTTATGTGGGATAACAGTTTACCACAACATAGGGGCTAGTTCGTGTTATGTGGTATAGTAGCTTACGACAACCGAGGGGCTAGTTCATGTTATGTGGGATGGTAGCCTACGACAACCGAGGGGCTAGTTCATGTTATGTGGGATAGTAGCTTACGACAACCGAGGGGCTAGTTCATGTTATGTGGGATAACAGCTTAACACCACCGAGGGGCTAGTTCATGTTATGTGGGATAGTAGCTTAACACAACCGAGGGACTAGTTAATGTTATGTGGGTTAGAAGCTTAACACAACCGAGGGGTTAGTTCATGCTATGTGGGATATAAGCTTAACACAACCGAGGGGCTAGTTCATGTTTTGTGGGATAGTAGCTTAACACAACCGAGGGGCTAGTTCATGTGATGTGGGATAGAAGCTTAACACAACCGAGTGTCTAGTTCATGTTATGTGGGATAATAGCTTACCACAAGCGAGGGGCTAGTTCATGTCATAGCTGATCATTGTATAGTGTTGACTTAGTGTGTTCGGGTTTTACCCCTTCATCAGCATCATGTTGGACAATATCGTTGGCGGATTGTGAATATAGTCTGGAACATTATAGAATGTATATATTGTATATTATGGATGTTGTGAAACAATGCTAAGAACTAACTGTTTATTGATTCACAACGATAAACAATATCACGGGCCCCGTGTCACAGGTACGGAGTGTGGTACGGAGTGCAAAAGCGTAGACTAATACACGATTGATACTGTTGCTGATAGCCATGTATCTCTCTATAGATACGGAGTGCAAACACGTACATAGATACCAGACTCACGTGTATTGGTACCATACATACTTATCTCTCTTCGATATTCAGAGATGCGTAGTGCGGAAAGGTAGACAGCCGCACAGTTCTCGGATTCAAGTAACCCAACTAGCGTCCATTGTCTGTTTATATGACAAATGATTGCAGATCCTTTTCTTGCCTATTTAATATATAAATTGCTACACAATAATTATAGTGGCACTCGTTATTTCATTCACAATCTGAACATTACCATCCTACGAAAACCATAAAAATAAAGTAGTGTTGACAAGCAGGTCAACGAACACAACACGCATTGTGCTTTCTCAAATTTACGGTGAGTTTAATACATATAATTATAGTATGTAATAATATGAACATTATATATTTATATATAATACATTAACACGTATGGAAACAATTCAGCTGCAAAAGGAAAGGAGATTACTACGACTTTTACCTTGTCTTAAAAACATTTTTTTATAATGTTGAGCTGCATATCATTGTCTAAACATAAGTTGTCCAAAATAGAAACGCTTCGTTACGATTTGATTAAAGCAGATGGATGTATGTCCACAGTATAACATGTCGCATCGTCAGCATAGAGATCGGTACAGACGGATATGTAGTCCAGTGGTAACACGCTGGACTGGTAATCCAGGGATCGCAGGTTCGATCCCCCGTCTGACCCTAATAAAATTAACAGTCTTTCAGATGGGACGTTAAACCGAGGTCTCGTGTCGGTGCTTTACACCGTGCACGTAAAAGAACCAGAGGAGATTCTGGAATGGGTCTCTGTCTGTATCATTGCACTTTCCTCCAAAAATCTAAAATAACTAATCTCTTCAGGAGGCGTCGCTCATATGGGCAACCGGTAGCGACGATAAATAAACGTAATAAAAAAAAAAAATAGAGATCGGTAGACGATACTGTATCTCCTACTTAGGCACACCACATCTTATCATATTCTCGGTACTTGACATATAGTTGTTAATTTTTACTACTTGATACGTGGGATTTAAACAAAGCTAACTAGTTCAATAAAATACTGTGCTCTATCAAGTCAAATGCTGATCGTTACAGCCCCCACACAATAGCCATCGTTAAATGCTTCCAATTGTGCCCTTAGGCATGGCATTTAAATTCAACATCGCATCTTCTCTCTCCTTCATGGCGATGGATTCCATCAAAAATGAGGTATCGAGAGTGATTAATATAAGTTTCAAGAACTTGTTTCGCAATCGAACTAAAATAAATGTGTATAAACTAATTGGTTCCAACCAATAACCAATGGGATAATTTTCGAATTTCAGTTTTACTTTTTACAATTTGTGTTAGTACATACCACTTTGAATATTTTTCATATTGTTTTGAGGTCATTTTTTCCTTCTTTTCTATGTTCATATGTATACTTTCTGTGCTGTCTTATCAATGTTAGTACAGCATTTCGCTTTTGTGTGTACGTATTTGACGTTTTATTGCGAGAAAGTAGATCACGTTCTCTAGTTGCCTGATACATAATTATCTGTAGAAAACAAACCTGGCTGATAATTTCACTTAACCCGTTTTACTTGAAGAGGAGCGTATTAATTTTTGATCGATTACATTTACATATAGCTATTTCCATACTTCTAGCATAATTATTGTCTGCAGTATCATACTTCATAATAATACCCCAATTTATTGTAATCAAAAGTATTGAAATTACGACAAGTAATAGTTTAATGTGTAGGGTGTGCCACTAGAACACCATATACATACATACAACAAATGGGGAAATAAGACATAGATGATATTTATATTTATTATTGTAATATATTATATTTTATCTCGTAAATAAGCACAACCTTTAGTTTTCTTTAATGAGTTCCTATGATTTTGGTTAATATAATAGTTGTTATCAAATTTAGTTTAATGTTAACTGCCCCTGTTAGGAGCGAGCTTCATCACATCTATTTACAATACAAAACCGCACAACCACATATGTTATTGTGAACGTCCGTAACAAAAAATAGTTCCGGTACAATTTTCAATTTAGTTTGTTATCAAAATTAAAAACGTTTCAATTTAGTTTCTGTTTGCTGTCAGACTAAACACAGTTATTACAATATACTACTTTATAATTTACTGAACATAGCTCACATACAACGGTACATTCAACCGAGGAGGAATATGAACTCAAGCAGTGACAGAGAAAATGGCATCGGTCACTGTTTGAAAACAGTAGAAGATGGAGCTTTATTTCTCCGAGAAAACTCATTCATTGGAAAACACAAAAGAAAATTTAAAATTGTTATAAACTTGCCATTCATCTATGGATTTAAACGGTGAAACGAATTTGATAAGTTGACATCTAGTGGCAAGCAATTCCAAATTATTGACTTGAAAACGATAAACTTCCCTTGAATCGCATTGAATGAGTTACAGGTATACCTACATTTCGACCAAGACTGGTGAATTGGTTAAGTTGTTTGCTAATACATTTGACATATATAATTGGGATGCAATCTGTTGTAAACATAAACAACATGCTACTTGATAAAACAACCATTGATAAAAGCGCTGTATTGTAAGAACAGATAATGCTTTATATTAAAACCTGTGTATCCATTACCTAAAAGTGTGTCACATTATGTCACTTGACACCCTAACACGTGGCATCCATAACATATGATACCAGGGCTCATGAACTGTTATAGTGGCGTTCTGAATACTCAATGCTTCACGTTGTGTTTATATATAGTTGTATTAAAAATATCAATACATATACATTTCAATGATATTCCGGATATCCTAGCAATTCCAGTGGTCCCCGTTACACAATAATCGAAACTCCTGCGTCATTTCCGCGCATCATCGGCATACATATATATGACACTTGATACGATTCTCTCATTGAATAAACTACATAAGTTAATGAAGTCCCGGTGTTTTTGTACTGTATAATATCCCTTGGTTTCTCTTGTAGGCACACACCGTTTTGGTAACCGGTATTATTAAATACAAGCAGCAAGTCAACACTATATCATTGCAATCCAACGAACGCCTGTTTAAACCTACTTAAACACCCAGTAGTCGTTTAACTCCAATGTATACATATTAGCCCCGCAAACCCTAAGCGTCAACATTCCCTTAACATCACAACAGCTCATTATATGCCTAACATAATTGTATCCACACAAACACTGTACCCACATAGAACATGGCATTTCCATCCAGTCTTATATCGACTTCCTGCACGAGCATTCATATCGAAAACACCGAGCGACTCTATAATGGACCGCCGTCCTCTACAGTTATATATTTTGTAAATATCACGAAAATGTATATACCGAGACCTAATGTTGTTACAATTGTACGACATGCTCTTTTCTGTAGTTTTACAATTGTCTGGATGTTGTTAGCGATGGAGTATTGGGGTCCATTTTCTGTTTAAATTATAAGCGCTTCCCACCGTAATATGGTACGAGATATTTTCGATGGCAACCATATTGGAAAATGGTCTCCCCGAAATAAATTATTATCTGAATGTTTTGCACTCAAAACCAAAACTGGGTTATTGAAGCTTATCTTCAAATTAGTGTTGATAACGAAACTGTTGCATCAATATGAACTGACTGGGTTTCTGGCTATCCATACGTACCATGCATGACGGCTCTGTCTGTGTCAGAATACACATTCCATTCTTATGTTGGCAATAGCTGGAGTTTTCTATACGTACAGTCTGCATACCGGGTGCATCTGACAAACATATTATCTTTAAACTATAGACATTAATGTTGTATGCGTCCATTTACAATGATTGGTAATCTTATAACATTCCAGTAGTATATATTAACTATTTACTAAAACACAAATCGCGTTCGCTATCTCATACTTATGGACCGAGTGGCTTAGGTCGTTGACTTCAAATCCCATTGGGCGTGTTGAATTATTTCATGTAAGGAAATTATCCAGCGGGCTTGTGGAATGTCGGAATTTCTACTCGGGTTTCCGCCCACAACAACAAGTTCGCACCCCGCTGGAGCCATAACGAATGTGCCCTTATACAAGGCATTTAAATTCAACACGCCTCTTCTCTCACCCTTGTGGCGTAGGATTTCATCAGGAAAGAGGTCTCGGGAGTGATAAATATAAGTTGTAAGAACTTCTTTCGCAATAGACCTAAAATAAATGTGCATAAACTAAACAAACACATATATGGACACGAATGGCACTATTGTGCTATTCTAGTAGTATACAGGTACACTGTTATACTACACACGTGACGTGCTTATTTCCGTTTAATTAAGAAATAATACGTATCAACCGTGGTATATCGCAGAATAACCCGAGTTTGTAGTTCTTACGACAAACGATGGTTATTCTGCGATATACCATGGTTGATACTTATTATTTCGATTCTAACACGACTTACTTCTAATAATTTTAAAGGAGTATTTTCTTCAAACGCCGCTGCATTTGGCTTTCGAAATTTCCTCCCGCGTAAGGGGTGATGACGTTATTTTTTATGGAAAATATCAATGTAGTGCATAAATGAACAAAAGTTGTAACTGATCAATGATTTTATTTATTTTGTAAAATAAACTGTACAGAATAGTAACTGAAACGTTACTTAACAGAAAAACAAGACGGATAAGAGATTATCTGATTCTAAAAATAGCTCACTTCCGTGAATTTCTACGGTAGTTTTTACAAACATCACGTGAATTTCATTCATAAAACTTTACACGCATTGTATAAATGGAATAGCCAAAACACGGTGCGCGCGCAGCATAGTTCAAGGTAGGTATATCGCAGAATAACCCGAGGTAGATTTTACTCTACAAGTATGTATGTTATTAGCTGGGTCGTGTTAGAATATTGCTTAAATACTGGTCAAGCTACTAATTATTAATTGCATAACACAAGGATTGTGTGTATATGTAGTTGTTGAGGACTGGACGTGTACTACTGTATAATATTATATCAAATAATTAAACCAGAAGTTATCAAACCTTACTCAGGTCTCAAGCTCGAGCTCAAGTGATTTGATTGGTTGACTTTGAGATGTACACTCAGCTGAACAAATCAGAATATTGAATTGAGATTGGAGAGTGTGTGTTAAACGTTTATTTATCGTCGCTACCGGTTACACATGTGAGCGATGCTTCCTGAAGATATTAGACATTTTAGATTTTGGGGGACAGTGCAAGGATACAGAGAGAGACCCATTCCAGAGTCTCCTCTGGGTCTTTTACATACACGGTGTAAAGTACCGACACGAGACCTCGGTTTAACGTCACATCTGAAAGACTGTTAATTGTATTAGGGCCAGACGGGGGATCGAACCTGCGATCCCTGGATTACCAGTCTATGTTGGCCTGGATATTATTCTACTTGGTTACTACATAATGTATTTGTTCACTATATACGTCGGGTAATGGGATTACATACTACCTGGTTAATACGTGTCACTGTATACGTCGGGTAATGGGATACTATACATTGACACACAAAGGGGGACACTGTATTATAGCTTACCGTTCATAATGTAGACAGCGACACACAAAGGGGGACACTGTACTACAGCTTACCGTTCATAATGTAGACAGTGTCAAACAAAGGGGGATAATGTACTATAGCTTACCGTTTATAATGTAGACAGCCACAAACAAAGGGGGATAATGTACTGTAGCTTACCGTTTATAATGTAGACAGCGACAAACAAAGGGGGATAATGTACTATAGCTTACCGTTTATAATGTAGGCAGCGACAAACAAAGGGGGATAATGTACTATAGCTTACCGTTCATAGTGTAGACAGCAACAAACAAAGGGAGATACTGTACTATAGCTTACCGTTCATAGTGTAGACAGCAACAAACAAAGGGATATACTGTACTATGGCTTACCGTGCATAGTGTAGACAGCAACAAACAAAGGGAGATACTGTACTATAGCTTACCGTGCATAGTGTAGACAGCAACAAACAAAGGGGGATAATGTACTATAGCTTACCGTTCATAGTGTAGACAGCGACAAACAAAGGGGGATAATGTACTATAGCTTACCGTTCATAGTGTAGACAGCGACAAACAAAGGGAGATACTGTACTATAGCTTACCGTTCATAGTGTAGACAGCGACATACAAAGGGGGATAATGTACTATAGCTTACCGTTCGCATCCATATTAAAACCAGTCAGGCTACATGTTTTCTGTGAAACCCTCCTATCTATATTCGTGTTGGCCATTCCTGGCAACTGCTGGATGCTTACTCCATCAATTACAACCTCTTCGCTGGGCTCAAGTATTACAATCTTGCCATTTTTAGTCTGGTAATTTAAAACATAATAATGTTATCATATATGTTTATTGAAACACCTACACTGGTTCCTTCTAACAGCAATTCCAAAACAGTTCAAGAGAATGTAGATTATAACAATATTTGTAAACAACACTCTAATTAATCATTGTTATTTAAAACGTGTACTTTATCAAAAAAGAGGAGATATAATAATTTGACATATATGTATCCAGTTATTATTTATAAAATATCGTATCATTCAATTTATGGCCAACTATGTATCAGACACGTGGGTCTAATACACGCGTTGACAATAAATATAAAATGTCATGCGTACTATATAGCAGAAATGCTTCGTACATTGACTTTCGCTCGATATATCCAATTTATTTTAACGTTCGCTTCTTATATCAAACGTATTGTAACGTTCTCTTGAGATATCCAACAAAATATCGAATCGTTCAATATATGGCCAAATAGTTATCAAGAATGTGGGTCTAATATAGGCATTGACTATATAAATGTGTATATATAAATGATTCGTGTATTGCCATTGGCTCGAAATATTCATCTTATTGTAACCTTTTGATTATAGATCGACTTTGATAACTAGTTCACTCTTTTGAACGTACATTTCGAATGTCGTTTAAATAGAAAACACACAACATATGTTAAGCACGAAATTTGCGTCAATGATGTGTTAGTTTCTACTGCATTAAAACAAGTCTCCCATGTGATTTAAAGTTATCTAACAAAGGTGCAGGTAGATGCAAATACATGTGTGATTGATGATGGTAATAATAAATGCATAGATAAACCATAGCTTGCATAATGTGGATATTAGTGATTAGGAGGGCGACCCAAAATAAAGGTTCATGATAAGTAGATATTTGCCAGAATTGTATGTTAATCATATCATCTTATCTGAACAGGGTGATTGTTTTGCTGTCAAATTATATACAAATAACGAATATCCACATGCATAAGGTATCCGTTATTACATCCTGGAGAGTGTTGAAGGATACTGAGTTGCTGTTATTTGTCCGTCCGGCCGTATGTCTGTCTCTTCGTATGTTTACTTGTATATCCGTCCAACCGGAGTAGTATCACATGCTATGCTCATTGTTTTACGTGAATTGTTCCCAGCTGCTATAGTTTACATATTGTTAACATGAACGATTTCGAACTCCAATGGTTAGTATAGTATTCCCTTACCTATTTTCTAATGGTGCTATGGTATACTAAATGTGTTACCTTCCTGATGTATGTTAGTACGCCTGTTATAATTAAAATGATTCCCTTTCCAATAATGCATATCTATTGGGCATATTCAATGTATTGCCTCACCTCATTGACACTTGCTATATCGAGAGTATTCACATCTCCGTTTAGATATCCAAACACCAAGCTGTACTCATCAAGTTTGCTAAAGTTGTTGAAAATAACAAACACATAATCGATTGTTTATTAGCTACGAGTTACGCATTTCAAATGGTCATACACCAACATTCGCTTGCCAGATACATGTAATTGCGGAAGAAAGATACCGTCGTTGTTTTGCCTAAAATGGCAAGTTGTGTTTTTTATGTGGCTCAGTCTTAGTTTCCTTGCGCGTTTAGTTAGTGACTCACGAACGAGAGCATCCCGTATATCTGTATATGTTTAGGTGATGGTGAAAGGAGGTGGTTCACTAAGGTCAAACATGATGGAACTAGTAAGAGAAGTGAACGATGACATGCTCAAACTAGTGGTGAGGAACATTGCAGATCTTTGACAAAGAGATTTGCAACTGAAGGCGAAGAATGAACAGGTGAACACGTGACATTACGGAGACATAAGTAAACATTCGAACAATGTGGAAATAGAATCGGGCGCATGCTACCACACAGGAATAACACTAATCGCGACACCAAGTACATGATGAAATATTGCGACCACGAAAGAAGCTGAAAGGAACAAGGATGGTTCATCAATGAGAAATTGGGCGGTTTATTATGTGAATTTATCCTAAATGGGGAAGAATGTGTACATGGAAGATAAGGGATATTGGTATAGTATTATAATTACTTATAATTGATACAAATCCGACAGTTATTAGGCGACTTGGGTTAATCCTGTAGAGAAATACGGTTCCCTGTATCAGTGTAACTAATCTCCAGGGCCGAATAAGAACGCATTGGTTAACTCAGCTGATAAACGCATGATAATATCGTGGATGTACTCACATTGAACTTTATAAGGTAGGGCCGACACAGACAGCACATTAGTTCTCCAGGATAACATATGGGAGTGAATGTTTATTCGACAAGATACTCGACAATGTGGGTATATTGGCATTTATTGTTTGCTATTTATAAGTTTTAATCTAGAGGTTTAGATATATATGGACACGTCGTAATAAACACAATATCCGAAGACGTATACGAGACATATCTTGTATTAAATCAGTGGTCTGGGTTATAGCAAGTACATTACCGTATAATAAAGATGTAAATACATAATACTAATAATAATAATGATAACTACTGTATGTTGACCAAACTATTTTACTGGGGCAGCGCTGTTATATGCTATTATATGACACGTTGTACGCTCAAATTACTTGTGCGGCCCGATTGGGGGATTCTGCTTGCGGAGCTGGGGAACTCTAATGACTGGAAGGTGTCAGCGGATAGCGGTTGTTGGGCAGGTTAGACCAGTATCAAGCCCGCCTTCAGTAAACAGGGTCCAATGGAAGCATGAAGTAACTAAAGTATCGTCATATTGTAAATGATGTGACACAAATGAACTGTCACAGTGCAAACAATAGATTGCAAACAATAGATGCCGAAAGAGTAATTCATGGAATTGCAGCATATAGCCGATTGTTAAAGATTGCAGTAGCTGTCGCCATGATTCGGAACTATACTAATGGCTTCATAGACATACCGGAAGCTAAGGCATGAACAGCTAAGCTACTAACGAACGTACTTCTCACACAGTAAAGGCACTCTCATACAATTAAAACTAATTTGCTGTACTGCATTTTCTTTAGAACGGCACAAATGATACAATTGAACTTGATTGTTTAGTGTGTAGAGGTAAACATAGGTGACGTTATTTACCAGAAGGGACCAACTGGGGTGCATGACGTTAACTGAAGGTGTAAACATGTAGTCGCGTGGTGATGATGATGATTAAGCTGATTTAACCTCTCCTTCTACGAACCATTCGGACGAACGGTCTTGTGGGAGATAGATTGACAATCTATTTAAATGACGTTACGCTTGGCGTGACGTTACGTATGGCGTGACGTTACGTTTGGCGTGACGTTACGCTTGGGTTGACGTTACGTTTGACGCAAATGAAGATGCCAACGTTCGCGCTATGCATTTATGTTTAAAATTAAATTTTGAAAATCGCTTATAATGAAATAAATGACTGAAACACATAATTTTGAAGAAAAAAACATTTTTGAAAAATTCACTCAGTGGGTTCCTTTTGATACATCGCCTCACATATTATCATATACGAGGAAAATCGTTAGCAAATATGTTAATTAACTTGGATATAGTTAAGAAATTATCGCAGAATATATGTATTTTGACGACCAGTTGAACATATTACATGCATTATTACTTTGAAAACAAAACGAGATTTAAATGTATTTATGATTGGCCAATCATAGAAAACTATCGTGCTATTTTAGCAAATGAACACACTAACTGTTACGATAAGCATATACGTTCAATATCGCTCAAAGAATGGAAAATAATTCAGTTCTATGACTGGAAGTCATTCGATCTTCCATTCGATAACGCAAGTCTTACTGAACTACAAACACAGACTATCACAACGCTTCTATCCAAAGTGGATACATATATTATATACTATCAACACATAGGCACAAATCCTTATTACATATTGATTATAATGACGATAGCTAACGGCATTAAAACAGTTCTCGAAGATATAGTTAGTACAGATCAAATGTGACCCGCCATATCAAAATCAGTCGTAAGTCGGGATTATCGTTATTACATTATAAGTCAACAAAATGGTATTTTAACAATTTTCAGATTATTGTATAATGGCATTTTATAATCATTTATCTTTATAATAAATGTGATAGAAGCACGTATTTGTGTAATTTAAGGCATTAACACACATTTTAATTAGCTTGGTGTTAATTGCCATTGTTATTAATCGCAGTGAAACAAAAGATCTAAGCCGGGTAGGCGGTGTATTCCGATGGTATTCAATGATGCCGTCCCAAGGTTCGGTCCCATGTATTTGGTACCGAAATAAACTAGAGATTTCAGCTGATGCTATATTTGAAGTAAGATCTTCCAACTAATCAACGGCTTTAAATCAATCGAATTTTTTCAAACATCTCTTCGGTTGCGACCTAAACGTGATTCCTACTCATCCATTGGCCGATAAACACCACGTGATCTGCAAGTGCGCACCTGTTCCTATGTTTACAGACCATTGGATAGAAACAAAACGATTTTCGGTGTGATTTCATGACGATTAGTCATTATATAGCTTAATATTTAGATTTATTTCGATGCAAATCAGTCATATAATGGGATTTATAAAGTGAAAAAATATATAATGGGGTCAATTTTAGACTCCTATCGGATATAATAAACAAGGTTAATAACAACGAGGTACCAGAACCATAATTCTATTTTTCCATTTTAATAAAGTTTCCGATAACTTCGATCAAAACACTCGACAAACACACATGCCCGATTTTAAGGGTTGGATCACACAAAAATTCAATTAAAGTTGGAATATTCAAGCACAGCAATATTATGGATTGCATTGAGTAACAGCGTGGTTGAAATGTAACAACTTAACTATACTTCCTAAAATATATCTATTTTATTAATTAATAAATGGCCGACATGGTATTTATCACTTATCGGAAAAATATTAGTACTTAAAACATATGCATTACTGAAACTAATATAACCGTTACCGTATCAAACCAGCAACCGTAATTCCAGACTGGAAAACAAAGCGTATTAATATGGGTGGTAGAGATTATTGTGGTAGGCATATAACGACGCATTCATAACTAGGTAATAAATACCCATACTATTATTGTAATAACATGACATATTAGGTACATATGTATAATTAGTAAAGTTTCATGTTATTCCAACATTATTACACTTGATTTAAACATATTTATTTTCCATCATGAACATGATTATTTACAATAATTGAAATAAGGAATTGGACAGAAAGCTATACAGCGCAAGGTTGTTCTCTCCTTTATTATTACATGTTATGGCAAGGGAACCATTTGTGACGGCATTGTGAATTTCAAAATTAATAAAGTTGCCAATTGACCCAACTTTATTAATACTAAATTATTTTTCTGTAATTATCAAATTATTACATTACAGTATTAGCATATTGGTTTGTTTTGTATAACCAATTTCAGATTAGCCATATTGGAAACTCGTTAGTAGTTCAAGTTTCCCAAAAGTGAGAGCTTCCAACCCACCTGTATATCACTAATTATGTTCCATAGATGAATACTCTGCAGAAATAAACGTTATCCAAGAATAACCAGACAGTCGGGGTTTTCCCAATCATGGTATTTCCATGATTGGGAAAACCCCGACTGTCTGGTTATTCTCGAGGCAATACTAGTATTTATAACTATCCTATATCCATGTAGTAGTATGCATACTAATTAATCCATATATACCTTGTATTTACACATCCAGCAACTGTGATTACTTCCATAGCCTGCAGAAGTACAGCCCCACATTCAAATTGCCCATTCCTCTCTAGTCTGACAGTCCAGGAATACCCAGATTCAACGGACCTTCCTCTTCTAGCTACTTCCGTTCCACGAATCGTACTTGTTCTGACCAGATACACTAAACATGCTGAAATGAAACACACACACTGTGCAAAGGCAATGGAACTACTAAGCATTGAATGTAAACAGTAAATACTAATCACTGTAAATTAAAAGTTTTTAGTTTGAGATATCACCATGATTTCAATCAATGGTTCTCAAGAAGTGCAATACATTCAGCATACGAAGAGATGATATGCGCACGTCTGTGGACACCGGACTGAACGATATAACTATAACTGGAGACAATGACATTAACATTCATTTATTGGCAAACGGCAAAACATTCATAAATATGGCCAAGACAAATATACATTGCAAAATGACATATAAATACATATATCAACAGAATGCTAACATTCATAATTATGACATATAAACCTTAAATCAATTAGAAGCAGATATATCATCATTAACAAGCAGTCCTATTGCATGCAATTATACCCAATACAAACAAACCCGGGCCTATACAACCTACTATAAATGCATACACTGACTACAATTGTTCTTCGCTAATTATAACTATATTGACATCTAATCAGCTTAACAGATGTAGGCGACCTACCTGAGTTTTGGGCACGCTTATCTAATACATACCTACAATTCCAGATTAAATAAGAGAGTTGCACTATGGGCGAATGCTAAATCTACAAGTTATAAAAACGGGTGTTACTATGTCAAGAGACAGTTTGCAGACATTACTTTGATGGATTACTGTAACCTATCTATACCTATGCATAAGAACAATTTAGTAGATAGTGTGGAAAATGCTGTAATGGAGAACTATGCTACTGACTGGCCCACCTCTATTAGCAGTGTAACCGGTGTTTCTGGACATGGTCGCAATCAGCTTAGAACCTACTGTGCATTTAAATTTCAAACAGAAGTATATTGTTAAATGATTTTACCCACACAGCATTATGTAAATTTAGATGTGGAGTTGCTCCATTACGTATAGAAACCGGAAGATATGAGAATTTACCACTTGATGAACGCAAGTGCCCTTTCTGTAATGTATTAGAAGATGTAAGTCATGTAGTATTAGAATGTTCACTGTATGATGATTTGAGAGCTGTTCTCTTACAGAAAGCCTCATTATGTGAAAATGACTTTCGGAACAAACCTGTATTCGACTAGCTTAGAATTATTTGCAACACTATACCTCTGATTAGAATTGTTTCCAAAACCTGTTTTTATATTCTTCAAAGACGCTCCTTTTATTTATGTAGATAATGTATCCATTTGCTTTATCGAGTGTGTATCTCTTATGCATTCCGAGAAACAGCTGCTAATTAGTTCAACCGCGATCTGATCGAGGTTGATAACTAATATTTTAAAACATTTCTTAATTGCGCATTAGTGCTTTTTTTTCCATTTCATTATTTCAAAAGTTCTGGTTTTAATAAGTATTTAATTTTCAATTAGCGACTGTTCCTCGGTTTTAATATGTAAATATAATAATACGTCAGTAGACTGTGATAGTTTGATTATCTGTGATTAGATTAGTCTCTTATAATTCGTTTATAATGAATGGTGTTGTATTTTGCCACGATAAGTTTATGTGTATATTTTATGTATTGTACAACGATGAGACTGAAAATAAAGAATAAATAGTTTAGATAAGACAACTTGCTACCACTGTACATTCATCGGTGTCATAGAATTAAGCTACACGACAGTAACCATATATATAAAGTATATGAAACTCACTATCGTTCTCGTTAATGTCATCAATGTCATCAATGTGAGCATTCCAAATAAGGATGCTTATATCTATCTAGTGACTATCCGTGGCTCTCCGTGGCTCTCCGTTGCTCTCCAAATATGCACACACGGTGTAGTCGTATTGCTTACAGCACAACACATTGGTGTACATGTATTACTTTCTACAGCTCTTAACAGCTTCTATTGTTATTTATGTTTATTTAACCTCGCTATCGATTGTCATTTGAGCACCTTTATTGGGCAGGCACCAGACTTAACCAGCACTTGGTGCACCAACCTCCGTAAGAAACTGCCAACTGTTTGATATAAAGAGACATGGTATGAGGTGCGCTCGAACCAGTGACAAATCAGCGACCTTAGCCACTCACAACAGCTTCGTCCGCTATTCCACTTATGCGAGTCGTTAAGCGCATTGATTTCAAATAAATTTCTAGTGTTGGTTCTAATCCAACTAGGGTATTAATGTTTCGAAGCTACCATGCTAGCTTGTGTGGGGTATGTGTTTCTACCTGGGTGCCTATATTTGCACGCAATATTCTTCCTAGTGGCAACTGGATCTTCCTTAGCCAATACTAGTTGGGGAGTGGTCATACAACTTTAGTTTCGTTTATGCAAATTTGTTTTTACTAGATTGCAAAACAAGTGTATACAACGTTATATTAAATGCTCTCGAAACCTCACTCCTGATGATTCCATCGCCATGAGGGACAGCGATCATGTAATGTGGTATTTATTGACACCGTCGACTCGTGACGACCTTTCGCCCCATGAAGCAAACGCGCTACAACTGCGCTATTGACCATACCACTTTAAGCAGTTGTTGTGAACTTAAACACACAATAAACAAAAACAAATCTTCCATTATTATGCATTATCTTTCTATTGGTGCTATTTCTTGTAAATAATTTATAAATAAAATATGCGTGTCCATTTATATAATTACTGAAAACAGAAGACATTAAAAATAATCTTACTTGATAGAAACACAACAGTTACTCGTCCCATTTTCCAGTAGTTATGATTTTCCAAAGTGTAATTTAATTATCTTACTATTGGAAACTTTGAAACATAAATATGTTATTAACAATAGCGCCTTTGGTGTATTACACTTACCATCCTGCGATTGGTAACAATATATTAATTTCGGTTTTAATTTAACGTATCGATATATATGATCGTAACATTATTTGATTTGAAAGAGAAATGTAGGGGCACCAATGCATGTTATTTCATAACAAAATTGAATTCACATTACCGTAACTATAGAGTTTTAATCATATGTTTGCGTCAAGTGTCAGAGCAAATTGTCTTGACGTCACTAAATTATCATGACGTCATAATACAATAATCAATTGTCAAATCAAAATCAAACCGCACAATAAATGTATTCTTACTATGCTTGCGACCATTTAAAATAAACACATTTCTGTTAATTCCATTAAATTTCAATAATCTTATCACCATGTTAATTCTTTGAATGACCAATGACTTTCCAGTAAGTTATTAACTCCAGTGATACAATCATCCGATTTTGGAAGATTCGAACCATAATATCCATAATGGCCCGCCCCACTATGTATGGTAAATATCAAACACATGTATGGAAAGAGAAACATGTCATAATTTTAGTAAATTCAAGCAATACAATATCATCATTATATTATCAAGCAAATCTATAAAATATATATCAATCAACTCATATTTAATTGAAAAGCAAACAACCCCTTACCCTGTTCAGCTAGGTTTTCTGTCATTTCCAAATCATACAAAACTAGGTAAATCAATAATTTTATTATATGTCAAGTTACTTTCAGAATCACCAATTATATCAGAATTTAAAATGTTTATACAGTGTTGTCTCAAATGAAAATTGTCAGTGATTACACTGGAACCAGTAACGTTCCAAACCCCGACGCGGACACATCTTCCTTGACCTCTCCATGCCTTCTGACTTTGACCACGCCGTATGTAACCTTGGCCTCATACCCATCTACCAATTCTGAAATCACCACCTGTGTTCTGCCTTATTGAGCAATGCTATTAGCACTTTAATTACATGACCGCCAACATGTGCACCATTAAATATGCATGCATGTGGCCAGTACAGTGGATACTTTGATTGCTACAGATACGATTATAGTGTACAATGCATTTTAAACACGTGCGCGGATATAGTTTTAAGTTGTACAATAAAAGTTTACATTTATTAATGACGTACCTCATTCTATCAGCAAACATTGGCTCAACTTTTCAATACTTTCAGGTAAGAAAACATACTTTATATTAATTCTTTTAATTTATTTTTAACTTTATATTAATTCCTTTATTTTATTTTAGTTCATAGTGAAACATTGCACCATTTAATTTGTTTTCAGCTGTTTGGCTTTTATATTTGCAGTGTTGTCCTCATTCCGTGTCATATCCACATTCATTTTGGCAGGCCAAGGTGGTGGCTAAATTTGACTTTTGCAGAATGTCCTAAATTATCAGAGTTGGTGTATTGCTAGCAACTATTAGAACTTAGTCCATGACATTTCTCATAGCTAGCTGTTTTTCAAAGCCAGTAATCAAACAGCAAAATCTAATGTTTATACAGCTAAGCGTAGATATCTAGGGGCAAATCCGAGGCAAACAAAATGTTTGACCGGTATAAATGTATATATTAAAGCCCAGCCCCAAGCTAACTATAAGTATAATAATAAAGAGAAAGTGAAACTGTCTAAGATGAGTAAGACATGTACATTCTGGAAGTTCATAAACAATAAGAATAGTGCTATAAGTGGCACTGTCCTTGCAGACTTTGTTTCACACATTTTTTCCGATAGTTCAAATGAAATCAAGGGCAATATAATAGCAATACGAATTGCTGTTTATGGTGAACTGGTAATATTCCCAATAGCTACAATCTATAAATAACTGTCTACAAAGTATTCGCTGAAAATAATGAAGCATAACGCCCCACCTATGTATTGTCACAACGGAACCACATACACAACACATCTACAATTTATAAGACTTGCGATCGTTTAGTCACTGCAATGACGAGGTTAATTACATGTGGGAAAATATCAAAATTTCAAATATCGTTAACTGTACTACGTACATAGCCTGGGAACAGGCGTCGATATATTTTGCCTGGTCAGTCAAATAAATATATGTTAACGCCGAGACTATAACTTGGGCCGTATTGAGCTTCTGATAATATCAACGCCTGGGGAAACTGGACGGATTGTCCGTGCAATTCTCGACTAGCATCAATCCTATTAATAGGCCTATTAGCGCGTGACTTAATTAATGATGTACTTAAATCGAAAGCGAGGCACATCAATGTTGATAACACTTTATTATTGGCAGCCATTGTTTACGGGTCAACGGAACGATAAATAGTTTTAAAAAGTACATGTCGTGTGGTTTGACATATTTACTCAAGATTTAAGTCGTCCTTACTTCAATTACGCCGAATCGACCCATTACAGCGTAAACGTAATAGTTAAAATCCGTCATCTCGTCGATATAACACAGAAACGGGAAATTATGTTTGCGATGTAAATGAGGGAGCATTCGTGTATATTCGGAAATGATCGTGTATAATCGTGGAGATTTCCGATATTATTCCGTTTCTATATTTAGCGATATTATCTTGTAGAGAAGAGTTGTCGTTCTTCAAATCAACATCTTCATAAATGAGGGTGTAAGTAGATGGCGCTACGATCGGAAATCAAGTTTTCCCAGGCTGTCATTTTGGCACAAGTTAAAAAGTGAAACATCGACAGACTGAACGCCAGGCTACTACGTACATATAGTCGCATACATGAAACATAGCATCGGCGCAGACTGAGATACACGGGACAAGGTTAAATACCAGAGGTCAAAAAATTAAAATCATAATGTACAAATTAACTCTTGAAATCTGTATCAAATATACCATATATTTTACTAACAACATATCTTGGATTATTTGTTGATTAAAATATTTACAAAACGATAACATATTCGTACTCGGTTTTACGATATACTGCATGATACTCATAACAATAACGAATCTGAATTAAATTCGATTTTAACATTTAAATCAATATGGAAAGATAGATCCGTAATCGAATGTGAATATTAAAATTGCTTGCGAAACGATCCAGCGTAGAACTGAATAACAATCTCACAATATCACATAACCGAGCAGTAGATTAGCGCTTTGGTTAGCGCGCTCGCTTCTCACCAATGCAAACCGGGTTCGATCCTCGGAATGAGTAGTATGTGATTTGATACGGTGTTCGCCCGCTCGGACAGGTGTGTTTTCTCCGGGTACTCCGGTGTCCTTCCACACTAAAGACCACATATACGTTTTCATCCAAGCCAACGAGAGTGCTTAATATAAGTTGTTAAAACTTGCTTCTCAATCGTAAAATAAATATAGTACGCACTCACAGTCAGGTGATCATCAGCATACGCTCCAATAATGCACACACACACTGTTGTGTAGACAGTTAAGAGAGCTATAATGAGGTAACGCACATAACTTGAAAGTCTTAGCGTAACCACATACAAAACTCAAACTCGTGTTTGCAATTGGCAAGACTTGCTATAGAACAACAATACAAATGTTAGTAGTCGATGCTATTTAAATTCGAATTACTCTTCGCAACAATGACATATTGTGCAATTGTAATGTCGTTGTTGATCATAAACAATGTATATCATAATGTAACCATCTTTGTCTAAATCACTTCTCCAACGACAATGTAGTTTCACACTCTATCTAAAATGCATTCAGCATTTACTGCAGTACATGTTCTCTCCATTAAACTGTAAGCCTGGTACAAAGGGGTTTAACTGATATAAGACATTCTAGCTCTGATATATTTAAGCTTTGCTCCTCATCAACATGTGACATTCAGTACCAGACCTATTAGCTGATAAATGTTTGCCTTAGCTTAAGGACATACACGAAACATCAAATACATATGCGGCTTTGTTAACGGACAGTGTTCTCCTCCTTGTCTATGTCCGACCTATGTACGTTGTCTTGGCTTTCCTTAATGCTCGATAACATATATATACTTCTTAAACATAAATATCACATATTTCGATTAACTGTGGGATTTGAGTTCCAAATTGTTTGAGCCTTCTCATATGACATTCACAACATGATTTGAAATCGTTAATACTATGATGTAATTTTATTCCGTAATTACATTGTCTGATGTCCCCTTATATATCAGAGATAATAAATACACGGTGATGTGAATTGAATATGAAGGTAGTCGCGGTAATCTCTTGGTAATACAATATTTATTGAACCGCAAGAGTAAGAGTTAAGAGCACCGGCCTGATCGACCTATCGAAGTATATTTCAGTGGAGTTAATTATAAACGATGGGTGTGGAATACTAACACTTCTTTATTTACTGATACATTCTTAGACATAGTAAAGCCATGTATACAACATTACATAGTCACAGTCCGTCCAAATGACAAACCATGGTATAATTCAGAATTAAGGAAACTATCTAGACAAAGAGACAGGCATAAAAGTACTGCAATAGATACAGGAGAAGTAGGTGGAAGTGGAATTTATAAAAAACAGGTAAATAATATGAAAAAGCACGCACAAGGATTATTTTTAATACTATTGAATAAACATTTCCGTAAAATAATCAACTTTATCTAGCTAATAAAAGGTTATCTTAATTAACGGCGACAAAGGCTTTTGTTGAATCTCCATTCTCAAATGAAAAACATCTTAATGCTAGAAGTACCACAATGCTTTGTATTGGGTTCTTTACTATTTTGATATATGTCAATTAATTGCTGAACATTAGATTGCGTACACCATCGCATGCATCACGGACTTACACTTAGTGAAGAAGGTACGTGGCACAGGCATATGTCATTACTACCTCAACTTCAAAAACACCTAAGGATCAATGAGATTGTTAATATTTAAATTAAAGCGCCAAACACTTAATCAAATCAACATATCTTATCTCAGACATGTATTAGAATATGCGTCAATAGGCTGGGATAGATATATGAAAAAGATTCACTATAGAAATGTCGATCCGAAGTTGCTAGAATAGCTACAGGATGCGTACATTGAAATACTTCTTCTAGAAATTGGCTGGGTTCCACTCTCTCTATGTTCGCAGAAAAATACAAACATTATTTTAGTTTATTGACAAATGATAACGTACTAAACCGACTTATTTCCAACAACTGTGTGCGAAAGGAATCCCTACAACTAAAGAAACAATACAGATTTTGTTACCTGAGCAAGGCGAACTGAAATTGATTCATCGATAAAACTTTGGAATGAATATTAATAATTAGTAATTCTCATTTAAAGCAAGGTTAAACGAAATGGATTCGAATAAGTTACTATGCAACTCTTTTCGTTGTCGATTCTATGTAAATCCAAGGGTGGTACCATTCATAAAGATGCGTACTTATTCAGCACAAAATAGCTACTGTGTGGTTTCGAATACTTAGCAGACGAAGAAAATGAATATATATTTTACTCAACTTCAAACAAATATTAAACGACTAGACTATTTGAGCAAATACATACATGATCTGTATATTTTATGTGTGTATATAAATTATATAGTATATTCTCCTCTAACGACGATTTATGTCAGATAATGGTGATGGGTGTGGCTGGCTGGTGAACTTTGTACGATGGGGCACTTTATTGGAGTAGCTTTTTTCAATTTAATTACCTGATCTTTTTTGATATTGTTTGTATTTTTGTTCTAAATTCTCGTTTTCTATATTTTCTTCTTCATCTTTACTTTTTATTGGTAATCATCAATTTTAGTAATGTGTTTGCACAACTCACATATTCAGTCACTTTGCTTGTTACAATCTATACTTTTGGGGGATAGCCGTAACTAATGTTGTTAACACTGGTGGCCCAACCAATTTGCTTCAACATTTGTTGTTAATTCTTGTGCGAAACAATGACATAAATCGTATATATTATACTTGTGTTCGTTTGTTTTGTTCTGTACAGTCGTACCTGTCTTAAGCAGCCAACCAAGGGAATAACATCAAGTGGCTGCTTAGCACAGGTGACTGTTTATAAATGTTAAATGTATAGTATTAGTTTGTGTCGATTACTTCTGCATAAACAAACGCTTATTACTAACCATATACATGTATGTCAATAATTGTATACGTCGATATCTGGAAAATCACCACTCAGTGCCAATAACGTGACACATAATCAGTTTATATGGATATTGTATGCCAACTAGATGTATGCGAGTTGATTGCGTATATGCGAATTATAAGGAGTTTATAGGCGACATATAACGTTGCACATAGCCCACATACATGCGCCTTATAACCCATATATGGGCATTATAACTCCGCATGTATGCGACTTATGCTTTACATATAGCACCGCGTATACTTGCCTTATAACTAGGGATGGCAACGAATAGCGATTTAGAGATTCGAATATTCGGTCGGGAAGAAATTCGAATATTCGGTCGGGAAGAAATTCGAATATTCGGTCGGGAAGAAATTCGAATATTCGGTTGGGAAGAAATTCGAATATTCGGTGTAGTTCTGTGATAAACTCAAAATATCTCAAACACATACATTTTCACAATTAATCTACTAAATAAATGTCTACGGGTAGTACCGTACGATCTCACCATGCGTGCACATTAAAACTCAATGCCACAACCTTTTTGAACGTTGTTCTTGTTCCAAAAAAATAATGTTGTCAACAAGAGAAGTGGATAATCTGTTCCTTTGATTGATGATAAGTAGACCAGATGCAGAGAAGATGCGTTCGGATGAGACTGACGTTGCTGGCACTGACAGTAGTCTACGGGCGAATTTCAGTTCATTTTCCCGCCACCACACAATGGGTTTCACATGGGGATCCATTTTCACGAGCTGATAGCTCTTTAACTCATCAGACTGTTCCTTTTCGTTTGTCTCAAAACAGTAGAAAGTTCAATTTCCTAATCTTAGGCGTAGGCTCACAGTAACCACTAGTGTCACGTGAAGACAGTTTCAATGGTACGTATGCTTCCAGTGTTTCCTCGGCGATCTATTGTTGTTCATGATGATGATGATTCCGTTTATTTACCCTCGCCACCGGTAAACCATATGGGCGAGCTAACGTGCTTTCGCACCGTCGATTATTCGATGAGGTGAAGTGTTGTGTCGTCGGTGTCTTGTAGAATGGTGTAGATTGAAGTTTGTAGATTCCCGTGAAGATTATGGTCCAAGATGATTACGTTACTCGATGATTATGTCCAAGTTGCTTAAATCCAAGATGATTGTGGTACTGGTAGTTAAAGTCAAGGTGGTTGACGGTCTGGTCGCTGACTGGATGAAGAAATGAGGTCATCCAGTCGCTGTGAAGGCGCTTCTTCATCGTTGACCCAGTTATGGAGCGATACCAAACGACAGGGTGACGTTCCCTGCGCCTGGCATCATCTCCCCGACAACAGGGTGACAAGCCCTGTGCCGGTTTCCTGGGTCGGCTCACAGCAGCAGAATGGTTCGGTTGTTCCGTCGTTGTCCACCCCGTTGACGCATCCGGGGTCGAGGTCGCATCCCTCCGTCCCCAACGGACTTCATTGGTAGACGGATAAAAGAGTTCGAGGGTGTGCCTCTTCAGCGCCCCAGTGTTAGCTGTCGCCGATCTAGGTAAGTGTTGACACTCCGAAGAGTCTATGCGGGTCCTCGTCTTTATGCGTCAGCGGCGTGGATTGGTCACTTCGGAACGGTGACACAATCTCCCGATGTGAGCTCAGGATGACATCCTCAGGAGGTTCCTTCATTCCGTGGCAGGATGACAATGCCTGGTCTTTCTGTACTCGGTCCCTTGTAGGGCCACCCTCCTCACTGTTGGTCACCCCGCAGCAGCATTTATACGGATCTGGCAGTTAGAAATCTGGTCGTCGGTTGTCACTCAGGGGAGCGTGGATGCCACGACCGTTGCCGCTCCCTCACGTTGTTCATCTTCTTTCTTATTTTGTTTATAGTCGCCACCGCATAAATGCATTTGGGCGACTGTATTTTCTAAGATGGTTATGTCCTAAGGTGATTCTTCTTGTCTAAGGTGATTCTTCTTATCCTAAGGTGATTCTTCTGTGGTGGTTATTCGATTATGATTATACGTGTTCTGTGATGATTATTCCTATGCTTCTATGATGATTATTCCTGTTCTTCTACGTTGATTAGTTCGGTATTCTCTGAATGTTCTGTATTCTGTGTGGCTTATGAAGACGTCATCAGGTGGTTACTTCTTTCTGTGTTGGCCAGGTTGACAAGGCCTGGTCTGTACGTGGTCCTTTGTAGGGCCACACTCCTCACTGTTGGTCACCCCGCAGCAGCATTAATACGGATCTGACAGCTAAACATCTGGTCGTCGATTGTCACTCAGGGGAGCGTGGATGCCACGACTGTTGCCGCTCCCTCAGGTCCGCCGTCTCGTCTAACCGCCGGAGAAGTAGAAGAAGGAAGAGAAAGTGTCGAAAAAAGCCGGCGAAGATATAGTGTCTCAATATCACTATCTAAAGTGTCCACTATCTAGAAGAGCTGGTGGATCTGTCCTGATGTGCCGTAGCCATGGATCCACATGCTGGCGAGCCTGCCCTTCACAAGATCGACGACCAGAAGATCCCAGAATCCTACGCTGCTGCTGCGGGATGTGCCCCGGTCACGACATGCACGTCGTGAGGAGATCGACCGGGACGTTGTTCATTAAAAAAAATCATACTTTAAATAGTACTTTTGGGTAATATTGAGCAGTTAATTAAAATATTTAAATACATATGAGAGTGAATGTTGCTGCAAACTTTCAGTAATATTTCAAAGGTATTTTCTCGGCAAAACAATTTTAAAATAATATCAAAGACCCCCGATATTTACCCAGCAGCAACAATTTGCAAACAAATTAGTTTGCAATATTGAATTGGTTCAATCAGTAATATAGAACCTCAGACTAGGTCCTACTGCAATTATCCAATTTCATGGCAAGTGTCAATTAACACCTGTCGTGGTTGCGATCACAACATTGTTTATTCACACCTCCTCGGGCGATTGCTTTTGTATTGGAACTTTGTAAGGTTTTATGATATATTGAAAATAGAACAACAACAACAACGTATCTGATTTTATGACAGTTTATTAAAATTTTGCAAATATATTATTTTCTTCTTCCGAATATTCGAATACTGTAATAGTATTCGGATATTCGGACGTATGAGCGAATATTCGGGTATTCGTTGCCATCCCTACTTATAACCCACACATATGCGCATTATAACCCATATATGCGTATAATAACCCATATATGGGCATTATAACTCCGCATGTATGCGACTTATGCGTTACACATAGCACCGCGTATACTTGCATTATAGCCCACATATATGCGCATTATAACCCTCCTATTGTCACGGTCTTGCTTATCGACTATGGACAATACTCGTCCACTGATACCAGGCTACATACACAACCAAGACTTGTAAATTCACAGAATAGTTATTTTATTCATCAAATCCCTAGCAAATAACAGAGTAATGTCATTGCATCCAACAACACTTAGTAACCTGTTTATTTATATTGTAGAAAATAATGCGTTTCAATAGTTAAATGGAATACAACTTCAAGATATATAGTTTTACCCCGCTGTAATATATATCTTTACTACAATTATGTAGTATATTTTAGACTCATATTAATAAAGAAAACACACCATTCAAACAGATCGAGTAGGTGAAATTAACAGCCTATGTATATGTAAAATATGTCTCTCTATAAAGTCCATTCGGATATTATACTAGTAAACACTATTTATGCCAACCTACTAATTGTTCACCCAAAAACATTGTATCTAACATAATACACATAGGTGGTGCTCTGTTTGATAATGGATGAAATATAATAAATTCAGTATTGATTGAAATGTTGTCATTTATTTTCACAGCTAAATAACATCTGTATTTGTAACATACAAATAAACCAATACATAAAGTATTAATATTTCAAAAACATCAAAGATGGGTAAAATACAAAATAATGCGGGTGGGTTTTTGATTTGTTCTCAAAGCGTGTAAAATCAGAACGAGGCTCAACATTGCGGGGTACCGCTAAAAGCCAGTTCTGTAATCTGCACGGTCCGTGCCGTTCTATTTAAACTGATTTGACTTGTATTTGTCATAAATTTATTTATTCTTAATAAATCAATATTTACATGCATTGAATGGATGCCCCTGGTTTGCTACAGTATACTTCGCTACTTTCGTTCTCGGTACGCTTTCTGTATTTCAGCTCGTGTCTTTGCCATCGTCTGCAATGAAAAAAACATGTTCCGAGTCGTCAACAAATAATAGTGAACTACGTTAGCATTTAATGAACTATGTTACCATATTCAGCATGCGCTCTATGTATTATTTATTTGAATATATATAAAATAACAGATAATCACTAAAGATACACCCCGTGTATGACACATATATCAATACATGTATTGTTAGCAGTTGGCAAACATCATGTATATCAAAACTCAATAATACATTTTTAAATCTCACATTTAACAGTCCACCCAGTCCCAGTTTTTTCTGCAACCTTCAAAATCCACCATTTTGGTTTAGAATTAGCACCGTATGGATGGTCTGCGGTGTTTGAACATATATTTCTACTTTAAAATAGTCCTAGGATTAATATACAGACATTTCCTCGTTTTGGCAGTAACGTAGTTCACAGTAACGTATAGTTCACGAATAATAGGTTGATCCTGTATTTTTGTTTACAAACTCCAATTAGATAATATGGCTTATCGTAGATGGGCTAGTTTGGGCTGAATCTTGCAGACAATCTAACTTCTAAGCTGACACACCCCTGTGCAAGGTATTTGCCGCGCAAGCACCTGTGTGCACAGATAGTTCGGCTGCGTGTACCACGTGATAGCCGCAGCAGACAAGCAGAAATGCAGGACAGCTTTGTGTAAACAAATCTGCAGATAATAGTTGAAAGACCTTCAGCGTGTCCAGATAAGTAAAGTTTTAATGCACATTGTAAAATTAGGGATCTATTTGACTGTGTATTCACAGATTACCTAACAATGCAGGTTGTATGATGTATTTTGAACGGAAAACTGGATGCGTGTTCTGCAGAACACACGCCTAGCTGCATAGTAAAATGGCCGATGTTGATAAGAAGCGTGTTGTAATTTTTGGTCATAGTTTTGTGCGGCGTTTACAAAACGTTGTCGGCGCAGACGACTCGCGCCATAATCTTGGCTTAGATTATCAGACATATAACATTGTGTATCGTGGAGTTGGTGGTTTACGTTTATGTGACACTAGAACATTACATTCTGTAGATTGTGTTTTAAAAGGTGCATATTTAGAAATTCTGGATATTGGTTCTAATGATTTATGTGATGTCAATTGTTTGATGTATGTATATATATATATATATGTATATTTTTTTCTGACATTTTAATTAAAATGTCCATTACCAACCATTCAGGTTTTATTGTTTCATTCTCCCACAAGAGTTCAACTTAGCCTATCACATCCTATACCAGAATACGAGCAGGACATAAAATATCGTATTAAATCATTACACATGTAAGAAAGATCATACAATTATGTATTATAAACCTGTGATAATACTTACTTACTTACTTATGTTTATGAAATAACATATATTCATGCTCCTACATTTATCTATCGGATCAAAACATGTTACGACCGACATGTATATTGATGCTTTGAATCAAAACCTAAATTAATATAGTGTTACCAATCGCAGGATGGTACGTGTAATACACCAAAGGCGCTATAATTAAAAAAATAATTATTTTTCAAAGTTTCCAATAGTAAGATAATTAAATTTTCATATTAGCAAATCATAACTACTGGAAAAATGGGACGAATATCTGTTGTGTTTCTGTCAAGTAAGCTTATATTTTAATATTGTTTAATCATATTTTATTTGCTATTTTACATACAATATAGTATATATAGACTTACATATATAGTACATATAGACTTACATATATAGTACATAGAGACTTACATATATAGTACATATAGACTTACATATATAGTACATATAGACTTACATATATAGTACATATAGACTTACATATATAGTACATATAGACTTACATATATAGTACATATAGACTTACATATATAGTACATATAGACTTACATATATAGTACATATAGACTTACATATATAGTACATATAGACTTACATATATAGTACATATAGACTTACATATATAGTACATATAGACTTACATATATAGTACATATAGACTTACATATATAGTACATATAGACTTACATATATAGTACATATAGACTTACATATATAGTACAATAGACTTACATATATAGTATATATAGACTTACATATATAGTACAACTTACATATATAGTACATATAGATTAATAATATACATATACATATATAGTACATATAGACTTACATATATAGTACATATAGACTTACATATATAGTACATATAGACTTACATATATAACATATAATATATAGTACATATAGACTTACATTAGTTATAATTACATATATAGTACATATAGACTTACATTGTTATATTACATATATAGTACATATAGACTTACATTATTATACATATACATATATAGTACATATAGACTTAACATTGTTATACATATACATATATAGTACATATAGACTTACATTGTTATACATATACATATATAGTACATATAGACTTAACATTCATTATACATATACATATATAGTACATATAGACTTACATTTTATAATATACATATATAGTACATATAGACTTACATTTATATATACATATATAGTACATATAGACTTACATTTATTATAATATACATATATAGTACATATAGACTTACATTGTTATAATATACATATATAGTACATATAGACTTACATTTATATATACATATATAGTACATATAGACTTACATACATTATACATATACATATATAGTATATATAGACTTACATTTTATATATACATATATAGTATATATAGACTTACATTCGTTATATATATACATATATAGTATATATAGACTTACATTCATTATATATATACATATATAGTATATATAGACTTACATTCATTATACATATATAGTATATATAGACTTACATTCATTATATATATACATATATAGTATATATAGACTTACATATTATATATACATATATAGTATATATAGACTTAACATTCATTATACATATACATATATAGTACATATAGACTTAACATTCATTATACATATACATATATAGTACATATAGACTTAACATTCATTATATATGCTATTTTACATATATAGTATATATAGACTTAACATTCATTATACATATACATATATAGTACATATAGACTTAACATTCATTATACATATACATATATAGTACATATAGACTTAACATTCATTATATTTGCTATTTTACATATATAGTACATATAGACTTAACATTCATTATATTTGCTATTTTACATATATAGTATATATAGACTTAACATTCATTATATGCGATAACATGCAAAATGGGTTGGGCAACAAGTTCTAGCAACATTAGTAAACTGCCCTCCTCACATATGTTCGTGTTCAATATGATAACATGCAAAATGGGTTGGGCAACAAGTTCTAGCAACATTAGTAAACTGCCCTCCCCAAAATATTGTATTTATATATATTTATATTTTAATATATTCTGTGTTCAGTAATTATATAACTGGACATGCATATTTTGCTTCTAAATTAGGTGTAGTTGTAGCCGTCACGAGTGTGCCCTTATATTCCACAGTGTATGTATTATATCCATCATGGCGATGTATTCCATCATGAGTGAGGTTTCGAGAGAGATTGATATATTTATTTAATATACTTGTTTCGTAATCTAGCTAAAATAAATGTGCAAAAACTAAACTAAACTATAGTCGTATGGCCACTATCCAGCTATTATTGATTGAGGAAGATCCCGTTACCACTCCCTAGGTATACTGCAGGAAAGGATAGGCGCCCAGGTAAATACACCAACCTCCCGCAAGCTAGCAGAGTAAGTTCGAAACATTAATATCCTACTTGGATTAGAACCAACTCCGGCGAGTTACTTTAGCTTATAATAGCCACTAGTACAGGGAAGTGGAATAGCGGAGGAAGCTGCTGTGAGTGGTCAAGGTAGATGATTTATATACCACTGTAACATATCATTACCGATTGTCACTGATTTAAGCCCCGCTCATACCGTTTCTCTTTACATGAAAATAGTTGGCAGTTTCTACGGAGGTTGGTGCACCAATTAACCGGTAGCAACGCTAAATAAACATAAATAAAAAAAGATGCTGTTAAAAGCTTTAGAAAGTATTACATGCACACCCAGCACACTTTCAAGATATACTGTGTTGTGCTGTAAGTTCTTTGTCTACACTGTCTGATGATCTTTGGAAAGCCATGGATGGTCACTAGATAGAAAAGTAGCATCCTTATTTGGGATTCACACTGCTTATATGTCCATATAAATACAATTAAAGGACCGTTTTAGCGAGTGGGCTGGTGTATGCATTGATAGTATGCTGCATAGGCCCGGGTATGCATGTCTAGTATGCTGCATAGGCCCGGATATGCATTTATAGTATCCTGCATAGGCCAGGGTATGCATTTATTGTATGCTACATAGGCCCGGGTATGCATTTATTGTATGCTACAAAGGCCCGGGTATGCATTTATTGTATGCTACATAGGCCCGGGTATGCATTTATTGTATGCTACAAAGGCCCGGGTATGTATTTATAGTATGCTGTATAGGCCCGTGTATGCATTTATAATATGCTGCATAGGCCCGGGTATGCATGTCTAGTATGCTACATAGTCCCGGGTATGCATTTATAGTATATTGCATAGTCCCGGGTATGCATTTATAGTATATTGCATAGGCCCGGGTATGCATGTCTAGTATGCTACATAGTCCCGGGTATGCATTTATAGTATATTGCATAGGCCCGGGTATGCATTTATAGTATGCTGCATAGGCCCGGGTATGCATTTATTGTATGCTGCCTAGCCCGGGTATGCATTTATAGTATGCTGCATAGGCCCGGGTATGCATTTATAGTATGCTGCATAGACCCGGGTATGCATTTATTGTATGCTACATAGGCCCGGGTATGCATTTATAGTATGCTGCATAGACCCGGGTATGCATTTATTGTATGCTACATAGGCCCGGGTATGCATTTATAGTATGCTGCATAGACCCGGGTATGCATTTATTGTATGCTACATAGCCCCGGGTATGCATTGATAGTATGCTGCATAGGCCCGGGTATGCATTTATAGTATGCTGCCTAGGCCCGGGTATGAATTTATAGTATGCTGCATATGCCCGGGTATGCATTTATAGTATGCTGCATAGGCCCGGGTATGCATGTATAGTATGCTGCATATGCCCGGTATGTTATAGTATGCTGCATAGGCCCGGGTATGCATGTATAGTATGCTGCATAAGCCGGTATGCATTTATAGTATGCTGCATATGCCCGGTATGCATTTATAGTATGCTGCATAGGCCCGGGTATGCATTTATAGTATGCTGCATAGGCCCGGTATGCATTTATAGTATGCTGCATAGGCCCGGGTATGCATTTATAGTATGCTGCATAGGCCCGGGTATGCATTTATAGTATGCTGCATAGGCCCGGGTATGCATTTATGTATGCTGCATAGGCCCGGGTATGCATTTATAGTATGCTGCATAGGCCCGGGTATGCATTTATAGTATGCTGCATAGGCCCGGGTATGCATTTATAGTATGCTGCATAGGCCCGTGTATGCATGTCTAGTATGCTACATAGGCCCGGGTATGCATTTATAGTATGCTGCATAGGCCCGGGTATGCATTTATAGTATGCTGCATAGGCCCGGGTATGCATTTATAGTATGCTGCATATGCCCGAGTATGTATTTATAGTATGCTACATAGGCCCGGGTATGCATGTCTAGTATGCTACATAGTCCCGGGTATGCATTTATAGTATATTGCATAGGCCGGGGTATGCATTTATAGTATGCTGCATAGGGTATGCATTTATAGTATGCTATATAGGCCCGTGTATGCATTTATAATATGCTGCATAGGCCCGGGTATGCATTTATAGTATGCTACATAGTCCCGGGTATGCATTTATAGTATATTGCATAGGCCCGGGTATGCATTTATAGTATGCTGCATAGGCCCGGGTATGCATTTATTGTATGCTGCCTAGCCCGGGTATGCATTTATAGTATGCTGCATAGGCCCGGGTATGCATTTATAGTATGCTGCATAGACCCGGGTATGCATTTATTGTATGCTACATAGGCCCGGGTATGCATTTATAGTATGCTGCATAGGCCCGGGTATGCATTTATTGTATGCTACATAGGCCCGGGTATGCATTTATAGTATGCTGCATAGGCCCGGGTATGCATTTATTGTATGCTACATAGCCCGGGTATGCATTTATAGTATGCTGCATAGGCCCGGGTATGCATTTATAGTATGCTGCATAGGCCGGGTATGCATTTATAGTATGCTGCATAGGCCCGGGTATGCATTTATAGTATGCTGCATAGGCCCGGGTATGCATTTATAGTATGCTGCATAGGCCCGGGTATGCATTTATAGTATGCTGCATAGGCCCGGGTATGCATTTATAGTATGCTGCATAGCCCGGGTATGCATTTATAGTATGCTGCATAGGCCCGGGTATGCATTTATAGTATGCTGCATAGGCCCGGGTATGCATTTATAGTATGCTGCATAGGCCCGGGTATGCATTTATAGTATGCTGCATAGGCCCGGGTATGCATTTATAGTATGCTGCATAGGCCCGGGTATGCATTTATAGTATGCTGCATAGGCCCGGGTATGCATTTATAGTATGCTGCATAGGCCCGGGTATGCATTTATAGTATGCTGCATAGGCCCGGGTATGCATTTATAGTATGCTGCATAGGCCCGGGTATGCATTTATAGTATGCTGCATAGGCCCGGGTATGCATTTATAGTATGCTGCATAGCCCGGGTATGCATTTATTGTATGCTACATAGGCCCGGGTATGCATTTATAGTATGCTGCATAGGCCCGGGTATGCATTTATAGTATGCTGCATAGGCACGGGTATGTATTTATAGTATGCTGCATAGGCCCGTGTATGCATGTCTAGTATGCTACATAGGCCCGGGTATGCATGTCTAGTATGCTACATAGGCCCGGGTATGCATTTATAGTATGCTGCATAGCCCGAGTATGCATTTATAGTATGCTGCATAGGTCCGGGTATGCATGTCTAGTATGCTGCATAGGCCCCGGTATGAATTTATGGTATGCTGCATAGGCCCGTGTATGCATTTATTGTATGCTACATAGGCACGTGTATGCATTTATAGTATGCTGCATAGGCGCGGGTATGCATTTATTGTATGCTACATAGGCCCGTGTATGCATGTCTAGTATGCTGCATAGGCCCGGGTATGCATTTATTGTATGCTACATAGGCCCGGGTATGCATTTATTGTATGCTACATAGGCCCGGGTATGCATTTATTGTATGCTACATAGGCCCGGGTATGCATTTATTGTATGCTACATAGGCCCGGGTATGCATTTATTGTATGCTACATAGGCCCGGGTATGCATTTATTGTATGCTACATAGGTCCTAGTATGTATTTATAGTATGATACATAGGCCCAGGTATGCATTTATAGTATGCTGCATATGTCCGGGTATGCATTTATAGTATGCTGCATAGCCCGGGTATGCATTTATAGTATCCTACATAGGCCTGGGTATGCATTTATAGTATGCTGCATAGGCCCGGGTATGCATTTATAGTATGCTACCTAGGCCCGGGTATGCATTTATAGTATGCTGCATAGACCCGGGTATGCATTTACGGTATGCTGCCTAGGCCCGGGTATGCATTTATAGTATTCTGCATAGGCCCAGGTATGCATTTACGGTATGCTGCCTAGGCCCGGGTATGCATTTACGGTATGCTGCCTAGGCCCGGGTATGCATTTATAGTATTATGCATAGGCCCAGGTATGCATTTATGGTATGCTACATAGGCCCGGGTATGCATTTATGGTATGCTAAATATGCCCGGGTATGCATTTATAGTATGCTGCATAGGCCCGGGTATGCATGTCTAGTATGCTGCATATGCCCGGGTATGCATGTCTAGTATGCTGCATAGGCCCGGGTTTGCATTTATTGTATGCTACATAGGCCCGGGTATGCATTTATTGTATGCTACATAGGCCCGGGTATGCATTTATTGTATGCTACATAGGCCCGGGTATGCATTTATTGTATGCTACATAGGCCCGGGTATGCATTTATTGTATGCTACATAGGTCCTAGTATGTATTTATAGTATGCTGCATAGCCCGGGTATGCATTTATATTATGCTGCATAGGCCCGGGTATGCATTTATAGTATGTTGTATAGGCCCGGGTATGCATTTATAGTATGCTGCATAGCCCGGGTATGCATATATATTATGCTGCATAGCCCGGGTATGCATTTATATTATGCTGCATATGCCCGGGAATGCATTTATATTATGCTGCATAGGCCCGGGTATGCATTTATAGTATGCTACATAGGCCCGGGTATGCATATATAGTATGCTGCATAGGCCCGGGTATGCATTTATAGTAGGCTACATAGGCCCTGGTATGTATTTATAGTATGCTGCATAGGCCCGGGTATGCATTTATAGTATATTGCATAGGCCCGGGTATGCATTTATAGTATGCTGCATTGGCCCGGGTATGCATTTATAGTATATTGCATAGCCCGGGTATGCATTTATAGTATGCTGCATAGCCCGGGTATGCATTTATAGTATGCTGCATAGGCTCGTGGATGCATTTATAGTATGCTGCATAGCCCGGGTATGCATTTATAGTATGCTGCATAGCCCGGGTATGCATTTATAGTATGCTGCATAGGTCCGGGTATGCATTTATAGTATGCTGCATAGGCCCGGGTATGCATTTATAGTATGCTGCATAGGACCGGGTATGCATTTACGGTATGCTGCCTAGGCCCGGGTATGCATTTATAGTATTCTGCATAGGCCCAGGTATGCATTTATAGTATGCTGCATAGGTCCGGGTATACATTTATAGTATGCTGCATAGGCCCGGGTATGCATTTATAGTATGCTGCATAGGCCCGGGTATGCATTTATAGTATGCTGCATATGTCCGGGTATGCAATTATGGTATGCTACATAGGCCCGGGTATGCATTTATAATATGCTGAATAGCCAGAGTATGCATTTATAGTATGTTGCATAGGCCCGGGTATGCATTTATGGTATGCTGCATAGGCGCGGGTATGCATTTATAGTATGCTATATAGGCCCGTGTATACATTTATAGTATGCTGCATAGGCCCGGGTATGCATTTATAGTATGTTGCATAGGCCCGGGTATGCATTTATGGTATGCTGCATAGGCGCGGGTATGCATTTATGGTATGCTATATAGGCCCGTGTATGCATTTATCGTATGCTGCCTAGGCCCGGGTATGCATTTATAGTATGCTACATAGGCCCGATATGCATTTATAGTATCCTACATAGGCCCGGGTATGCATTTATTGTATTCTACATAGCCCCGGGTATGCATTGATAGTATGCTGCATAGGCCCGGGTATGAATTTATAGTATGCTGCATATGCCCGGGTATGCATTTATAGTGTGCTGCATAGGCCCGGGTATGCATTTATAGTATGCTGCATAGGCACGGGTATGTATTTATAGTATGCTGCATAGGCCCGTGTATGCATGTCTAGTATACTACATAGGCCCGGGTATGCATTTATAGTATGCTGCATAGGCCCGGGTATGCATTTATAGTATGCTGCATAGGCCCGGGTATGCATTTATAGTATGCTGCATATGCCCGAGTATGTATTTATAGTATGCTACATAGGCCCGGGTATGCATGTCTAGTATGCTACATAGTCCCGGGTATGCATTTATAGTATATTGCATAGGCCGGGGTATGCATTTATAGTATGCTGCATAGGGTATGCATTTATAGTATGCTATATAGGCCCGTGTATGCATTTATAATATGCTGCATAGGCCCGGGTATGCATGTCTAGTATGCTACATAGTCCCGGGTATGCATTTATAGTATATTGCATAGGCCCGGGTATGCATTTATAGTATGCTGCATAGGCCCGGGTATGCATTTATTGTATGCTGCCTAGCCCGGGTATGCATTTATAGTATGCTGCATAGGCCCGGGTATGCATTTATAGTATGCTGCATAGACCCGGGTATGCATTTATTGTATGCTACATAGGCCCGGGTATGCATTTATAGTATGCTGCATAGACCCGGGTATGCATTTATTGTATGCTACATAGGCCCGGGTATGCATTTATAGTATGCTGCATAGACCCGGGTATGCATTTATTGTATTCTACATAGCCCCGGGTATGCATTGATAGTATGCTGCATAGGCCCGGGTATGAATTTATTGTATGCTGCATATGCCCGGGTATGCATTTATAGTGTGCTGCATAGGCCCGGGTATGCATTTATAGTATGCTGCATAGGCACGGGTATGTATTTATAGTATGCTGCATAGGCCCGTGTATGCATGTCTAGTATACTACATAGGCCCGGGTATGCATTTATAGTATGCTGCATAGGCCCGGGTATGCATTTATAGTATGCTGCATAGGCCCGGGTATGCATTTATAGTATGCTGCATATGCCCGAGTATGTATTTATAGTATGCTACATAGGCCCGGGTATGCATTTATTGTATGCTACATAGGCCCGGGTATGCATTTATTGTATGCTACATAGGCCCGGGTATGCATTTATTGTATGCTACATAGGTCCTAGTATGTATTTATAGTATGATACATAGGCCCAGGTATGCATTTATAGTATGCTGCATATGTCCGGGTATGCATTTATAGTATGCTGCATAGCCCGGGTATGCATTTATAGTATCCTACATAGGCCTGGGTATGCATTTATAGTATGCTGCATAGGCCCGGGTATGCATTTATAGTATGCTACCTAGGCCCGGGTATGCATTTATAGTATGCTGCATAGACCCGGGTATGCATTTACGGTATGCTGCCTAGGCCCGGGTATGCATTTATAGTATTCTGCATAGGCCCAGGTATGCATTTACGGTATGCTGCCTAGGCCCGGGTATGCATTTACGGTATGCTGCCTAGGCCCGGGTATGCATTTATAGTATTATGCATAGGCCCAGGTATGCATTTATGGTATGCTACATAGGCCCGGGTATGCATTTATGGTATGCTAAATATGCCCGGGTATGCATTTATAGTATGCTGCATAGGCCCGGGTATGCATGTCTAGTATGCTGCATATGCCCGGGTATGCATGTCTAGTATGCTGCATAGGCCCGGGTATGCATTTATTGTATGCTACATAGGCCCGGGTATGCATTTATTGTATGCTACATAGGCCCGGGTATGATTTTTGTATGCTACATAGGCCCGGGTATGCATTTATTGTATGCTACATAGGCCCGGGTATGCATTATTGTATGCTACATAGGTCCTAGTATGTATTTATAGTATGCTGCATAGCCCGGGTATGCATTTATATTATGCTGCATAGGCCCGGGTATGCATTTATAGTATGTTGTATAGGCCCGGGTATGCATTTATAGTATGCTGCATAGCCCGGGTATGCATTTATATTATGCTGCATAGCCCGGGTATGCATTTATATTATGCTGCATATGCCCGGGATGCATTTATATTATGCTGTATAGGCCCGGGTATGCATTTATAGTATGCTACATAGGCCCGGGTATGCATTTATAGTATGCTGCATAGGCCCGGGTATGCATTTATAGTATGCTGCATAGGCCCGGGTATGCATTTATAGTATTCTACATAGCCCTGGTATGTATTTATAGTATGCGCATAGGCCGGGTATGCATTTAGTATGTTGCATAGCCGGGTATGCATTTATAGTGTGCTGCATTGCCCGGGTATGCATTTATAGTATGCTGCATAGCTCGTGTATGCATTTATAGTATGCTGCATAGCCCGGGTATGCATTTATAGTATGCTGCATAGCCCGGGTATGCATTTATAGTATGCTGCATAGGTCCGGGTATGCATTTATAGTATGCTGCATAGGCCCGGGTATGCATTTATAGTATGCTGCATAGGACCGGGTATGCATTTATGGTATGCTGCATAGGCCCGGGTATGCATTTTATAGTATGCTGCATAGGCCCAGGTATGCATTTATAGTATGTCTGCATAGGTCCGGGTATGCATTTATAGTATGCTGCATAGGCCCGGGTATGCATTTATAGTATGCTGCATATGGGCCGGGTATGCATTTATAGTATGCTGCATATGTCCGGGTATGCATTTATGGTATGCTGCATAGGCCCGGGTATGCATTTATAGTATTCTGAATAGCCAGGTATGTATTTATAGTATGTTGCATAGGCACGGGTATGCATTTATGGTATGCTGCATAGGCGCGGGTATGCATTTATAGTATGCTGTATAGGCACGTGTATGCATTTATAGTATGCTGCATAGGCGCGGGTATGCATTTATAGTATGTTGCATAGGCGCGGGTATGCATTTATGGTATGCTGCATAGGCGCGGGTATGCATTTATAGTATGCTATATAGGCCCGTGTATGCATTTATGGTATGCTGCATATGCCCGGGTATGCATTTATAGTATGCTGCATATGCCCGGTATGCATTTATAGTATGCTGAATAGGCCAGGGTATGCATTTATTGTATTCTACATAGGCCCGGGTATGCATTTGTAGTATGCTGCATAGGCCCGGGTATGAATTTATAGTATGCTGCATATGCCCGGGTATGCATTTATAGTGTGCTGCATAGG
>CM026401.1:14188790-14271830 GCA_014843695.1 Archivesica marissinica
ACGTCTGTCCCAACTAATGTATTATACATTAACGTCTGTCCCAACTAATGTATTATACATTAACGTCTGTCCCAACTAATGTATTATACACTAACGTCTGTCCCAACTAATGTATTATACACTAACGTCTGTCCCAACTAATGTATTATACACTAACGTCTGTCCCAACTAATGTATTATACACTAACGTCTGTCCCAACTAATGTATTATACACTAACGTCTGTCCCAACTAATGTATTATACACTAACGTCTGTCCCAACTAATGTATTATACACTAACGTCTGTCCCAACTAATGTATTATACACTAACGTCTGTCCCAACTAATGTATTATACATTAACGTCTGTCCCAACTAATGTATTATACATTAACGTCTGTCCCAACTAATGTATTATACATTAACGTCTGTCCCAACTAATGGATTATACACTAACGTCTGTCCCAACTAATGTATTATACACTAACGTCTGTCCCAACTAATGTATTATACATTAACGTCTGTCCCAACTAATGTATTATACATTAACGTCTGTCCCAACTAATGTATTATACACTAACGTCTGTCCCAACTAATGTATTATACATTAACGTCTGTCCCAACTAATGTATTATACACTAACGTCTGTCCCAACTAATGTATTATACACTAACGTCTGTCCCAACAAATGAATTATACATTAACGTCTGTCCCAACTAATGTATTATACACTAACGTCTGTCCCAACTAATGGATTATACATTAACGTCTGTCCCAACTAATGTATTATACATTAACGTCTGTCCCAACTAATGGATTATACACTAACATCTGTCCCAACTAATGTATTATACACTAACATCTGTCCCAACTAATGTATTATACTTTAACGTCTGTCCCAACTAATGTATTATACATTAACGTCTGTCCCAACTAATGTATTATACATTAACCTCTGTCCCAACTAATGTATTATACATTAACGTCTGTCCCAACTAATGTATTATACATTAACGTCTGTCCCAACTAATGTATTATACACTAACGTCTGTCCCAACTAATGTATTATACATTAACGTTTGTCCGAACTAATGTATTATACACTAACGTCTGTCCCAACTAATGTATTATACACTAACGTCTGTCCCAACAAATGAAGTATACATTAACGTCTGTCCCAACTAATGTATTATACACTAACGTCTGTCCCAACTAATGGATTATACATTAACGTCTGTCCCAACTAATGTATTATACACTAACGTCTGTCCCAACTAATGAATTATACACTAACGTCTGTCCCAACTAATGTATTATACACTAACGTCTGTCCCAACTAATGTATTATACATTAACGTCTGTTCCAACTAATGTATTATACATTAACGTCTGTCCCAACTAATGTATTATACATTAACGTCTGTCCCAACTAATGTATTATACATTAACGTCTGTCCCAACTAATGTATTATACATTAACGTCTGTCCCAACTAATGGATTATACATTAACGTCTGTCCCAACTAATGTATTATACACTAACGTCTGTCCCAACTAATGGATTATACACTAACGTCTGTCCCAACTAATGTATTATACACTAACGTCTGTCCCAACTAATGGATTATACACTAACGTCTGTCCCAACTAATGTATTATACACTAACGTCTGTCCCAACTAATGTATTATACACTAACGTCTGTCCAAACTAATGTATTATACACTAACGTCTGTCCAAACTAATGTATTATACACTAACGTCTTTTCCAACTAATGTATTATACATTAACGTCTGTTCCAACTAATGTATTATACACTAACGTCTGTCCCAACTAATGGATTATACACTAACGTCTGTCCCAACTAATGTATTATACACTAACGTCTGTCCCAACTAATGGATTATACACTAACGTCTGTCCCAACTAATGTATTATACACCAACTAATGTATTATACACTAACGTCTGTCCCAACTAATGTATTATACACTAACGTCTGTCCCAACTAATGTATTATACATTAACGTCTGTCCCAACTAATGTATTATACACTAACGTCTGTCCCAACTAATGTATTATACATTAACGTCTGTCCCAACTAATGTATTATACACTAACGTCTGTCCCAACTAATGTATTATACACTAACGTCTGTCCCAACTAATGTATTATACACTAACGTCTGTCCCAACTAATGTATTATACACTAACGTCTGTCCCAACTAATGTATTATACATTAACGTCTGTCCCAACTAATGTATTATACATTAACGTCTGTCCCAACTAATGTATTATACATTAACGTCTGTCCCAACTAATGTATTATACATTAACGTCTGTCCCAACTAATGTATTATACATTAACGTCTGTCCCAACTAATGTATTATACACTAACGTCTGTCCCAACTAATGTATTATACACTAACGTCTGTCCCAACTAATGTATTATACACTAACGTCTGTCCCAACTAATGTATTATACACTAACGTCTGTCCCAACTAATTATTATACATTAACGTCTGTCCCAACTAATGTATTATACACTAACGTCTGTCCCAACTAATGTATTATACACTAACGTCTGTCCCAACTAATGTATTATACACTAACGTCTGTCCCAACTAATGTATTATACACTAACGTCTGTCCCAACTAATGTATTATACACTAACGTCTGTCCCAACTAATGTATTATACACTAACGTCTGTCCCAACTAATGTATTATACACTAACTAACGTCTGTCCCAACTAATGTATTATACACTAACGTCTGTCCCAACTAATGTATTATACATTAACGTCTGTCCCAACTAATGTATTATACACTAACGTCTGTCCCAACTAATGTATTATACACTAACGTCTGTCCCAACTAATGTATTATACACTAACGTCTGTCCCAACTAATGTATTATACACTAACGTCTGTCCCAACTAATGTATTATACACTAACGTCTGTCCCAACTAATGTATTATACACTAACGTCTGTCCCAACTAATGTATTATACACTAACGTCTGTCCCAACTAATGTATTATACATTAACGTCTGTCCCAACTAATGTATTATACACTAACGTCTGTCCCAACTAATGTATTATACATTAACGTCTGTCCCAACTAATGTATTATACACTAACGTCTGTCCCAACTAATGTATTATACACTAACGTCTGTCCCAACTAATGTATTATACACTAACGTCTGTCCCAACTAATGTATTATACACTAACGTCTGTCCCAACTAATGTATTATACATTAACGTCTGTCCCAACTAATGTATTATACATTAACGTCTGTCCCAACTAATGTATTATACACTAACGTCTGTCCCAACTAATGTATTATACATTAACGTCTGTCCCAACTAATGTATTATACATTAACGTCTGTCCCAACTAATGTATTATACACTAACGTCTGTCCCAACTAATGTATTATACATTAACGTCTGTCCCAACTAATGTATTATACATTAACGTCTGTCCCAACTAATGTATTATACATTAACGTCTGTCCCAACTAATGTATTATACATTAACGTCTGTCCCAACTAATGTATTATACACTAACGTCTGTCCCAACTAATGGATTATACACTAACGTCTGTCCCAACTAATGTATTATACATTAACGTCTGTCCCAACTAATGTATTATACACTAACGTCTGTCCCAACTAATGTATTATACATTAACGTCTGTCCCAACTAATGTATTATACATTAACGTCTGTCCCAACTAATGTATTATACACTAACGTCTGTCCCAACTAATGTATTATACACTAACGTCTGTCCCAACTAATGTATTATACACTAACGTCTGTCCCAACTAATGTATTATACACTAACGTCTGTCCCAACTAATGATTATACACTAACGTCTGTCCCAACTAATGAATACATTAACGTCTGTCCCAACTAATGTATTATACACTAACGTCTGTCCCAACTAATGGATTATACATTAACGTCTGTCCCAACTAATGTATTATACATTAACGTCTGTCCCAACTAATGTATTATACACTAACGTCTGTCCCAACTAATGTATTATACCTAACGTCTGTCCCAACTAATGTATTATACATTAACGTCTGTCCCAACTAATGTATTATACATTAACGTCTGTCCCAACTAATGTATTATACATTAACGTCTGTCCCAACTAATGTATTATACATTAACGTCTGTCCCAACTAATGTATTATACATTAACGTCTGTCCCAACTAATGTATTATACATTAACGTCTGTCCCAACTAATGTATTATACACTAACGTCTGTCCCAACTAATGTATTATACACTAACGTCTGTCCCAACTAATGTATTATACACTAACGTCTGTCCCAACTAATGTATTATACACTAACGTCTGTCCCAACTAATGTATTATACACTAACGTCTGTCCCAACTAATGTATTATACACTAACGTCTGTCCCAACTAATGTATTATACACTAACGTCTGTCCCAACTAATGTATTATACACTAACGTCTGTCCCAACTAATGTATTATACATTAACGTCTGTCCCAACTAATGTATTATACACTAACGTCTGTTCCAACTAATGGATTATACACTAACGTCTGTCCCAACTAATGTATTATACACTAACGTCTGTCCCAACTAATGGATTATACACTAACGTCTGTCCCAACTAATGTATTATACACTAACGTCTGTCCCAACTAATGTATTATACACTAACGTCTGTCCCAACTAATGTATTATACACTAACGTCTGTCCCAACTAATGGATTATACACTAACATCTGTCCCAACTAATGTATTATACATTAACGTCTGTTCCAACTAATGTATTATACACTAACGTCTGTTCCAACTAATGGATTATACACTAACGTCTGTCCCAACTAATGGATTATACACTAACGTCTGTCCCAACTAATGGATTATACACTAACGTCTGTCCCAACTAATGTATTATACACTAACGTCTGTCCCAACTAATGTATTATACACTAACGTCTGTCCCAACTAATGTATTATACATTAACGTCTGTCCCAACTAATGTATTATACACTAACGTCTGTCCCAACTAATGTATTATACACTAACGTCTGTCCCAACTAATGTATTATACACTAACGTCTGTCCCAACTAATGTATTATACATTAACGTCTGTCCCAACTAATGTATTATACACTAACGTCTGTCCCAACTAATGTATTATACACTAACGTCTGTCCCAACTAATGTATTATACACTAACGTCTGTCCCAACTAATGGATTATACACTAACGTCTGTCCCAACTAATGGATTATACACTAACGTCTGTCCCAACTAATGTATTATACACTAACGTCTGTCCCAACTAATGTATTATACATTAACGTCTGTCCCAACTAATGTATTATACATTAACGTCTGTCCCAACTAATGTATTATACACTAACGTCTGTCCCAACTAATGTATTATACATTAACGTCTGTCCCAACTAATGTATTATACATTAACGTCTGTCCCAACTAATGGATTATACACTAACGTCTGTCCCAACTAATGTATTATACATTAACGTCTGTCCCAACTAATGGATTATACACTAACATCTGTCCCAACTAATGTATTATACATTAACGTCTGTCCCAACTAATGGATTATACACTAACATCTGTCCCAACTAATGTATTATACACTAACGTCTGTCCCAACTAATGTATTATACACTAACATCTGTCCCAACTAATGTATTATACTTTAACGTCTGTCCCAACTAATGTATTATACATTAACGTCTGTCCCAACTAATGTATTATACATTAACCTCTGTCCCAACTAATGTATTATACATTAACGTCTGTCCCAACTAATGTATTATACATTAACGTCTGTCCCAACTAATGTATTATACACTAACGTCTGTCCCAACTAATGTATTATACATTAACGTCTGTCCGAACTAATGTATTATACACTAACGTCTGTCCCAACTAATGTATTATACACTAACGTCTGTCCCAACAAATGAAGTATACATTAACGTCTGTCCCAACTAATGTATTATACACTAACGTCTGTCCCAACTAATGGATTATACATTAACGTCTGTCCCAACTAATGTATTATACACTAACGTCTGTCCCAACTAATGTATTATACACTAACGTCTGTCCCAACTAATGTATTATACACTAACGTCTGTCCCAACTAATGTATTATACATTAACGTCTGTCCCAACTAATGTATTATACATTAACGTCTGTCCCAACTAATGTATTATACATTAACGTCTGTCCCAACTAATGTATTATACACTAACGTCTGTCCCAACTAATGGATTATACATTAACGTCTGTCCCAACTAATGTATTATACACTAACGTCTGTCCCAACTAATGGATTATACACTAACGTCTGTCCCAACTAATGTATTATACACTAACGTCTGTCCCAACTAATGGATTATACACTAACGTCTGTCCAAACTAATGTATTATACACTAACGTCTGTCCAAACTAATGTATTATACACTAACGTCTTTTCCAACTAATGGATTATACATTAACGTCTCTGTTCCAACTAATGTATTATACACTAACGTCTGTCCCAACTAATGGATTATACACTAACGTCTGTCCCAACTAATGTATTATACACTAACGTCTCTCCCAACTAATGGATTATACACTAACGTCTGTCCAAACTAATGTATTATACACTAACGTCTGTCCAAACTAATGTATTATACACTAACGTCTTTTCCAACTAATGGATTATACATTAACGTCTCTGTCCCAACTAATGTATTATACACTAACGTCTGTCCCAACTAATGTATTATACATTAACGTCTGTCCCAACTAATGTATTATACATTAACGTCTGTCCCAACTAATGTATTATACACTAACGTCTGTCCCAACTAATGGATTATACACTAACGTCTGTCCCAACTAATGGATTATACAATAACGTCTGTCCCAACTAATGGATTATACTCTAACGTCTGTCCCAACTAATGGATTATACACTAACGTCTGTCCCAACTAATGTATTATACACTAACGTCTGTACCAACTAATGTATTATACATTAACGTCTGTCCCAACTAATGTATTATACATTAACGTCTGTCCCAACTAATGTATTATACACTAACGTCTGTCCCAACTAATGGATTATACACTAACGTCTGTCCCAACTAATGGATTATACAATAACGTCTGTCCCAACTAATGGATTATACACTAACGTCTGTCCCAACTAATGTATTATACACTAACGTCTGTCCCAACTAATGTATTATACACTAACGTCTGTCCCAACTAATGTATTATACATTAACGTCTGTCCCAACTAATGTATTATACATTAACGTCTGTCCCAACTAATGTATTATACACTAACGTCTGTCCCAACTAATGTATTATACACTAACGTCTGTCCCAACTAATGTATTATACACTAACGTCTGTCCCAACTAATGTATTATACATTAACGTCTGTCCCAACTAATGTATTATACATTAACGTCTGTCCCAACTAATGTATTATACATTAACGTCTGTCCCAACTAATGTATTATACATTAACGTCTGTCCCAACTAATGTATTATACATTAACGTCTGTCCCAACTAATGTATTATACACTAACGTCTGTCCCAACTAATGTATTATACATTAACGTCTGTCCCAACTAATGTATTATACACTAACGTCTGTCCCAACTAATGTATTATACACTAACGTCTGTCCCAACTAATGAATTATACATTAACGTCTGTCCCAACTAATGTATTATACACTAACGTCTGTCCCAACTAATGGATTATACACTAACGTCTGTCCCAACTAATGTATTATACACTAACGTCTGTCCCAACTAATGTATTATACACTAACGTCTGTCCCAACTAATGTATTATACACTAACGTCTGTCCCAACTAATGTATTATACATTAACGTCTGTCCCAACTAATGTATTATACATTAACGTCTGTCCCAACTAATGTATTATACACTAACGTCTGTCCCAACTAATGTATTATACACTAACGTCTGTCCCAACTAATGGATTATACACTAACGTCTGTCCCAACTAATGTATTATACACTAACGTCTGTCCCAACTAATGGATTATACACTAACGTCTGTCCCAACTAATGTATTATACACTAACGTCTGTCCCAACTAATGGATTATACACTAACGTCTGTCCCAACTAATGTATTATACACTAACGTCTGTCCCAACTAATGTATTATACACTAACGTCTGTCCAAACTAATGTATTATACACTAACGTCTTTTCCAACTAATGGATTATACATTAACGTCTCTGTTCCAACTAATGTATTATACACTAACGTCTGTCCCAACTAATGGATTATACACTAACGTCTGTCCCAACTAATGTATTATACACTAACGTCTCTCCCAACTAATGGATTATACACTAACGTCTGTCCAAACTAATGTATTATACACTAACGTCTGTCCAAACTAATGTATTATACACTAACGTCTTTTCCAACTAATGGATTATACATTAACGTCTGTTCCAACTAATGTATTATACACTAACGTCTGTCCCAACTAATGGATTATACACTAACGTCTGTCCCAACTAATGTATTATACACTAACGTCTCCAACTAATGGATTATACACTAACGTCTGTCCAACTAATGTATTATACACTAACGTCTGTCCCAACTAATGTATTATACACTAACGTCTGTCCAACTAATGGATTATACATTAACGTCTGTCCCAACTAATGTATTATACACTAACGTCTGTTCCAACTAATGGATTATACACTAACGTCTGTCCCAACTAATGTATTATACACTAACGTCTGTCCCAACTAATGGATTATACACTAACGTCTGTCCCAACTAATGTATTATACACTAACGTCTGTCCCAACTAATGTATTATACACTAACGTCTGTCCCAACTAATGTATTATACATTAACGTCTGTCCCAACTAATGTATTATACACTAACGTCTGTCCCAACTAATGAAGTATACATTAACGTCTGTCCCAACTAATGTATTATACACTAACGTCTGTCCCAACTAATGTATTATACACTAACGTCTGTCCCAACTAATGTATTATACACTAACGTCTGTCCCAACTAATTAAGTATACATTAACGTCTGTCCCAACTAATGTATTATACACTAACGTCTGTCCCAACTAATGGATTATACATTAACGTCTGTCCCAACTAATGTATTATACACTAACGTCTGTCCCAACTAATGTATTATACACTAACGTATGTCCCAACTAATGTATTATACACTAACGTCTGTCCCAACTAATGTATTATACATTAACCTCTGTCCCAACTAATGTATTATACACTAACCTCTGTCCCAACTAATGTATTATACACTAACATATGTCCCAACTAATGAATAATACATTAACGTCTGTCCCAACTAATGGATTATACACTAACGTCTGTCCCAACTAATGTATTATACACTAACGTCTGTCCCAACTAATGTATTATACACTAACGTCTGTCCCAACTAATGGATTATACACTAACGTCTGTCCCAACTAATGTATTATACACTAACGTCTGTCCAAACTAATGTATTATACACTAACATCTGTCCCAACTAATGTATTATACACTAACGTCTGTCCCAACTAATGTATTATACACTAACGTCTGTCCCAACTAATGTATTATACACTAACATGTATTATACACTAACGTCTGTCCCAACTAATGTATTATACACTAACGTATGTCCCAACTAATGTATTATACATTAACGTCTGTCCCAACTAATGTATTATACATTAACGTCTGTCCCAACTAATGTATTATACATTAACGTCTGTCCCAACTAATGTATTATACATTAACGTCTGTCCCAACTAATGGATTATACATTAACGTCTGTCCCAACTAATGAATTATACACTAACGTCTGTCCCAACTAATGGATTATACACTAACGTCTGTCCCAACTAATGTATTATACACTAACGTCTGTCCCAACTAATGGATTATACATTAACGTCTGTCCCAACTAATGTATTATACACTACCGTCTTTTCCAACTAAAGGATTATACATTAACGTCTCTGTTCCAATTAATGTATTATACACTAACGTCTTTTCCAACTAATGGATTATACACTAACATCTGTCCCAACTAATGGATTATACACTAACGTCTGTCCCAACTAATGGATTATACTCTAACGTCTGTCCCAACTAATGTATTGTACACTAACGTCTGTCCCAACTAATGGATTATACTCTAACGTCTGTCCCAACTAATGTATTATACACTAACGTCTGTCCCAACTAATGGATTATACTCTAACGTCTGTCCCAACTAATTTATTATACTCTAACGTCTGTCCCAACTAATGTATTATACACTAACGTCTGTCCCAACTAATGGATTATACACTAACATCTGTCCCAACTAATGTATTATACACTAACGTCTGTACCAACTAATGTATTATACATTAACGTCTGTCCCAACTAATGTATTATACATTAACGTCTGTCACAACTAATGTATTATACACTAACGTCTGTCCCAACTAATGTATTATACATTATAGTCTGTCCCAACTAATGTATTATGCATTAACGTCTGTCCCAACTAATGTATTATACATTAACGTCTGTCCCAACTAATGTATTATACATTAACGTCTGTCCCAACTAATGTATTATACATTAACGTCTGTCCCAACTAATGGATTATACATTAACGTCTGTCCCAACTAATGTATTATACACTAACGTCTGTCCCAACTAATGTATTATACATTAACGTCTGTCCCAACTAATGTATTATACATTAACGTCTGTCCCAACTAATGGATTATACATTAACGTCTGTCCCAACTAATGTATTATACACTAACGTCTGTCCCAACTAATGGATTATACACTAACGTCTGTCCCAACTAATGTATTATACACTAACGTCTGTCCCAACTAATGGATTATACATTAACGTCTGTCCCAACTAATGTATTATACACTAACGTCTGTCCCAACTAATGTATTATACATTAACGTGTGTCCCAACTAATGGATTATACATTAACGTCTGTTCCAACTAATGTATTATACACTAACGTCTGTCCCAACTAATGTATTATACATTAACGTCTGTCCCAACTAATGTATTATACATTAACGTCTGTCCCAACTAATGTATTATACACTAACGACTGTCCCAACTAATGTATTATACACTAACGACTGTCCCAACTAATGTATTATACACTAAATAAGTAACTGTCAATATATCTACACAATAATCAATAATGACTATTTATCTATCATATATGCGTAACATAGGGTTTTAGTAATTTCGACTATATAATATGATACTTGTATACATGATTAAAGTGTTCGCAATAGTATATATTGCATATATACTATTATTATCTCTTAGAAATCAAATGGTGAGTGGTAGTAGAGAGGCAGGGTCCCACAATGACAAAATCAAAATTATTTTGTGAAAGAGAGGTACATCCACCCCAGATGGCTTGTACATAGTGTACTGCACCAAGTCATTTACATAAATAATGTTATGTATTTTAATGTATAATTGTATTGTAAATGAGATATAATAATAAAAGATATGATATCTTCATATATACATACTATTGGACTGGAATAAGCTACACGAATGATATCTATATCACTAGAAAGCTTATACAATTATTGACATACTCATGTGCAAACAAACTCAAATTGCATATGAAAAATTGCGATCAGATGAATGCAAAGCCATCACAACTACCATGCTCGGCTTAAAGGATAAAGTGACAAAAACCATTTCATTGATCCGTGATGATATTAACAATGTAAGCATTGCTGTATCTCAACTGCCAAGCAGATATGTGGAACAGATATGCAGTAAGCTGGACAATATGAATGGTCGCCTCGTGTCCGTAGAAACATTCCTTGATTGTAATGGCGTTATTGAGGTGGAAAAGGCAAAGGTATGCCCCTCTCGCACGTCTAGTGAGAACAGTGTTGATGAATGCTTCGACTTTCTTCTTCCTGCAAATGTGTTTCTTCAAGAGAATGAACATACTAATTCGTTTGGAAATGCTCAAACTCCTACAACATTACCCCCGTCCACAGGCTGTCTTGATACTGACAGAATTGCGAACTTTCTTGCGGGAAATATTAACTGTTGCCATGCCGATACTCAGACCGAGGCTATTGTAACTAGCGAGAAGTCAACCCAGTGCGAGCAGCCGCATACCAGTGGTCCCCAGAATCGTGTGCGCTTTCAACCAGAGACTTACAGAAAACAAAGCGATAAAGGCAAATGGAACAATCGTGTTTAAACGTCTATTACCTTTGCTCCGTCATTGCCCCGCTGTAATGGCATACCTGTGAGAATTACACAGCGCGAGGACAATTCAGACTATGATGATTTCTCTATTTTTCTACGTAAAAGAACCAAACGATTTTACATTGGAAGATTCAAAGCCGGTATCGCTGAAGCTAAAATCGCGGGTTACGTGAACAACCGTGGCCCAAAAGTGTCAATGGTTAGAATATTTCCATCTAAGCCTAACGAAGATTATGTAATCATCCGCTTAAATGTGGAAGATGACATAACATCAGATCTGTTAACAACACATGGCTTTTGGCCCCCGGAAGTCACCTGTAAACTGTGGCTTTCACGCAGTGAACTTTTGCTTGAGCGTACCAGGAAAAACAGACTTTCTCCCAATGTAGCTCCCCGACATTCAGTAAATAACAATATAATGAGGAAGCTACGGAACAGCCGCCAAAACTATAACCAAAACACTGAGAAGCAGAATTCCGTTGTTGACTACAACATGTATTCTGAACTATGTGTAGACGTAGATTAGTATGCACGCTGAGTTGCTAGTATATCTTAACAGTACTGTAAACTATTAATGTTTAATTTAAATCTCAATATAATGACTTGGAACGTAACAGGCCTGATGTTGAGTAGTTCATATCTCTGTGACACACTGCATAACAAGAGCATAGACGTATGTGGTATCTCGGAACACTGGTTGCTTGAGAGGAATTTAAGCTTTATAGACTTAATAGATACTAATTATAAATGTATAGCCTCTGCAGATAATGACTGTGTATACAATAGCACAAGAAAAGTAGGTAAAGGTGGTGTTGCCGTGATGTGGAACATTAATCATGACCCATTTATTACGCCTATAGCTATTGATGATGACCGTATAATTGGCGTTCAATTACAGACAGGATTATATCAATTTGTGTACATACTGCAGGTATGTAGCAATCACTCAATTGTCGTATTTAGGGAATACATTGACAAACTGTTTAACTTATGGTGTAAGTATTCAGAGAATGGTATTGTGTTAGTGTTAGGTGACTTTAATGCAAGGGTTGTATTTAATTCCACCGGTAATACTAGAGACAAATACTTTACACAGTTTTCAAACGATATAAATTGTATTGCTGTTGATACTTTACCTATATGTAGTGGTGCCAATACATCATTTGTGTCATACGATGGGCAGTCTCAAAGCCTTATAGATCACATTTGTATACCTGTAGAAAAAGCTGCTTGAATGTTTCTAGCCACCGGCCGGTTATATGTTGCATGTATATATTGCTCAATATTGTAATACTCAAGATAGAAATACACCTCGTATAAACTGGGTAAATGTTACCGAGGATGAGAACAGTTGCTTTGAGGAATCTCTGTGTGGCTCCGAAAACTTGCTACGTGCTAGGTTTTTACCGATTTTGGCAACACATGACATTGATACTGTCTATGCCAGTATAGTTGCGGCTATCTCGGAGGCATCCGCGATTAGTATACGCAAACGAAAATTCAAACATTTCTTGAAGCCCTACTGGAATGCAAACTTAACACTATTACATAAAAGATTAACAGAATTACTCCATATATGGATATTGGCGGGCAGGCCGCGTCACGTAACGCCACCCTATTGCAACTATAAGCAGGCTAAACGGGATGTTAGACGCTTACATAGACAATGTGTTAACATATTTCTTAATGAACAAGACAATGAGTTGGATCGGTGTGCCGAACTAGATCAGGGTCGATTTTGGCGTGTTGTTAACAGTAAGCGTCAAGGAAAGGGCAATAAAGCTGGTTGCGAAATCAAATTTGACGATGTAGTGTACAGAGATGCTTATGCTATAACATATCAATGGAAACAATATTTCCAACAGCTTTACACACCTGTAGAAAGTGATGTATATGACTCGACGTGGAAAGAGTGTGTTGACTACAACTTAAGAAACTCGGCCACAGAGTACTTTACTGAAGCTAACAGTGAGAATGCCCGTGTTTCACCAGAACTATTGAAGGATCTAATGAAGCTGTGCAAGAAGGGCAACATGTGCGGAATTGATAATATATATTACGAGCATATGATTTATGGGGGTGATACATTATATTTAATCTTGTCCAGACTTTTCTCCGCAATGCTCAAATATAGTTACATTCCACCAAGTATGAATCGCGGGGTAATTGTGACGTTGCATAAAGGTGGAAGAAAGAGGAAAGATGACACCCAAAACTATAGGGCGATTACGTTGACATCAACAATCTTGAAACTATTTGAAGGTGTTCTTTTAACCCGCGCAAAACAAGATATTCTGAATGAACTAAGCCCACAACAAGGAGGCTTTCAACAACAATTAGGCTGCTTGATGACGTCATTTTCTTTACGAGAATCCATTTTGTTTGCCAAAGAGAATCACAGTAAAGCTTAATAATATATATGTTACCTAGACAGTCGCCAGGCGTTTGACCGGGTGTGGCACAACGGCCTGATATATAAATTACATGACTGTGGATTAGATAATCTTTCTTTTAAAGCATGTGTTAGTCTATATAGTAACATGCAGAGCTGTGTTCATAACAAGTCATTTACATCAGAATGGTTCGACGTAAAACAGGGGACAAGACAAGGCGGGAAATGTTCACCGATTTTATATTTATTATTTATCAACGGTCTTATAAAAGCGTTAGATGCATCACATCTGGGGTTCTGCATATATAACATGGATATTTGCAGTCCAACCGTAGCTGATGATATGGTTCTTTTTTCTATGTCTAAACGCAGCTTGGACCAAATGTTACATATTTGCTACGAGTATTCTCTGAAATGGAGGTTTGACTATAACCCGAAAAAGTGTGCCGTAATTGTGTACAATGAATCGAGTACAGAATTTGAGAATTCTACAAGAATATGGAAACTGGGCAATGATTCTATTAAGGAGGACACCAGTTATACTCACCTTGGCATTTTAAGTAATAAATACTGTATGTTGCACGATAATCTACATAACGCGAGTGTGAAGCTGCGGGGGACCTTATTAAATATATCTAACAGTGGGATAAGTTCAGGTGACTTAAATCCCTTAAGTCTTTCCAGGATATATAAATCAGTTGTTTTACCAAAAGCGTTGTATGGGTGTGAACTATGGAATTATTTGACTAGTGCCAATATCTTAGAGATTGAACGAGCTCACAGATTTTGCGTAAAATATATGCAAAAGTTGCCAATTTATGTGAACAATAACATTGCATTGCAGTCAATTGCAAATGTGCCGATATCAACTGAAATAGACTATAGAAAATTGCAATTCCTTGGACAGTTATTTAGACTTCCCTGTCAATATCTTGCAAAACAGATTTTTACCAATAGACTTGTCCGATATAATAACTGTAGTGAAAGACAAAGCCTGGGCTTCTTACCGGATATTTTCCCTCTTCTCCACAAGTACAACCTATTAGACTACGTGAATATCTATTTTGAAAGTGCCTCATTCCCTACAAAATGTGTGTGGAAGTCCGTTCTCAAAAGACATATCAATATGAACACAATAAATGTATGATAAATTTAGAGAGTGAATTAACGCCGCGGTTATGTAACAGTTTATTCTCTAATCAGGGCCCTTGTCTACTCTGGCGAATTAGTCGCAAATATCCAAATGCAAAAAGATACTGTGTTACTGCCGTATATGTGTTATGCAAATTATTGTCATATAACCGTAGTGAGAAATGTGAAAAATGCAGTCTGCATGCTGAAAATATTCTTGTCCATAAACTTCTTTTCTGCTGTTGTAATGAAAAACTTCGGACATATTTATGGCAAGATATTGTGTCATATGCACATATTGCATTATATTTGAAGTTCATTACTCAAGAGCCAGTCATACAGATATATGACTTACTGTCCGGTCTTCAGCAACACGGTGTTTCTGATTATGCAAATGAGAGAATAATATTAGCCAGTGTTAAAGCATTTCATTCAATGCTACTTTAGAACTGAGTTTCTGCTAATGACTGTATCTGGACATATGCACATACATTGTTGAATGCATATAATAACATTATGTAATTAAGTACATAATAACGTTGATATATTGTATTTCATACACTTAATTCACATGCAATCTGTAATATTGTTTTCACAATACATATTACAATTGTTCGTACATGATTCCTTAAATAATTCTTGTATTTCGTTTCGTCAAGGTTTTTTTTATGGTTATCAAAGATGCATTGGAGAACGTCTTGTGAAATATACGTACATATGTAATAGCTCTGAATAGTTCTTGATGATAAATATGTAATTATTTCATTTATGTTTATACTACAATATATGTCATTTATGTTTGTCATTTCAATGTCTATATGTTTTGCACTTGTATGTGCTTTTGTGTAGCTCTCCCGTCAGTGGAGGTAATAAAGATATATATATATATCTATATCACTAGAAAGCTTATACAATTATCTATCTGATGGTACAGATCAGCTCATATATTTAGACACACGACTGATTTTGTCATGATCAGTCACATACATTAACTCATATGATACGGGCTTCCGGTTATAAACAAAAATGGCGGTATTTTTCGGCTCTATTTAAAGTGTATGAACTATATAATTTCGACAGTTTATCGGGAACTAATCACTAAATGATCTAAACTAAATTGACAATACATGCATAATGAATATATGTTAAAGAAACTATATTACAAATAAGAGACTCCAGCATGATATTGCCAGCGTTTTACCCCACCCACCAGCCAAAACATCAACTTAAGAGGGCGAAACGGAAACTAAACAAGTCCTCCTACGTTGAACCCCGATCTGATTAGAGGGCAGCTTTTATTCGGCTTATTCGGATGATTCAGAAAACGAGAACGGTGACTCAGATCCAGAATCCTCAACTTTACCCCACCCATTACAGGAATTCAAAATGACCACCAGTTTCAGCGATAGTGATATTAAATCCACTTGGTGATATTTTGGTATGGCAACCGAAGGCAAATTTTGTGAAAGAAATTAAGCATCACTTGTACTTAACACTAACATACTTTGATAAATGCCACAGGAAGGGTAAACCTGTTCAGGGATCTAGTACCAACATGAAGGTGCTTATGAAATTCACCAACCCCAAGGCAAGACAGCGGATTATATTCGCACGAAAGTACTCGGAGACAGAAGTTACGTTCAAGAGACAACATCGGGAACGTATGGGATATGAAGTCCGCAAGCTCGTCAGGGAAGGTAAGCTGGTAAAATCATTGCTGGCTGCCAAGTTTATGGTGTCACTCCGGATTCTAATGTAAAAATATCTTTTTTCCAGCCAGAGCAATGTGGATGCCATTTGGAACGGCTAATGTTCAGTGTTCTATGTTACAGTGTATAATGTTTCAGTGTTAATTTTGTAATTCAACAGCAACATATCAACATCATGCTATTCCGTTTTGAAAAAACATTGTGTAATTGTTTTCGTCCAGCTGATACATACTACATAATAGACATAATTAGTTACAGTTATACCAGGGTAGTTTGACAATTAGTTATCTTTCTTCACACAGTCGGCCATCTCGGGTCGATGTTGTCCTTGCTTGTTGTCGCTGTTTGGGAATACAAAGTCATGCATACAATTATAATACGTTGAAAGCTTATTTGAATGCTAATTGTGTCTGGAAGTGGCGTGTATTTTGTTTTTCTAAATGTGTTGTGTCTTACAGGTAGTGATATTGACCGAAGGCGACTGTATAAGTCAGCTATCTATGCATGCGTCCATACGCAATTAATGTGCTTACATCTCACCCGTCTAGTATTCAGTACGTAATTAATAATAAACTAGTGCTATTTATTACAATTAAATATAAAACATACATTTTAACACTTTCCCTCCGTAAATAGACAGGAAATGTAAACATTGTATCCCAGTAGAGTTGTTGTCTATGCCTCTATTATATTTTTGAATGTTTGCTTAATCTTACTCATGATACTTCTACATGTAGTTTAAAATCGGTAAAAAGTTCCCTTTTTATAATTTTGTATACAGATCTTAAATTGACATATGTGTACTTTTCGTATGATTCTTCACGTATTTTTTATTTGTTCAATCTTTCAATGTTTTGTGCACTATATGATGAATTTTATCATTCCATCCCTCACAACGTTCCAAAAGTAATGGAGCGAGTAATGCTTAAGCTAATATATATAATCACCTACACTCCAATGATCTTATCTTAAGAATCAGTCAGGTTTTCTTCCTGGTCATTCCACTGTCTTATCAACGTATAGTTGTATATAACCAGATTAGTAAAGTATTTGATGACAAAAAGCAACATGCATGGTATTCTGTGACATCTCTAAAGTCTTTGATCGAATTTGGCATAACGGTCTCTTGTTCAAATTAAGAAAACATGGAGTATCATGTAATTTGCTTAACTGGATCGCAGATTACCTCCGAAATGGTTGGCAACAAGTATGTTTTGGATAAACATTTTCAAATACCAAATTGATTTCAGCAGGTGTACCCCAAGGCTCAGTTATATGCGCGCTCTTATTTCTTGTTTATGTTAATGACATATCCGGTTCACTTATTATTACCACTAGACTATTCTCTGATGGCAGTTCTCTTGTTGTATCTTCTTCGGATTCAACCGTCCTAGAAACGGTTCTAAATAACGATTTAGAGTTAATATATAATTGGGCTAAGCGATGGTTCGTTAAGATTAATCCCGCCAAAACTGAAATCATGTTCTTTTCACTCAGAAATATAGTTCTTCCGTCCGTATGTTTTGCATTAAGTTATGTTGATGCTCATAAACATTTAGGTGTTACGTTAGCGCGCGACGGATCATGACATACACATATAAACACTATTACTAACTCGGCTTCAAAAGTACTTGTCGAGAATGCTAAAATATAAACTTAGACATACTACGTTAAGTACTATCTACATATCTCTTCTTAGACCATTACTTGACTATGCATCACTAGTATGGGACAGCTGTACTCAATATGAAAATGATACGTTAGAGAAGCTCCAATATGAAGCTGCTCGCATTGTCACAGGTTTGATTCGTTCCGTCTCAATGCAATATCTACTCAAGGAAATTGGCTGGGTTTCACTTGCAGACCGTATATCTATTCAGAATCTAATACTCGTATACAAAGAAAAAGAACGGGCTTTTTCCAAGTTACTTACATGCTCTAGTTCCGCCTACTATAGGAGCGTCTAATGATTATCCACTACGATCTAACTCTGACTATGTTACTTTGCCGAGGCGCCTTGAAATCTAATCCAGATCTGTTATAGCACAGTCCATAAAATTATGGAATGATCTCAATTTATCAACACGTAATGCGACTACACTCCAATCATTTAAGAACAAACACAAAAATAAGTTAAATTCTCCTGCAGTTCCTAATTGGGGAAATACACAGTACTATTATCCTATATCGTAGTAGAAACCGATGCAGTAATTTGAACAACGACCTCTTCTACAACCATTTGCGTGATTCTCCCGATTGTGCCTGCACTCACAGCATTGAAGATGCAGAACATTTTTTTCTCAGATGTAACCTTTATATGAACGAACGACATTCTCTCTTTACCAATACTCGTACATTCCATCAATTTCACAGAAATAACATAAGTACTGACATATATTAAAAATACACGTCGGGTTGTGTACGATAGCTCTCCTACATTAACAGAACATCAGTTTATATTAGAGATATATGGGTCTTAGGTTCGAGTCGTGGTGTGGTGTTTGGAACAGCGGGTGTAAGTGTGGACTGCATGTATTCATTATAGTGCTTTCATTTAGTTTATGTAATTATGTGATTTTATTTCTTTTCTTGTCAAAATTCGAAATTTAGTTTAATTTTACACTAATGTGATATTCTGGTGCGTGGCGTTTTTTTAATGTTGTTAAAACTTGAGGCCCGAACCATTTGTATTATCGTATTATGTTCTTGTATTTATGCTTTGAATATTATAATTATCATGCTGAATGCAATACAATTCAACTAAACAATTATATCATAATTATCCGAATTTAAATGCCTTTGTTTGTGTGAAAGATGAATTAGTTAGTTCGTGGCCTACTCGTAAAGCTTATATAGTTAATACCTATAGTTCTTATAATGACGGTCAACATTGGGTGTGCATTTATAGTGCATATATGCTGTAACTTCCGCCGAGGACGATCATTCTTCAGTTGAGACTCCTATCACGTAATAGAGATTCACATATATGTGTCCCCTGTTAAAATACATATGAGGATGAGCGAACCCGCTAATATGAAGGGTATGTACGGAGATAGACCGTCAACGAGGCTCCGCTATTGACTTGACATCGATACGTAAAGAACATAATATGCTGACGTTAGACGGAGATTGATATGATTACCACTACGTGGAAATGTTAACGTTAGTACGCCAATATTAGGGTCAAACCTTAGATATGGAAAGTGTACTAAGTCGTTATTTGACGAACCGAAATATGACTTTAGTAAAACACGACGATTTAGAAATAGCTATGCTCGAATTCAACGAAGTCTCCCGAGGAAGAACCACGCAACAGTTACGGGTTACTCATGTAATGTGCGTATTATTGTATTTTGTTCGAAGTTATAAAGACGTATACAACTTAATCAATATGGGCCGTCGTTAGCCGGACGCTTAGTTTCATCGGGTACGATAGAGCTCACTAAACGAGTTGATTATGACGATCTCGTGATTCAATAGAATAACTAACTGTCTTTGATAATTATATTCATGTACCTTTTTATTTCTGTTTTCTTCTTATATTTATTAAGCCTATATTATATTATTATATATCATGGCGAAATAACGTACAAAAACGGCCTGCCTAATAAATTTTGTTTTATTAGTCAGTGCCTAATAAAGCTTTCGTGACGGACTACTTTTATGACCCAGATTACTGATTGTAAATAAACAAAGCGTCTGTCGTCACATTGTGTTGTATGCTGAGTTTGGAAAATGTCCCAAGAAGAAAGTCGTGTACAGGCAAACTTTCAGGTTGTTTGGGATGAATTAACAGCACTCGATGAGACCCCTCTGGAAACTACTGTTGTCAGAGAAATATCATTAAATGTTATCATTTATCTATAAATAGAAATACCAATGCACAACATATTACCAAGTGCTTAGCGAGTTTGTAAGCTGGCATGGCTAGTGTGTTTGTTTTTGTGTCGGGTGCACACTCAGAATGTAGGATAAATAGAATTAGGTTACTGTCTTATAAATTTTAATTTATTAGGCTCGTCGTAAATATATTCGTCTCCTCTGCCGAGCCTTGTATTTTTTCTCCGACTCGCCTAATAAATGTATAAGACAGTAACCTAATATTCTCTATATTACAAGTGTATAAAACTGATTAAATAATATTTGTTACATAAATAGAACCTCCCCCTTTGGGCTTTGTCCGTTAACGTTACAAACCCAAGTTGGGCCTGAACCTACACCATTTTGGGCCTGGGGTTACCTCCCCATAATACTGACGAGCAACAAGGTATATCCGCTGACATCCAGCAAACCAGCAAGTCACGTCCTTAACAAGCCGGCAACGGATGCATCCGCATTGTCATTATATAATAGTTTAATACATAAACCAAAACTCTGATGATACAACACATATTTATTATATTTATGCATGGCACTACTTTATTGTTCGTCACATTCGATACAGCGGCGTTGGTAGTAATCAATACCATTTGATGAAAAATAAACTGCCGTTGGGTCAGAGATCCCCACGGGGTTATGCAGAACACATACCGGATCAGAATAATAATAACTAGTGCATCCCGGGAGTGCATTGCAAGCTGTTTGACAATTGTCTATCCCATCAACATGCATCATTACATCCGTCAGACTACTGATATTATAAGTCAGCTTGAGCCACTCGTTACTGCTAAAGCCGTTCGGGCACGCTACAATTATAAAAAACATAATTAATTGTTACATGTATAAGGCACGTGTTGTGTAGGTATCATGCATACTATAGCTGATGTATTTATTAGGTTAGATGCTAGGACAGTGAGTGATTACGGTAGCCTGGCCAGACTGTCCATTTTTAATTACGTTTGGGTTATATTCTGATTGTGCTACGAGTTTTCCAGGTTGATGTGTCACTATCCACACTGGCTTATTATTTGTTGTTTTGTATTAACTGTGTGATATATCGCACTTAGTATTGCTATGATGTAGAACATATAGAATGTCTAGCTTAAACATTAGTAATAGTATAAAGGGCCACATATGCAGACCCATGTAGATATTGTTTTATATAACTTAATCATATTGTTTACACAATAAATATTTGCCATGTTGACATATTGGCCTATGTAGATATACATAAATAATTATATGTTATCAGTCATAACTGATACTTCAGTTTTAAATCCTTTAGGTGTATTCGGACTGTCGGGTTTATCTGTCCAATGTCAACCTGAAAACATATATGGATCCACTGGCTGAGCTCATTATTACATATGTATGTACTATATCTTGTCAGACATCTCACAGTATAGAATGTAGGTATACAGAGGGTTAAAACTGATGTGCGATCAACTTTGCTGTGGTTCAGAACATTCCCTAAGAGCAGTATGATGAGCCCGTGCCCGCTGCAGTCCAGCCGAAAATGTTCAGTTATGTACTTCACCCGACAGCTGGGACAAACTGAATCCACCTTGAGGATATATTGCCCGGCACTGCCTGACAATAGGAATTGAGAAATGTACTAACATCGTATACATGTATACGTGATTACTGGATTATGGTATTGCTGTATCAGAGTGAGGAACGATCCTCTCTTTGAGAAGCACATTCATGTCTTGTTCTTCTAACGTTTGATCAAGTAATTTACATTTTCGAATATGTTGGCAAGGAAATTGAGAAATTGTCAAATGGAGGAACGTTCCTACCTTCCTATGAATAGCATTTTGGGATATTTAGTGTTGAATATAATGCATTTATCTCAACACATGGGCACATATGCAAATTAAAAGCGCTACTTTATCGCAACTATTTGATGTATCTTTAATTCTACCCATTACTGTGTAGACGTTTAATTAGGTAGCCTGTAAAAGTTAACTGCACCATGAGCCATACATAGTTCGATATTATCCTACAAACGGAATTGGGTTGTACATGCCTTTCTATAATGAATCCTGTAAATAATAATTGATTTAAGGAAGCGTTCCTGAAAACGTAAAACTCGCGCACATGGAAGAATGATCTCGATGTTGACTGATTGAATCTACATTGATGGCTTTAAAGCACTTATCCCTGTTTCTTCCCTCCCCACCATGATATAAAGCATTCACTCTATGTACAAAATCTTAAGCAAGCACTGTAGTATATTTGTCTGTGGACATTCACTTATTTGTTAATTAATCATTGTAAATATCATCATCTCAAAACTCACCAGCGACGACACATAATCCTCAATATTGAGGGATTGCCGAAATCACCAAGAAGAAGATATGAATGTGGAAAGGGACGGGAAATAAATGAAGGTCATGGTGCACATACCAGTATCGCCCGGTGTAGTCTTAGTACTGCCGAAAATGCTTACAAATAACACAACGTGGAGTGATACTCATTCGCGACTGCCATGTATATTTGTGTATGTATAAGGGTTGACAGAGAACAATGTTGTAACGATATACATGCATACAGGTTGTTTATCGTAGCACATTATGTGGTTGTTTTCTTTGGCTGGATTGAAATCGGCTATATGTGGGTTGTTTTCTTTGTCTGGATTGTAACCGGCTATATGTGGGTTGTTTTCTTTGTCTGGATTGTAACCGGCTATATGTGGGTTGTTTTCTTTGTCTGGATTGTAACCGGCTATATGTGGGTTGTTTTCTTTGTCTGGATTGTAACCGGCTATATGTGGGTTGTTTTCTTTGTCTGGATTGTAACCGGCTATAATGTGGTTGTTTACTTTGTCTGGATTGTAACCGGCTATAATGTGGTTGTTTTCTTTGTCTGGATTGTAACCGGCTATGTGTGTGTTGTGTTCTTTGTCTGGATTGCAATTTAATTATTCCCATACTATATGTGCATGCTAGTATTCTATGTGGGTAATACCTTCGTCATTTAAGCTGCTATGGAAGTTATTGGTGGAGTGGTATTTGTCGTTGAGGGATCTGGGCTATCCATGTATTCATACGGGTAAGCACATATTCTGCATATTAGTTTGAGTTTCTGCTTAATCTCTGCACCGGTGATTTTAAATGATTCTTTTCTGTTCCTTGTACTAGTTTATCCAGCGACGAAGACATGCATATGAAAGTATTTAAGAATTTGAGTTGGTCGACACTGACTGATATGTATTTGTCTAATTGTTCGTAATACAAGTTAGGTGTTAGGATGTCTGAGCTATTTTGTGTATAATCAGACTACAATCATTTGCTCTGAAATTATGAAATACAACATAAATTGCAGCTTCATCTGGTTATAGTTTCAGTTTGCGATGGTTTTGCTGAATTAACCATTGCAAATCCAACATTGTGTTGAATTTTGGTATCCGTTTTGATCTTCATCTGTCATTGTTATTGTTCGGGGTGCGAGAAGCTCTTATTTAGGCTGCTTTATTCCGGCCTCTGTATATGACTGTGTTATCTGTTTTGCCGTAATACCGGATAACATGTTATCCAAATCCACATGCTTCATGTACACTTTTGATTTCACATTTAATTCCAGCTTGGGATGACAGGTGCGTTATTATTCCTTCGAAATCAGCGTAAATAACGTATGTAACTGACATTTGGATTATATTGGTTTTTAATTAGATATGGCTGTTTTTTGCAGGCACTTCTATATTTAGTGGACTTGCTTTGATGTGTTCGCAGTATTCTTTGTTATTGCTGATTAGGTCTTCTTTTGCGAAGCCGTGGATACAGCGATCACAAAAGTAGGTTTGACATTTATGTTTGTTTTTGTTATGTAAAAGACTGTCCAGATATTTGATCAAACAGTCGTTGTAGTGTGTTTTCTTTGGTTTATTCTTGTCGTCGTTAGTGTCGTAGTTTTCATCTATGACTGTATCTTAATCGCTATCAATCAATGTCTTTTCTGACTAAACACAGTTTGATTCTGGACACTTCTTTTAGTCTTTAAGATATGTAATATGGAAATATGGTTACCTATTCTGTTTCTGTTATTGTGTATCCGTATGAGTTGATAATATGCCATTCATATTTAACGTGCATTCTGGGTAACTGCATACTATTTCCGAATGCTTTTTCGCTGGGTTAACAGCTGATTTAAGTGCTTTTCTAAGACATTCTATATCTTTGTCATTGACGTTAATGATTGGTTTTCTGCAATGTTAACACCTTAGGTAATTCAATGTATGACTAACCCTTCAGCGGTACATACTTTGTGCAATTGAGAAACATTTTCGAATACAACTCGCTTACTCTACTGGTTTCTAAAAATGTATAGTGGTCGCTGATGACTATTCCTGTTACATGCTTTCTTTCACATCGTCTTGAAACATCTAGATAATATAACTGAGTTGGAACTTCAAAAGATTTTTATTCCTTCAGTTCTGCAGCTATCTGTTTTTCCATAATCGATTGCGTGTCGGCTAGTAATACGTGTGGGTCTTTATAGTCTGTTACTGACAGCTGACACACTTTGAAATAAATGTAGCTGCATTTGTGGTTACTGCTAGTTTTAGGTGGGTTGCAGATGGTCAGACTGGTTCAGTCACTAATGTAGGCACCTTGTCTGCTGGCCTCGCTTTCCTCTTATGTTATTTCTTTTCTCTACATATTTTTATTTGCAGATTGGCTAATGCCGTTGAGGCTTGGACGGGAGCAGATGGTTGGGATGGTTACAGATTAGTCGATGCCTTGTTTAATGCACTATTGTTCCTTCTTTGTACAGATTTAATAAAAACCTACTCGATCTTCTTTTCCCATTGTTTTCCTTTTTTGTTTATACATATATATATATCTTCTTAAGTTATGTAAATTCCTTACGATTGGCAATCCAGCCCGTGTGAGACACGAGACACAACAGATACATCAGATACTTGTTATTCACATAGCTTCAGATTGAAACAAAACAAAATGTATATGCCTTGTATTGTTTGTACTAAAGGTACGTCTGCAAAATCCCTGTTTGTATGGAATGTGAGGGAGGTGCTGTGAGATATTTATATTTGCACAAATGAGTGTAATCTGTTCAGAAATATAGACTACTAGCTGGGTACAAATACCAAAATACATCTGTTGGTGCACACACTAGCGCATATGCATTATATTTATTCTTTTTATTATTCTTACAATGTTTTAATCCCTTTGACCTGAACTAATACGTATGTTCGCCGAGAAATAATGTGCGGGTGCCCATACTTCTGCGCCGTTGTTAGAAGTTAATACTATAGATTCACCGTAAGATATATTCAGTAACTAATGTACAGGTGCCCATACTTCTGCGTCGTCATTAGAAGTTAATACTAGAGATTCACCGTGAGATATATTCGGTAACTAATGTGCAGGTGCCCATACTTATGCGTCGTCGTTAGAAGTTAATACTAGAGAATCACCGTTGTGTCTGTTTTCTGTGTATGAATTAATTATAGTATGGAAGAATTGCATGCATTGGTTGATGAAGACTAATCATCTCACTGATGGGTATTTCGAATATCTTTCCTGACAGTCAGGTTAATGTTTAATATAGATTTCAGATTACTCTGATATCTTAAATTTCCCCTAACGAATCGATTGTTTTATTGAGTAATGTGATATATTGTATTGTTTCTATATTGTTTTTATATTATCATAACATGTATAGTTGTATGTTTTAGGCCAACTGTAATAGGAACATAAAGTATATGAACTTACGCCAGGATTGTTGTAATGTGACCCCTGTGACATATACAATGCTTTTACGATGCTTCTGTGCTATTTTGATCATTTTTCGATGTTTTTCAATAGCATAAAATATATTACTCACACATTCTAATCAATATTATTCCTTACCATCATTAAAACCACCACCGAGTTTCCGAGAACCTATCATTCTCACACACCAGACATCGCTAAGAAAACCACAGGTTTTTGAACCAGTTTGTCACAGATCCTGAGTAGTGTTTTTGTATGCAAACATGTACGTAACTACTATAGCTAAGCATGTACCATTTTGCATGCTTTCCATCATAAATAGGTTCCTCATATTATGAGGTATGATGTATTGGGGTATGGTCCAAACTCCCAGTTACATATATATCGGTCAGGTTGTATTACAGGTGTGTACATATGTGGTGGCTGTATTAGACTGTAAACAAGTAAGGTTATGTGATATAAAGATACATGTATATTACACCGTCAGTGAAATACAATTTCTTACCGCAAAATAGCTCATCATTCCCGTCTGAACAGTCGTCAATGCAATCGCAAAGTGTACCACATCCTTCAGCAATGTCATCACATAAAGCTTGACCACTTGGACATGTACGCACTACAATATAGTTATGTAAAGTGTAGCACATCCTTCAGCAATGTTATCACATAAAGCTTGACCACTCGGACATCTAACTGCTACAATATAGTTATGTAAAGTGTAGCACATCCTTCAACAATGTTATCACATAAAGCTTGATCACTTGGACATCTAAACGCTACAATATAGTTATGCAAAGTGTAGCACAACCTGCAACAATGTTATCACATAAATCTTGACCACTCGGACATCTAAACGCTACAATATAGTTATGCAAAGTGTAGCACATCCTGCAACAATGTTATCACATAAACCTTGACCACTTGGATATCTAAACGCTACAATATAGTTATGTAAAGTGTAGCACACTTAGTTTGATTATCTGTGATTAGATGAGTCTCTTATAATTCTTTTATAATGAATGGTGTTGTACTTTGCCACGATAATGTGTTGTGTATAGTTTATGTATTGTACAACGATGAAACTGAAATAAAGATTAAATCTACGTATTATTATTTGAGAATGGCTGCACGGTGCGATTTTCCTAAACTATGATACATTCAAAATGCACCATGAAGGCCTGACATCAACATTTAATACATACAACAATTCATTTCGTCTGAGTTGTCTGAACATTCAGTTACACCGTCACATGGGACTGCACAGTCTACATCACTGCTAGCACATAATGTTTGATTGCCCGTGCACGTTGGTGCTAAAAATAGAGACACAAGCTATATATGTTGTATATTAAGTAGTATGTTATGTGTTCCAATGAATTGTAGCCAGTCATCAATTAAATAAAATGTGTATTATTCCACTTGTTGAAAACAGTGCAATAACACATTTGTATTGCTCACTGCTTAGTTCTGGACCGAATAATGCATATGCCGAGTGACAGACTAACTCGAAGCATTTCCAATTTCCCTTTGTAAGCTGTTTTCAAGAAGTTGCGATTATTTATATCTAACACTATAATTAGTGTTATGATTATAGTAATATGCTATGTAGTATATCGTGTTGAATCTGAACCAGGTTATTATGTCATTTCTGTTTTTTTATAGAATATGTGGGTGTGGGTGGGGTATTTATGTTCCATTAAGATGTTAATATAAACAATTTGCATGTACCTAGTACTGTTTTCCTTAGCGCCGACATAGGCTGCTATATCCACCTGTGTGAAATACCACGTGGTGGACATTATGTTCTACACCCACTAAACACATATCTATTTTAGTATTTAATAGTATTAACGTTAATAATTAATGGTTAATTTTGTGATTGAGTCCATCATGTTTCATCGGAACATCATAGCTCATTCCTGACCCAGTACCCATGGTGTATTTACATGTGGTGAACCCGCATGATGCAGTGTTAAACACACCAGTCTGAACGCCTGTAACATCGGAACATCATAGCTCATTCCTAACCCAGTACCCATGGTGTATTTACATGTGGTGAACCCGCATGATGCAGTGTTAAACACACCAGTCTGAACGCCTGTAACATCGGAACATCATAGCTCATTCCTAACCCAGTACCCATGGTGTATTTACATGTGGTGAAAGCCTGTAAGACGCAGCATAAAACTATTCCAGCACATAGCGACCAGATACCACACGTGCAAATCAGATTCCACACGTGCAAAGCCAGGTACCACACGTGCAAATCAGATTCCACACGTGCAAAGTCAGGTACCACACGTGCAAATCAGATTCCACACGTGCAAAGTCAGGTACCACACGTGCAAATCAGATTCCATACGTGAAAAGTCAGGTACCACACGTGCAAATCAGATTCCATACGTGCAAAGTCAGATACCACACGTGCAAATCAGATTCCATACGTGCAAAGTCAGGTACCACACGTGCAAATCAGATTCCATACGTGCAAAGTCAGGTACCACACGTGCATACTCAGGTACCACACGTGCAAAGCCAGGTACCACACGTGCAAATCAGATTCCATACGTGCAAAGTCAGGTACCACCGTGCAAGCCAGGTACCACGGTGCAAGTCGTCCCACACGTGCAAAGCCAGGTACCACGCGTGCAAAGTCGGCGTCCACACGTGCAAAGTCAGGTACCACACGTGCAAATCCAGGTACCACGCGTGCAAAGTCAGATTCCATGCGTGTAAAGTCAGATACCACACGTGCAAAGTCGGATTCCACACGTACAAAGGCAAGTATCACACGTGCAAAGCCAGGTACCACGCGTGCACAGCCAGGTACCACACGTGCAAAGCCAAGTACCACCCGTGCAAAGCATCGAGAACGAAAATGTGCTAATCTACTACTTTCAACCCAGTGGAATAATGTATAGTTAGAATTCTCCGATACCAGCCGGTCTGCAGCTTCGTTCTCTATCAAAGACAAATGATAAATGGTTATACTTATGCAAGACATTTTGCCAATCGCTTACGGAGATTCGGGATAGTGGAGTACTTGCTATTACCCAAGAAATGGGCGTGGTCAAATTGCACATAGCAGTCACACAAGCAAATCTCGCGAGAGGAGTTGGCCGTATTCAGAGACAGATAGATAATCATACACCCATCGTTCTGATGTCACAAACTCTAAAACACTATAATAAAGCAAAGTTAACCCATTTGAGTCTGGATACCGTTCAAACAGTACTTGCAAAGAACATAGAGCCAGATCAGCTGTCACGGAACGTGCCGTCTGATCAGGCTCTATGTTGTTTGTTATTCAGATAATATTGCTAAGACACTTGTTCGATCCCCCATCTGACCATAATAAAATTAAGTCTTTCAGATGGGACATTAAACCGAGGTCTCGTGTCGGTGCTTTACACCGTACACGTAAAAGAACCAGATTAGTCTCTGGAATGGGTCTCTCTCAGTATCATTGCACTATCCTCCAAAAATCTAAAATGACTAATCTCTTCAGGAGGCGTCGCTAATATGGGCAACCGGTAGCGACGATAAATAAACGTAAAACACACACATAAGACACTTGTCTATGTAGCAAACAACATAGTTCCTTATCAGCATGCAGCGTTACGCTGCGGCTGATCTGGATCTATGTTGTTTGCAAAAGCCTGTACATGTATCCAGAATGAAATGAGTTAAGCATGACGTGTTTGACTATTTTTACACATGAATGTAGGATAAAGTGAATATATAGCGCCTCCAGTAGTTGTAGATAAGGATTATCCCACATGAGTGTTGAAGAGGCTCTGCCAAGTTCTTTGCACGTATCTTCAGTCCGAGGGTGGACTGTCCTTATCTGCAACTCAGAGCGGCTTAACTATTCTCCTACAATTCATTTTCCGGTACGGCTCGAACGCTTTCATAATGTGCGAAGCGTTCTGATGAGCCATATTAACATTCACATAGAATTAACAAACACAATATTATGGTACAGTATGAAACAATTTCGGCAAATAAAATACATGCCAATTGAACTAAGGTAATAACTAACACACCATTCGAAATAGTCTCCGTGGGTTAGGGCGTCCGCCTACGGAGCGGAAGGTTCGAATCTCGTCAGGGGCTCGTTCTGATATAGCCGTTTGGTGAACTGCCAGCTAGTTAAATAATGGTTACCGATTGCCTACCAGCCTGGCGCCTGACATACAAGCATAGGAATCGGGAAGTACTGATGTTCATAAAAAGAGGTGTAACATAAGTCAGAACTGACTGGCCCTTTAAATAGCCGTGGAACTATAATAAACAAACAGTTTACTTAATTACTTTTTAGTCTAAAATCGGTTTTAAGATATCAAATCGACACACACAATGGCGGCTTTAATTAGGTTGTATATACGTAAAGAACCGGAAGTGCATCACAGGTCTGATGATAATTAATATAGTGCATTCGTTTTGTTAATACATCCATTTTCATGACAGGCAGTGTTTGAGTTTTTTGAGAAATGATGTGACTTGTGAATACTTCAGACTAGATGATCTGTAGAAACGATGTGATTGAAGAAGTCTGACAATTAACCAGTCGTCAATTGCCATATCGCTCCGCCACTAAGATCACATGGCCATGTTACGCGAAACCTCCGACAAACAAATACAATATGACTATGTGATATATAGAACTATATGGACTGAACCAAGAATATAGATATATAACACATGTCAGGATTGACAACATTACGTTTCTAATTTGCCTGACATATTTGTCTGGTGGTATGCTATAAAAGTAGTAGATAATAATAATAACCTGTTAGTGGTAGATTTAAAATCACATGCCCCTGGCGGTGTATGTTCGCATCATACTGGTGTGTTGAGTGTGGCATATTGCATCAAATCGATATTAGATGCTAAAGACAATAATTCATTAAATGAAATATGACAAGTAATATACTTATAATAGAGATATTACCACAGGTAGCTTCGTCTTCTCCATTGCTACATTCGGGTGTCCCGTTACAGAGCGTGGCACACATAGTCGTTCCGCTACATATCATCTGACCCGAGGAACAAACCGGCGCTGTAAGGACGACACGTTAATGCACAAGGTCGATAGATGATACTTTTATTCATGTACATTTATAGTATGCTAAGACATAATACATTTAAATATTTTCACAACTTGAGAGTTCCCGGGATTCTGTACAACGTACTATGCGACATGTATTAGTCTCTACACGCAGTGAACGTTGTTGTTACTTGATGTCTTTCTTGGGGATAGTCAATACGCATATAAAACTTGCAAGGTACATCTATGTTTGAGTGGAAAAGTCGTGGAATTCAAATCGTTTGCTTTGTTTGTACTCTGTACAGATTCGTACCCCTACTGAGGTTTGCAGTTTGGTCAATCAATTTACGTCAAATAATCGATATTTGATATAAATGCCGAGATGTTACGGTCGTTTATTTCAAATCGTTTACCGTTACCGATACAAGTTGGTTCGTATCCCACTGTGTTGTGACCAATCAAATTGCATCGACTGATCGATATTGGGAGCCAGATACATGTGTGTTTTACGTTTATTTATCGTCGCTACCAGTTGCCCATATGAGCCACGCCTCCTGAAGAGATTAGTCATCTTAGATATTTTGGAGGATAGTGCAATGATACAGACATAGTCTAATCTGGTTCTTTTACGTGCACGGTGTACAGCACCGACACGAGACCTCGGTTTAATGTCCCATCTGAAAGACCGTTAAATTTATTAGGGTCAGACGGGGGATCGAATCTGCGACCCCTAGATTACCAGTCCAGCGTGTTACCACTGGACTACATATCCGTCAGATACATAATACTCTACCAAGACGTAGCAATATCCTTATAATAGAGATGTTACCACAGCTGGCTTCGTCCTCTCCATTGCTACATTCGGGTGTCCCATTACAGAGCGTGGCACAGATAGTCGTACCGCTACATATCATCTGATCCGAGGAACAAACAGGCGCTGTAAGGACAAAACATTAATGCACAAGGTCGATAGATGATACTATTATTCATGTACATTAAAATGTTATAGTATGCTAAGACATAATACATTTAATATGTTCACAACTTGAAAGTTCCCGGGATTCTGTACAACGTACCATTGGCGTACCGGTAATCGGCCGTATAATGCTTTTCGGTGAATGTCTTCTAGTCAATCTCTTTTACGGCAAGTGGAATACTATTACTAAGTAAAATGATCATTTCTTAAGGAGAGGACAATCATAAGCTATACAGCTTTCTGTCCAATTCCTTATATCAGTTGTTGTAAATAATCATGTATTGACAGAAAATAAAAAAATAAATATATTTAAACTAATGATCATTTCTGCATTTAATGCAATTATCTAAACTGAGATTGCATAACAAAATTAATGTTCAAAATAAAATACACATTCACTGGCTTGTGATTTCAACATGGCGTCGAAACAAGTACCTATTATCGGCCGACCTTGAACAATCATGTGTCATAGTCATTCCGCTACATATAATCTGATCCGATGAACCGGCGCTGGCATGACAACATCTCTCCGGCGTAAGTTCTATGTTTTTGGACATGTATATTTATCCTATGCTAGGACGTAATCAATTGAATATGACGGCTTTTGGATTATGTACACTCGGCCAATGAGAGAGATCAATTAAAAGGTTACGATAATGTCGTTAAGATGGGTGTGTAACAGTAGCACACGCTAATTTAAGCTATGCTGACTTCATTGTTTCTACAGTTGAATATAGACGTGAACTATGTTGCCATAGAAGGGAGTTATGTTTATGTGAATTCCACATTGCATATTCTCTCCGTCGTGGCGATGTATTTCATAAGGAATAAGTTCTCGAGAGTGATAAAATATAAGTTTTATGAACTTGTTTCGCAATCGAGCCAAAATAAACTTGCATACAGAATGGAAGCTACGTTGATATATAATGGAGATATGTTGATATAAAATGGAACGGAGTAGATATATAATGGAGATATGTTGATATGAAATGGAACGGAGTAGATATAGAATGGAGATATGTTGATATGAAATGGAACGGAGTAGATATAGAATGGAGATATGTTGATATGAAATGGAACGGAGTAGATATATAATGGAGATATGTTGATATGAAATGGAACGGAGTAGATATAGAATGGAGATATGTTGATATGAAATGGAACGGAGTAGATATATAATGGATCTATGTTGATATGTAATGGAGCTATATTGATACAGAAGGGATATATGTTGATCTAAAAGAGAGCTATGCTGTTATAGTAGGGGTATCTGTTAATATATATGGATACATGTTGACCTCTTGAGCCCTCGCTTCTCACCAATGCATATGTTTAATGGAGCTGTGATGATATAGAAGGGATACATGTTGATATATAAGGGACATATTTTGATATATAATGGAGAAATGTTGATATATATATTAAATGGACACTATTATTAATTGATGGTAAATTAACTAAGGTATACATCTTAATACTTCAATGCATACGCATTCCATGTGTACAATGTGATGTTTAAACAGTTTGTGTATTTATCAACGCATTCCACGTTTCCAATGCCTGAATATTTTCTGGATAGTTTGTGTATATATCTTAATTTATGGCTACCCATCTAACATAATTATCGAACAATGGTTTGCACATGGTTGTTTTAGCTCTATTGCTGAATATGTTTGCAAATTAGATTATTCGCTCTTGAGACATCAGTCCTGATGACAGGACTCGAGCACACCACCTCTCCGTTACATAGCGGACACCGAAACCATTACATCACACCGACTCCTCATGAACACACGCCATCGTGTAACCATGTTTCAACATACGAACATTACCAAGTTTCCAATATGAAAGTGTACCTCCCTCTAATTAACTGCGTATGAAACATCCAAAGTGTGCATTTTGTATTCCTTCTATCTGGATAAATAGTTCTACCATTATAATGATTACAAGTACAATATCTAACGCGAACTTCGCATTGTCTCATACATACCACAGTAGAACTCGTCAATTCCATCTGGGCATGTTGCCTCTCCGTCACACAAAGTTGCACACGTCACCATATCAGAACACACGATTTCCGACCGTTTACATTTGATGCCTACATCATAAATCGGTGATAAGTACAATGTAGACACAATTATGTGGTACATGAGTCATATTTCGACGTATCACTTATGTAAAAATATACATTGGTTTAAACAATATGTTATTCGATACAACACAGGATATAATACATGACTAGTTAGGATTGGCTTAATGTGGTATACTAGCTTAACACACTGACAAATGACCACATTCGCGCTTTCATCCTCTGGCGGATTGGGTTATATCGCTAGTGGATTGGGCTATATCGCTGGTGGATTGGGCTATATCGCTAGTGGATTGGGCTATATCGCTAGCGGGTTGGGCTATATCGCTATCGGATTGGGCTATATCGCTAGTGGACTGTGCTATATCGCTAGTAGATTGGGCTATATAACTAGTGGATTGGGCTATATCGCTAGTGGATCGGGCTATATCGCTAGTGGATTGGGCTATATCGCTTGAGGATTGGGCTATATCGCTGGTGGATTGGGCTATATCGCTTGTGGAGTGTGCTGTATCGCTGATGGATTGTGCTGTATCGCTGGTGGATTGGGCTATATTGCTGGTGGATTAGGCTATATCGCTGGTGGATTGTGGTGTATCGTTGGTGGATTGTGCTGTATCGCTGGTGGATTGGGCTATATCGCTGGTGGATTGTGCTGTATCGCTGGTGGATTGGGCTATATCGCTAGCGGATTGTGCTATATCGCTGGTGGATTGTGCAGTATCGCTGGTGGATTGGGCTATATCTCTGGTGGATTGGGTAATTGCTTTGGTGGATTGGGCTATATCGCTGGTGGATTGTGCTATATCGCTATCGGATTGAGCTATATCGCTAGCGGATTGGGCTATATCGCTAGTGGATTGGGCTATATCGCTGGTGGATTGGGCTATATCGCTGGCGGATTGGGCTATATCGCTAGTGGATTGGGCTATATCGCTGGTGGATTGGGCTATATCGCTAGTGGACTGTGCTATATCGCTAGTAGATTGGGCTATATAACTAGTGGATTGGGCTATATCGCTAGTGGATCGGGCTATATCGCTAGTGGATTGGGCTATATCGCTAGCGGATTGGGCTATATCTCTGGTGGATTAGGCTATATCGCTTGAGGATTGGGCTATATCGCTGGTGGATTGGGCTATATCGCTTGTGGAGTGTGCTGTATCGCTGATGGATTGTGCTGTATCGCTGGTGGATTGGGCTATATCGCTGGTGGATTAGGCTATATCGCTGGTGGATTGTGGTGTATCGTTGGTGGATTGTGCTGTATCGCTGGTGGATTGGGCTATATCGCTGGTGGATTGTGCTGTATCGCTGGTGGATTGGGCTATATCGCTAGCGGATTGTGCTATATCGCTGGTGGATTGTGCAGTATCGCTGGTGGATTGGGCTATATCTCTGGTGGATTGGGTAATTGCTTTGGTGGATTGGGCTATATCGCTGGTGGATTGTGCTATATCGCTATCGGATTGAGCTATATCGCTAGCGGATTGGGCTATATCGCTAGTGGATTGGGCTATATCGCTGGTGGATTGGGCTATATCGCTGGCGGATTGGGCTATATCGCTAGTGGATTGGGCTATATCGCTGGTGGATTGGGCTATATCGATAGTGGATTGGGCTATATCGCTGGTGGATTGGGCTATATCGCTGGCGGATTGGGCTATATCGCTAGTGGATTGGGCTATATCGCTAGCGGATTGTGCTATATCGCTGGTGGATTGTGCAGTATCGCTGGTGGATTGGGCTATATCTCTGGTGGATTGGGTAATTGCTCTGGTGGATTGGGCTATATCGCTGGTGGATTGTGCTATATCGCTATCGGATTGAGCTATATCGCTAGCGGATTGGGCTATATCGCTAGTGGATTGGGCTATATCGCTGGTGGATTGGGCTATATCGCTGGCGGATTGGGCTATATCGCTAGTGGATTGGGCTATATCGCTGGTGGATTGGGCTATATCGATAGTGGATTGGGCTATATCGCTGGTGGATTGGGCTATATCGCTGGCGGATTGGGCTATATCGCTAGTGGATTGGGCTATATCGCTAGTGGATTGTGCTATATCGCTAGTGGATTGGGCTATATCGCTAGTGGATTGGGCTATATCGCTGGTGGATTGCTATATCGCTAGTGGATTGGGCTATTCGCTGGATTGGCTAATCGCTAGTGGATTGGGCTATATCGCTAGTGGATTGGGCTATATCGCTAGTGGATTGGGCTATATCGCTAGTGGATTGGGCTATATCGCTAGTGGATTGGGCTATATCGCTAGTGGATTGGGCTATATCGCTAGCGGATTGGGCTATATCGCTAGTGGATTGGGCTATATCGCTGGTGGATTGGGCTATATCGCTGTGGATTGGGCTATATCGCTGTGGATTGGGCTATATCGCTGTGGATTGTGCTATATCGCTAGTGGATTGGGCTATATCGCTAGTGGATTGGGCTATATCGCTAGTGGATTGGGCTATATCGCTGTGGATTGGTCTATATCGCTATCGTTGGGCTATATCGCTGGATTGGGCTATATCGCTAGTGGATTGGGCTATATCGCTGGTGGATTGGGCTATATCGCTAGTGGATTGGGCTATATCGCTGGTGGATTGGGCTATATCGCTGGTGGATTGGGCTATATCGCTAGTGGATTGGGCTATATCGCTAGTGGATTGGGCTATATCGCTAGTGGATTGGGCTATATCGCTGGTGGATTGGGCTATATCGCTGGTGGATTGGGCTATATCGCTAGTGGATTGGGCTATATCGCTAGTGGATTGGGCTATATCGCTAGTGGATTGGGCTATATCGCTGGTGGATTGGGCTATATCGCTAGTGGATTGGGCTATATCGCTAGTGGATTGGGCTATATCGCTAGTGGATTGGGCTATATCGCTGTGTTGTGCTATTCGCTAGTGGATTGGGCTATATCGCTAGTGGATTGGGCTATATCGCTAGTGGATTGGCTTATCGCTGTGGATTGGGCTATATCTCTGGTGGATTGGGTAATTGCTTTGGTGGATTGGGCTATATCGCTGGTGGATTGTGCTATATCGCTATCGGATTGAGCTATATCGCTAGCGGATTGGGCTATATCGCTAGTGGATTGGGCTATATCGCTGGTGGATTGGGCTATATCGCTGGCGGATTGGGCTATATCGCTAGTGGATTGGGCTATATCGCTGGTGGATTGGGCTATATCGATAGTGGATTGGGCTATATCGCTGGTGGATTGGGCTATATCGCTGGCGGATTGGGCTATATCGCTAGTGGATTGGGCTATATCGCTAGCGGATTGTGCTATATCGCTGGTGGATTGTGCAGTATCGCTGGTGGATTGGGCTATATCTCTGGTGGATTGGGTAATTGCTCTGGTGGATTGGGCTATATCGCTGGTGGATTGTGCTATATCGCTATCGGATTGAGCTATATCGCTAGCGGATTGGGCTATATCGCTAGTGGATTGGGCTATATCGCTGGTGGATTGGGCTATATCGCTGGCGGATTGGGCTATATCGCTAGTGGATTGGGCTATATCGCTGGTGGATTGGGCTATATCGATAGTGGATTGGGCTATATCGCTGGTGGATTGGGCTATATCGCTGGCGGATTGGGCTATATCGCTAGTGGATTGGGCTATATCGCTAGTGGATTGTGCTATATCGCTAGTGGATTTGGCTATATCGCTAGTGGATTGGGCTATATCGCTAGTGGATTGGGCTATATCGCTAGTGGATTGGGCTATATCGCTAGTGGATTGGGCTATATCGCTAGTGGATTGGGCTATATCGCTGGTGGATTGTGCTATATCGCTAGTGGATTGGGCTATATCGCTAGTGGATTGGGCTATATCGCTAGTGGATTGGGCTATATCGCTAGTGGATTGGGCTATATCGCTGGTGGATTGGGCTATATCGCTAGTGGATTGGGCTATATCGCTGGCGGATTGGGCTATATCGCTAGTGGATTGGGCTATATCGCTAGTGGATTGGGCTATATCGCTAGCGGATTGGGCTATATCGCTAGTGGATTGGGCTATATCGCTAGTGGATTGGGCTATATCGCTAGCGGATTGGGCTATATCGCTAGTGGATTGGGCTATATCGCTAGTGGATTGGGCTATATCGCTAGCGGATTGGGCTATATCGCTAGTGGATTGGGCTATATAGCTAGCGGATTGGGCTATATCGCTAGCGGATTGGGCTATATAGCTAGCGGATTGGGCTATATAGCTAGTGGACTGGGCTATATCGCTAGTTATATCGCTAGCGGAATGGGCTATATAGCTAGCGGATTAGGCTATATCGCTAGTGGATTGGGCTATATCGCTAGCTGATTGGGCTATATAGCTAGCGGATTGGGCTATATCGCTGGTGGATTGGGCTATATCGCTGGCGGATTGGGCTATATCGCTGGGGGAAAATGGATGCAGTCTGTAGAATTATAGATTGTATATATGGCATATAATTATGGAAGTTGTGAAAAAATGCTAAGAACTAACTGTTTATTGAATCACAACGATATACAATATCACGGCCCCATGTCACAGGTACGGAATACAAAAACTATATACACTATCACGGCCCCAATATCACGGCCCCATATGGAATGTGGTACGAAGTGCAAAAGCGTAGACAAATACACGATTGAAAGTGGTGAAAACAATGTATCTCTCTATAGATACGTAGTGCAAACACGTACATAGATATTCGACTCACGTGTTTTGGTGCCATACATAATTATCTCTCTTCGATAGCTAGAGATACGGAGTGGGGAAAGGTAGACAGCCGCACAGTTCTCGGATTCAAGTAACCCAACTAGCGTCCATCGTCTGTTTACATGACAAATGATTGCAGATCCTTTTCTTGCCTATTTAATATATAAATTGTTACGCAATAATTATAGTGTCACTCATTAATTCATTCACAATCTGAAAATTACCATCATACGAACACCATAGAAACAAAGTATTGTTGACAGACAGGTATGTACGAACACAACGAGCATTGTGCTTTCTCAAATTTCCTGTGTGTTTAATATATATAATAATAGTATATCACCATGCAAGAATATGAAATATGAAACATTAAGTCTATGAACATTATCAAATATGGAAACAATTCAGCTGCAATATGTTTATAATATTTAGCTGCATATCAAACACAAGTTGTCCAATGTAGAAATGCTTCGTTACGATTTGATTAAAGCAGATGTATTTATTTCCACAGCATAAAATGTCGCATCGTCAGCATAGAGATTGGTAGACGATACTGTATCTCCTACTTAGGCACACCACATCTTATCATAGTTTCTGTACTTCACATAGAGTTTTACTACTACTATTTTTACTACTTGATAGCGATTGGATAAGTGGGATTAAAACAAGGCAGTACAAGGTGTGCTACATATCAAGCCCAAATAAAATAGCCAGCTTTAATTGCTTCTAGCCAATAACCAATCAGATAATGTTCGAATTTCAGTTTTACCGTTACAATTTTTGTTAGTACTAAGCTCTTGGAATATGTTTCATATTGTGTTGGTGTTATTTTTCCTTCTTCTATTCTATGTTCATAATTATGCGTTCTGTGCTGTCTTATCAATGTTAGTACCGCATTCGCTTTTGTGTGTATGTATTTGACTTTTTAACATGATAAAGATCACGGTCTCTAATTCCTGATAAATATCTGTAGAAATATCAGGCTGATAGTCTCGCTTAACCCGTTTTACTTGACATGCTAGTTGATAAAACATCCATTGATAAAAGCGTTGTTTTTGTAAGAACAGATAATTAGAGGTTATTAAACCGCGGAGGTGGGCCATTTGTGGATATTGGCGCACCCTATGGAGATATTGGCCCGAGCCGTTAGACCCGAGGTCCAATATCGGATAGGTGCGCCAATATCTACAAATGGCCCACCGCAGCCGTTTAATAACTTCTTTATTGCATACATAGCCGTATGTTTCTTCTGCTGTTATTTGCTTATTTCGCTCAGCCATTTTACCGTCAAGAGACAACAATCTGCAGACAACGACTTTAGTGTTGCTTCGGCGGCCATGTTTACACAATGTAGTTAATATGTTGTTGCTACCTGTGACACGTGCTCGTGATTCGTTCTCGGCGCATCCGATATTGGTCCGGCAGAGCCGAAAATCGAAATATTTTGCCCTCGTCGACCAGATATTTTGCTTTTCTACCATTAAATTTGTTAGTATTTCAATGATATTCCGGATATCCTAGCAATTCCAGTGGTCCCTGTTACACAATAATCGAAACTCCTGCGTCACTTCCGCGCATCATTGGCACGCATATATATGACACTTGATACGATTCTCTCATTGAATAAATTACATAGGTTAAAGAAGTCCTTGTGTGTTTGTATTCAATAGAATAGCCTTTAGTTTATCTTGTAGTCATACACCGTTTTGGTACCCGGGAATTATTAAATACAAGCAGCAAGTCAACAATAGATCACTGCAATCCAACGAACGCCTGTTTAAACCTACTTAAACACCCAGTAGTCGTTTAACTCCAATGTATACATATTAGCCCAGCAAACCCTGAGCGTCAACATTTCCTTAACATCACAACAACTCATTATATGCCTAACATAATTGTATCCACACAAACACTGTACCCGCATAGAACATGGCATTTCCATCCAATCTTATATCGACCTCCCGCACGAGCATTTATATCGAAAACACCAAGCGACTCTATAATGGACCGCCGTCCCCTACAGTTATATATTTTATAAATATCACGAACATGTATATACCGAGACCTAATGCTGTTACAATTGTATGACATGCTATTTTCTGTAGTTTCACAATTGTCTGGATGCTAGAAGCGATGGAGTATTGGGTTCCATTTTCTGTTTAAATTATAAGCGCTTCCCACCGTAATATGGTAGGAGCGATTGTCGATGCATTTAGCTGAATGTTTTGCACTCAAAACAAAAATTATGTTATTCAAGCTTATTTTCAAATTACTGCTGATAACGAACCTGTTGCAGCAATTTGAAATGACTATGTTTCTGGCTATCCATACTTACCATGCATGACCGCTCTCTCTGTGTCCAGATACACGTTCCATTATTATGTGGGCAATATCTGGAGGCTGCTATACGTACCGTCTGTTTACCGGGTACATCTGATAAACATAATATCTTTAAACTATAGATATTAATTTTGAGCTTCCATTTACAATGATTGGTTTATTAATCTTATAAAAATTCCAGTAGTATATAATAATTGTTAACTATTTACTAAATACTAATCACGTTCGCTATATTATATCATAATTATGGAGAGTGGCTTAGGACGTTGACTTCAAATCCCACTGGGCGTGTTGAATTATTTCATGTGATTTAACTATCCAGCTGGCTTGTGGAATGTGGTAATGTCAACTCGGGTTTCCGCCCACAACCTGCAATACTGCTCGGAGGGGCAACAGGTGTCTTCATCCAACAATAATAGCTGAAAAGTCGTCATATGACAACAGCAGGTGGTGTGACGCTATACCCCACAATCAAACACACAACATAGCATGGTTCGATCAACCGTCTGATCCTAATACAATTAACAGTCTTTCAGATGGGACGTTAAACTGAGGTCTCGTGTCCGTGCTTTACACCATCCACGTAAAAGAACCAAAGGAGACTATGTCTGTATTATGCACTATCCTCCAAAATCTAAAATGACTAATCTCTTCAGGAGGCGTCGCTCATATGGGCAACCGGTAGCGACGGTAACTAAACGTAAAACACACACACAACATAGCACTAAGTCGTGATAGCACAATGGTAGAACGTTCACTTCATGAGCGAATGTCCCGGAGTTCGCGCCCCGCTGGAGCAATAACGATTGTGCCATTAGGCAAGGCATTTACATTCCGCATGCTTCTTCTCTATCCCTTGTGGAGTCGATCAGGAAAGAGGTCTCGGGAGTGATTCATATAAGTTGTTGTAAGAACCTATTTCGCAATCGAGCTAAACTAAATGTGTATAAACTAAACAAACACATTTATGGACACGAATGACAATATTGTAGTAGTCTAGTAGTATACATCTACACTGTTATACTACGCACGTAACGTGCTTATTAATGTTTAATATATTTAGCGTGTGTGTATATGTAGTTGTTGAGAACTGGACGTGTAATACTGTATAATATTATATAATATAATTAAACAAGAGGTTATAACACGTTTTACAGATCTCAAGCTCGAGATCAAGTGATTTGATTGGTTGAGTTTAAGATTTCCACTGATATTGAAGAACATATTGGCCTGGATTATATACTACTCGGTTAATACATGTATGTGTTCACTGTATACGTCGGGATTATGTACTACTAGGTTAATACATGTATGTGTTCACTGTATATGTCGGGATTATATACGACTTGGTTAATACATGTATGTGTTCACTGTATACGTCGGGATTATATACTACCTGGTTAATACATGTATGTGTTCACTGTATACGTCGGGATTATATACTACTTGGTTAATACATGTATGTGTTCACTGTATATGCCGGATTATATACTACTTGGTTAATACATGTATGTGTTCACTGTATACGTCAGGATTACATACTACTTGGTTAATACATGTATGTGTTCACTGTATACGTCGGGATTATATACTACTTGGTTAATACATGTATGAGTTCACTGTATACGTCGGGATTATATAGTACTTGGTTAATACATGTATGTGTTCACTGTATACGTCGGGATTATATAGTACTTGGTTAATACATGTATGTGTTCACTGTATACGTCGGGATTATATACTACTTGGTTAATACATGTATGTGTTCACCGTATACGTCGGGATTATATACTACTTGGTTAATACATGTATGTGTTCACTGTATACGTCGGGATTATATACTACCTGGTTAATACATGTATGTGTTCACTGTATACGTCGGGATTATATACTACCTGGTTAATACATGTATGTGTTCACTGTATACGTCGGGATTATATAGTACTTGGTTAATACATGTATGTGTTCCTGTATACGTCGGGATTATATACTACTTGGTTAATACATGTATGTGTTCACTGTATACGTCGGGATTATATACTACTTGGTTAATACATGTATGTGTTCACTGTATACGTCGGGATTATATACTACTTGGTTAATACATGTATGTGTTCACTGTATACGTCGGGATTATATACTACCTGGTTAATACATGTATGTGTTCACTGTATACGTCGGGATTATATACTACTTGGTTAATACGTGCGTGAGTTCACTGTATACGTCGGGATTATATACTACTCGGTTAATACATGTATGTGTTCACTGTATACGTCGGTATTATATACTACTTGGTTAATACATGTATGTGTTCACTGTATACGTCGGGATTATATACTACTTGGTTAATACATGCATGAGTTCACTGTATACGTCGGGATTATATAGTACTTGGTTAATACATGTATGTGTTCACTGTATACGTCGGGATTATATACTACTTGGTTAATACATGTATGTGTTCACTGTATACGTCGGGATTATATACTACTAGGTTAATACATGTATGTGTTCACTGTATACGTCGGGATTATATACTACTTGGTTAATACGTGCATCAGTTCACTGTATATCTCGGGATTATATACTACTAGGTTAATACGTGCATGAGTTCACTGTATACATCGGGATTATATACTACCTGGTTAATACATGTATATGATCACTGTATACGTCGGGATTATATACTACCTGGTTAATAGATGTATGTGTTCACTGTATATGTCGGGATTATATACTACTTGGTTAATACATGTATGTGTTCACTGTATACGTCGGGATTATATAGTACTTGGTTAATACATGTATGTGTTCACTGTATACGTCGGGATTATATACTACTTGGTTAATACGTGCATCAGTTCACTGTATATGTCGAGATTATATACTACTAGGTTAATACGTGCATGAGTTCACTGTATACGTCGGGATTATATACTACTTGGTTAATACATGTATGTGTTCACTGTATACATCGGGATTATATACTACCTGGTTAATACATGTATATGATCACTGTATACGTCGGGATTATATACTACCTGGTTAATACATGTATGTGTTCACTGTATACGTCGGGATTATATACTACTCGGTTAATACATGTATGTGTTCACTGTATATGCCGGATTATATACTACTTGGTTAATACATGTATGTGTTCACTGTATACGTCAGGATTACATACTACTTGGTTAATACATGTATGTGTTCACTGTATACGTCGGGATTATATACTACTTGGTTAATACATGTATGAGTTCACTGTATACGTCGGGATTATATAGTACTTGGTTAATACATGTATGTGTTCACTGTATACGTCGGGATTATATAGTACTTGGTTAATACATGTATGTGTTCACTGTATACGTCGGGATTATATACTACTTGGTTAATACATGTATGTGTTCACCGTATACGTCGGGATTATATACTACTTGGTTAATACATGTATGTGTTCACTGTATACGTCGGGATTATATACTACCTGGTTAATACATGTATGTGTTCACTGTATACGTCGGGATTATATACTACCTGGTTAATACATGTATGTGTTCACTGTATACGTCGGGATTATATACTACCTGGTTAATACATGTATGTGTTCACTGTATACGTCGGGATTATATAGTACTTGGTTAATACATGTATGTGTTCCTGTATACGTCGGGATTATATACTACTTGGTTAATACATATATGTGTTCACTGTATACGTCGGGATTATATACTACTTGGTTAATACATGCATGAGTTCACTGTATACGTCGGGATTATATAGTACTTGGTTAATACATGTATGTGTTCACTGTATACGTCGGGATTATATACTACTAGGTTAATACATGTATGTGTTCACTGTATACGTCGGGATTATATACTACTTGGTTAATACGTGCATCAGTTCACTGTATATCTCGGGATTATATACTACTAGGTTAATACGTGCATGAGTTCACTGTATACGTCGGGATTATATACTACTTGGTTAATACATGTATGTGTTCACTGTATACATCGGGATTATATACTACCTGGTTAATACATGTATATGATCACTGTATACGTCGGGATTATATACTACCTGGTTAATAGATGTATGTGTTCACTGTATATGTCGGGATTATATACTACTTGGTTAATACATGTATGTGTTCACTGTATACGTCGGGATTATATAGTACTTGGTTAATACATGTATGTGTTCACTGTATACGTCGGGATTATATACTACTTGGTTAATACGTGCATCAGTTCACTGTATATGTCGAGATTATATACTACTAGGTTAATACGTGCATGAGTTCACTGTATACGTCGGGATTATATACTACTTGGTTAATACATGTATGTGTTCACTGTATACGTCGGGATTATATAGTACTTGGTTAATACATGTATGTGTTCACTGTATACGTCGGGATTATATAGTACTTGGTTAATACATGTATGTGTTCACTGTATACATCGGGATTATATACTACCTGGTTAATACATGTATATGATCACTGTATACGTCGGGATTATATACTACCTGGTTAATACATGTATGTGTTCACTGTATACGTCGGGATTATATACTACTCGGTTAATACATGTATGTGTTCACTGTATACGTCGGGATTATATACTACTTGGTTAATACATGTATGTGTTCACTGTATACGTCGGGATTATATACTACTAGGTTAATATATGTATGTGTTCACTGTATACGTCGGGATTATATACTACTAGGTTAATACATGTATGTGTTCACTGTATACGTCGGGATTATATACTACTTGGTTAATACATGTATGTGTTCACTGTATACGTCGGGATTATATACTACTTGGTTAATACATGTATGTGTTCACTGTATATGTCGGGATTATATACTACTTGGTTAATACATGTATGTGTTCACTGTATACGTCGGGATTATATAGTACTTGGTTAATACATGTATGTGTTCACTGTATACGTCGGGATTATATACTACTTGGTTAATACGTGCATCAGTTCACTGTATATGTCGAGATTATATACTACTAGGTTAATACGTGCATGAGTTCACTGTATACGTCAGGATTATATACTACTTGGTTAATACATGTATGTGTTCACTGTATACGTCGGGATTATATACTACTTGGTTAATACATGTATATGTTCCACTGTTTACGGGTAATTGGATAATATACATTTATTTAAATACCACACAGGGTATATACGAGTGTGTATATTACAATGCATGGTTATGCGCGATACACGCTGCTTGAATGGAGCAAGATGTGGAAGGCTCAGTATGGAACATTTAACATGCATGTGTCATTTAATATAATATTAGTATCGTTTAGTTAATGTTAAGAACTCATTATATTATTCAATATTATACATGGTCGTGTTCACCATTAGTAGACATGTATTATCATGTTACTGTATTGTTGACACATATACTGTCGACATCAAATAACAAGGGAGACACTATAAATGTGGGTTATAATTGATAATGTCGACATCCACTAACAAGAGAGAAACTATACATGTAAGTTATAGTTCATAATGGTGACAGCGACAAACTAAGGGAGAAACTATAAATGTAGGTAATAGTTCATAATGTCGACATCAACAAACTTAGGGAGATACTATACATGTAGCTAATTTCAACATGTTCAAAGCCACTACGACTAACCGTTCGAATTGCATATAGATACATACATATAGTTTACCGTTCGAATTGCATATAGATACATACATATAGTTTACCGTTCGAATTGCATATAGATACATACATATAGTTTACCGTTCGAATTGAATGTAGATACATGCATATAGCTTACCGTTCGGTATCGTATACATGCAGCTAACCGTTCATAATGTAGACAGCGACAAACAAAGGGAGATAATGTACTGTAGCTTACCATTCGCATCCCTATTAAAACCAGTCAGGATACATGTTTTCTGTGAAACCCTCGTATCCTTAATCGTGTTTGCCATTGTTGGTAGACGTCTGATGTTTACTCCATCAATTACAACCTTTTCGCTGGGCTCAATTATTACAATCTTGCCATTTTTAGTCTGGTAATTTAAAACATAATAAATTTAACATATATGTTTGTTGAAATATCTACAATAGTTCCTTCGATCAGCAATTCCAAAATAGGTCAAGATAATGTAGATTATAATAATATTTTTAATACAACAATCTAATTAGTATGTGATTTAAAAAGTGAGCTTTATCAAAAAAGAGAAGATATGATAATTTGACAATTATGTACCCAGTTACTATTTATAAAATATTGGATCATTCAATTTATGACCAACTATGTATCAAACATGTGGGTCTAATACACGCATTGACAATAAATATAAAATGTCATGCGTACTATATCCAACTTATTGTAACTTTCGCTTCGCTTGATATATCCAACTTGTTGTAACTTTAACTTGATATATCCAACTTGTTGTAACTTTAACTTGAGATATCCAACTTGTTGTAACTTTAACTTGAGACATCCAACTTGTTGTAACTTTAACTTGACATATCCAACTTGTTGTAACTTTAACTTGATATATCCAACTTGTTGTAACTTTAACTTGATATATCCAACTTGTTGTAACTTTAACTTGATATATCCAACTTGTTGTAACTTTAACTTGATATATCCAACTTGTTGTAACTTTAACTTGATATATCCAACTTGTTGTAACGTTAACTTGATATATTCAACTTGTTGTAACTTTAACTTGATATATCCAACTTGTTGTAACTTTAACTTGAGATATCCACTTGTTGTAACTTTACTTGATATTCCAACTTGTTGTAACTTTAACTTGAGATATCCAACTTTGTAACTTTAACTTGAGATATCAACTTGTTGTAACTTTAACTTGATATATCCAACTTGTTGTAACTTTAGCTTGATATATCCAACTTGTTGTAACTTTAACTTGATATATCCAACTTGTTGTAACTTTAACTTGATATATCCAACTTGTTGTAACTTTAACTTGATATATCCAACTTGTTGTAACTTTAACTTGATATATCCAACTTGTTGTAACTTTAACTTGATATATCCAACTTGTTGTAACTTTAACTTGATATATCCAACTTGTTGTAACTTTAACTTGATATATCCAACTTGTTGTAACTTTAACTTGATATATCCAACTTGTTGTAACTTTAACTTGATATATCCAACTTGTTGTAACTTTAACTTGATAAATCCAACTTGTTGTAACTTTAACTTGAGATATCCAACTTGTTGTAACTTTAACTTGAGATATCCAACTTGTTGTAACTTTAACTTGATATATCCAACTTGTTGTAACTTTAACTTGATATATCCAACTTGATGTAACTTTAACTTGAGATATCCAACTTGTTGTAACTTTAACTTGATATATCAAACTTGTTGTAACTTTAACTTGATATATCCAACTTGTTGTAACTTTAACTTGATAAATCCAACTTGTTGTAACTTTAACTTGAGATATCCAACTTGTTGTAACTTTAACTTGAGATATCCAACTTGTTGTAACTTTAACTTGATATATCCAACTTGTTGTAACTTTAACTTGAGATATCCAACTTGTTGTAACCTTAACTTGAGATATCCAACTTGTTGTAACTTTAACTTGATATATCCAACTTGTTGTAACTTTAACTTGATATATCCAACTTGTTGTAACTTTAACTTGAGATATCCAACTTGTTGTAACTTTAACTTGAGATATCCAACTTGTTGTAACTTTAACTTGATATATCCAACTTGTTGTAACTTTAACTTGAGATATCCAACTTATTGTAACGTTCGCTTGAGATATCCAACTTGTTGTAACTTTAACTTGATATATCCAACTTGTTGTAACTTTAACTTGATATATCCAACTTATTGTAACGTTCGCTTGAGATATCCAACTTATTGTAACGTTCGCTTGATATATCCAACTTATTGTAACGTTCGCTTGATATATCCAACTTATTGTAACGTTCGCTTGATATATCCAACTTATTGTAACGTTCGCTTGATATATTCAACTTATTGTACCGTTCGCTTGAGATATCCAACTTATTGTAACGTTCGCTTGAGATATCCAACTTATTGTAACGTTCGCTTGAGATATCCAACTTATTGTAACGTTCTCTTGATATATCCAACTTATTGTAACGTTCGCTTGATATATTCAACTTATTGTACCGTTCGCTTGAGATATCCAACTTATTGTAACGTTCGCTTGAGATATCCAACTTATTGTAACGTTCGCTTGAGATATCCAACTTATTGTAGCTTTCGCTTGATATATCCAACTTATTGTAACGTTCGCTTTGCTTGAGATATCCAACTTATTGTAACTTTCGCTTGATATATTCAACTTATTGTAACTTTCGCTTGATATATTCAACTTATTGTAACGTTCGCTTTGCTGAGATATCCAACTTATTGTAACTTTCGCTTGATATATTCAACTTATTGTAACTTTCGCTTGATATATCCAACTTATTGTAACGTTCGCTTGAGATATCCAACTTATTGTAACGTTCGCTTGATATATCCAACTTATTGTAACTTTCGCTCGAGATATCCAACTTATTGTAACGTTCGCTTGAGATATTCAACTTATTGTAACGTTCGCTTGAGATATCCAACTTATTGTAACGTTCGCTTGAGATATCCAACTTATTGTAACGTTCGCTTGAGATATCCAACTTATTGTAATGTTCGCTTGAGATATTCAACTTATTGTAACGTTCGCTTGAGATATCCAACTTATTGTAACGTTCGCTTGAGATATCCAACTTATTGTAACGTTCGCTTGATATATTCAACTTATTGTAACGTTCGCTTGAGATATCCAACTTATTGTAACGTTCGCTTGATATATCAACTTATTGTAACGTTCGCTTGAGATATTCAACTTATTGTAATGTTCGCTTGAGATATCCAACTTATTGTAATGTTCGCTTGATATATTCAACTTATTGTAACGTTCGCTTGATATATCCAACTTATTGTAACGTTCGCTTGAGATATCCAACTTATTGTAACGTTCGCTTGATATATCCAACTTATTGTAACGTTCGCTTGAGATATCCAACTTATTGTAACGTTCGCTTGAGATATTCAACTTATTGTAACGTTAGCTTGAGATATCCAACTTATTGTAACGTTCGCTTGAGATATCCAACTTATTGTAACGTTCGCTTGAGATATCCAACTTATTGTAACTTTCGCTTGAGATATCCAAATTATTGTAGCATTCGCTTGATATATTCAACTTATTGTAACGTTCGCTTGAGATATCCAACTTATTGTAACGTTCGCTTGATATATCCAACTTATTGTAACGTTCGCTTCGCTTGAGATATCCAACTTGTTGTAACTTTAACTTGATATATCCAACTTATTGTAACGTTCGCTTGAGATATCCAACTTATTGTAACGTTCGCTTGATATATCCAACTTATTGTAACGTTCGCTTGAGATATCCAACTTATTGTAATGTTCGCTTGATATATTCAACTTATTGTAACGTTCGCTTGAGATATCCAACTTATTGTAACTTTCGCTTGAGATATCCAAATTATTGTAGCATTCGCTTGATATATTCAACTTATTGTAACGTTCGCTTCGCTTGAGATATCCAACTTGTTGTAACTTTAACTTGATATATCCAACTTATTGTAACGTTCGCTTGAGATATCCAACTTATTGTAATGTTCGCTTGATATATCCAACTTATTGTAACGTTCGCTTGAGATATCCAACTTATTGTAACTTTCGCTCGATATATCCAACTTATTGTAACTTTCGCTTGAGATATCCAACTTATTGTAACGTTCGCTTGAGATATTCAACTTATTGTACCGTTCGCTTGAGATATCCAACTTATTGTAACGTTCGCTTGAGATATCCAACTTATTGTAACGTTCGCTTGAGATATCCAACTTATTGTAATGTTCGCTTGAGATATTCAACTTATTGTAACGTTCGCTTGAGATATCCAACTTATTGTAACGTTCGCTTGAGATATCCAACTTATTGTAACGTTCGCTTGATATATTCAACTTATTGTAACGTTCGCTTGATATATCCAACTTATTGTAACGTTCGCTTGATATATCAACTTATTGTAACGTTCGCTTGAGATATCCAACTTATTGTAACGTTCGCTTGATATATCCAACTTATTGTAACGTTCGCTTGATATATCCAACTTATTGTAACGTTCGCTTGATATATCCAACTTATTGTAACGTTCGCTTGATATATCCAACTTATTGTAACGTTCGCTTGAGATATCCAACTTATTGTAACGTTCGCTTGAGATATCCAACTTATTGTAACGTTCGCTTGATATATCCAACTTATTGTAACGTTCGCTTGATATATTCAACTTATTGTACCGTTCGCTTGAGATATCCAACTTATTGTAACGTTCGCTTGAGATATCCAACTTATTGTAACGTTCGCTTGAGATATCCAACTTATTGTAGCTTTCGCTTGATATATCCAACTTATTGTAACGTTGCTTGCTTGAGATATCCAACTTATTGTAACTTTCGCTGATATATTCAACTAATTGTAACTTTCGCTTGATATATTCAACTTATTGTAACGTTCGCTTTGCTTGAGATATCCAACTTATTGTAACTTTCGCTTGATATATTCAACTTATTGTAACTTTCGCTTGATATATCCAACTTATTGTAACGTTCGCTTGAGATATCCAACTTATTGTAACGTTCGCTTGATATATCCAACTTATTGTAACGTTCGCTTGAGATATCCAACTTATTGTAACTTTCGCTCGATATATCCAACTTATTGTAACTTTCGCTCGAGATATCCAACTTATTGTAACGTTGGCTTGAGATATTCAACTTATTGTACCGTTCGCTTGAGATATCCATCTTATTGTTACGTTCGCTTGAGATATCCAACTTATTGTAACGTTCGCTTGAGATATCCAACTTATTGTAATGTTCGCTTGAGATATTCAACTTATTGTAACGTTCGCATGAGATATCCAACTTATTATAATGTTCGCTTGAGATATCCAACTTATTGTAACGTTCGCTTGATATATTCAACTTATTGTAATGTTCGCTTGAGATATCCAACTTATTGTAACGTTCGCTTGATATATTCAACTTATTGTAACGTTCGCTTGAGATATCCAACTTATTGTAATGTTCGCTTGATATATTCAACTTATTGTAACGTTCGCTTGATATATCCAACTTATTGTAACGTTCGCTTGAGATATCCAACTTATTGTAACTTTCGCTCGAGATATCCAACTTATTGTAACGTTCGCTTGAGATATTCAACTTATTGTACCGTTCGCTTGAGATATCCATCTTATTGTTACGTTCGCTTGAGATATCCAACTTATTGTAACGTTCGCTTGAGATATCCAACTTATTGTAATGTTCGCTTGAGATATTCAACTTATTGTAACGTTCGCATGAGATATCCAACTTATTATAATGTTCGCTTGAGATATCCAACTTATTGTAACGTTCGCTTGATATATTCAACTTATTGTAATGTTCGCTTGAGATATCCAACTTATTGTAACGTTCGCTTGATATATTCAACTTATTGTAACGTTCGCTTGAGATATCCAACTTATTGTAACGTTCGCTTGATATATCCAACTTATTGTAACGTTCGCTTGAGATATCCAACTTATTGTAACGTTCGCTTGAGATATTCAACTTATTGTAACGTTCGCTTGAGATATCCAACTTATTGTAACGTTCGCTTGAGATATCCAACTTATTGTAACGTTCGCTTGATATATCCAACTTATTGTAACGTTCGCTTGAGATATCCAACTTATTGTAACGTTCGCTTGATATATCCAACTTATTGTAACGTTCGCTTGAGATATCCAACTTATTGTAACGTTCGCTTGAGATATCCAACTTATTGTAACGTTCGCTTGAGATATCCAACTTATTGTAACGTTCGCTTGAGATATCCAACTTATTGTAACGTTCGCTTGAGATATCCAACTTATTGTAACGTTCGCTTGAGATATCCAACTTATTGTAACGTTCGCTTGATATATTCAACTTATTGTAACGTTCGCTTGAGATATCCAACTTATTGTAACGTTCGCTTGAGATATCCAACTTATTGTAACGTTCGCTTGAGATATCCAACTTATTGTAACGTTCGCTTGAGATATTCAACTTATTGTAACGTTCGCTTGAGATATCCAACTTATTGTAACGTTCGCTTGAGATATCCAACTTATTGTAACGTTCGCTTGATATATTCAACTTATTGTAACGTTCGCTTGAGATATCCAACTTATTGTAACGTTCGCTTGATATATTCAACTTATTGTAACGTTCGCTTGAGATATCCAACTTATTGTAACGTTCGCTTGAGATATCCAACTTATTGTAACGTTCGCTTGAGATATCCAACTTATTGTAATGTTCGCTTGAGATATTCAACTTATTGTAACGTTCGCTTGAGATATCCAACTTATTATAACGTTCGCTTGAGATATCCAACTTATTGTAACGTTCGCTTGATATATTCAACTTATTGTAATGTTCGCTTGAGATATCCAACTTATTGTAACGTTCGCTTGATATATTCAACTTATTGTAACATTCGCTTGAGATATTCAACTTATTGTAATGTTCACTTGAGATATCCAACTTATTGTAATGTTCGCTTGATATATTCAACTTATTGTAACGTTCGCTTGATATATCCAACTTATTGTAACGTTCGCTTGAGATATCCAACTTATTGTAACGTTCGCTTGATATATCCAACTTATTGTAACGTTCGCTTGAGATATCCAACTTATTGTAACGTTCGCTTAAGATATTCAACTTATTGTAACGTTAGCTTGAGATATCCAACTTATTGTAACGTTCGCTTGAGATATCCAACTTATTGTAACGTTCGCTTGAGATATCCAACATATTGTAACTTTCGCTGGAGATATCCAAATTATTGTAGCATTCGCTTGATATATTCAACTTATTGTAACGTTCGCTTGAGATATCCAACTTATTGTAACGTTCGCTTGATATATCCAACTTATTGTGACGTTCGCTTCGCTTGAGATATCCAACTTGTTGTAACTTTAACTTGATATATCCAACTTATTGTAACGTTCGCTTGAGATATCCAACTTATTGTAACGTTCGCTTGAGATATCCAACTTATTGTAATGTTCGCTTGATATATTCAACTTATTGTAACGTTCGCTTGAGATATCCAACTTATTGTAACTTTCGCTTGAGATATCCAAATTATTGTAGCATTCGCTTGATATATTCAACTTATTGTAACGTTCGCTTCGCTTGAGATATCCAACTTGTTGTAACTTTAACTTGATATATCCAACTTATTGTAACGTTCGCTTGAGATATCCAACTTATTGTAATGTTCGCTTGATATATCCAACTTATTGTAACGTTCGCTTGAGATATCCAACTTATTGTAACTTTCGCTCGATATATCCAACTTATTGTAACTTTCGCTCGAGATATCCAACTTATTGTAACGTTCGCTTGAGATATTCAACTTATTGTACCGTTCGCTTGAGATATCCAACTTATTGTAACGTTCGCTTGAGATATCCAACTTATTGTAACGTTCGCTTGAGATATCCAACTTATTGTAACGTTCGCTTGATATATCCAACTTATTGTAACGTTCGCTTGAGATATCCAACTTATTGTAACTTTCGCTCGATATATCCAACTTATTGTAACTTTCGCTCGAGATATCCAACTTATTGTAACGTTCGCTTGAGATATTCAACTTATTGTACCGTTCGCTTGAGATATCCAACTTATTGTTACGTTCGCTTGAGATATCCAACTTATTGTAACGTTCGCTTGAGATATCCAACTTATTGTAATGTTCGCTTGAGATATTCAACTTATTGTAACGTTCGCTTGCGATATCCAACTTATTATAACGTTCGCTTGAGATATCCAACTTATTGTAACGTTCGCTTGATATATTCAACTTATTGTAATGTTCGCTTGAGATATCCAACTTATTTTAACGTTCGCTTGATATATTCAACTTATTGTAACATTCGCTTGAGATATTCAACTTATTGTAATGTACACTTGAGATATCCAACTTATTGTAATGTTCGCTTGATATATTCAACTTATTGTAACGTTCGCTTGATATATCCAACTTATTGTAACGTTCGCTTGAGATATCCAACTTATTGTAACGTTCGCTTGATATATCCAACTTATTGTAACGTTCGCTTGAGATATCCAACTTATTGTAACGTTCGCTTAAGATATTCAACTTATTGTAACGTTAGCTTGAGATATCCAACTTATTGTAACGTTCGCTTGAGATATCCAACTTATTGTAACGTTCGCTTGAGATATCCAACATATTGTAACTTTCGCTGGAGATATCCAAATTATTGTAGCATTCGCTTGATATATTCAACTTATTGTAACGTTCGCTTGAGATATCCAACTTATTGTAACGTTCGCTTGATATATCCAACTTATTGTGACGTTCGCTTCGCTTGAGATATCCAACTTGTTGTAACTTTAACTTGATATATCCAACTTATTGTAACGTTCGCTTGAGATATCCAACTTATTGTAACGTTCGCTTGAGATATCCAACTTATTGTAATGTTCGCTTGATATATTCAACTTATTGTAACGTTCGCTTGAGATATCCAACTTATTGTAACTTTCGCTTGAGATATCCAAATTATTGTAGCATTCGCTTGATATATTCAACTTATTGTAACGTTCGCTTCGCTTGAGATATCCAACTTGTTGTAACTTTAACTTGATATATCCAACTTATTGTAACGTTCGCTTGAGATATCCAACTTATTGTAATGTTCGCTTGATATATCCAACTTATTGTAACGTTCGCTTGAGATATCCAACTTATTGTAACTTTCGCTCGATATATCCAACTTATTGTAACTTTCGCTCGAGATATCCAACTTATTGTAACGTTCGCTTGAGATATTCAACTTATTGTACCGTTCGCTTGAGATATCCAACTTATTGTTACGTTCGCTTGAGATATCCAACTTATTGTAACGTTCGCTTGAGATATCCAACTTATTGTAATGTTCGCTTGAGATATTCAACTTATTGTAACGTTCGCTTGAGATATCCAACTTATTATAACGTTCGCTTGAGATATCCAACTTATTGTAACGTTCGCTTGATATATTCAACTTATTGTAACGTTCGCTTGAGATATCCAACTTATTGTAACGTTCGCTTGATATATCAACTTATTGTAACGTTCGCTTGAGATATTCAACTTATTGTAATGTTCGCTTGAGATATCCAACTTATTGTAATGGTCGCTTGATATATTCAACTTATTGTAACGTTCGCTTGATATATCCAACTTATTGTAACGTTCGCTTGAGATATCCAACTTATTGTAACGTTCGCTTGATATATCCAACTTATTGTAACGTTCGCTTGAGATATCCAACTTATTGTAACTTTCGCTCGATATATCCAACTTATTGTAACGTTCGCTTGAGATATCCAACTTATTGTAACGTTCGCTTAAGATATTCAACTTATTGTAACGTTGGCTTGAGATATCCAACTTATTGTAACGTTCGCTTGAGATATCCAACTTATTGTAACGTTCGCTTGAGATATCCAACTTATTGTAACGTTCGCTTGATGTATTCAACTTATTGTAACGTTCGCTTGAGATATCCAACTTATTGTAACGTTCGCTTGAGATATCCAACTTATTGTAACGTTCGCTTGATATATCCAACTTATTGTAATGATCTCTTGAGATATCCAACTTATTGTAACGTTCGCTTGAGATATCAAACTTATTGTAACTTTCGCTCGATATATCCAACTTATTGTAACGTTCGCTTGATATATCCAACTTATTGTAACTTTCGCTCGATATATCCAACTTATTGTAACGTTCGCTTGAGATATCCAGCCATGTGCGTCAATGATGTGTTAGTTTCTACTGCATTAAAACAAGTCTCCCATGTGATTTAAAGTTATCGAACAAATGTACAGGTAGATGCAAAGACATGTGGCATTGTTGATGGTCATAATAAATACATAGATAAACTATAGCTTGCATAATGTGGATATTAGTGAGTAGGAGGGCCTACAAAATTAAGGTTCATGATAAGTAAATATTTTCCCGAATTGTATGTTAATCATACCATCTTATCTGATGTGGTGATTGTTTCGCGTTCATATAATATACATTATTATGTTATATTTCGGGTTTTACGCCTGCATCAGCATCATTTTGGGCTATATCGCCGGCGGGCAGTTTACCTAACAACACCTTTCCTGGGCAGACTCCAGCGGTTAACCAGTACTTGGGTGCACCAACCTCCGTAAGAAACTGCCAACTTTTTCATATAAATGAGACACGGCCTGAGCGGGGCTCGAACCCGTGACCATCAGTGATGATAGGTTACAGTGGTATACAAGTCAGAGACCTAAGCCACTCGACCACGGAGGCGGACTTATTATATACATATAACGAATGTCTTAGACACATGCATACGGGTTCCGTTATTATATCCTGGAGAGTGTTGAAGGATACTGATTTACTGTTATGTGTCCGTGCATCCGGATGCCTGTCTGTCTCTCTGTATGATTACTTGTTTGTCCGACCCACCGGAGCAGTGTCTTGGAAGCAGAATAACAGATATTATGCTCATTGTTTTACGTGAATTGTTCCCAGCCGCTATAGTTGACATATTGTTAACATGAACGTTTTCGATCTCCAATGGTCAGTACAGTAATCCTTACCTACTTTATAGTGGGTATATGGGTACTATATGGTTGTCTTGCCTTCCGGATATAGTTTGGTGCACATGTTATATATTACATTATTCCCTTTCCAATAATGCATATCTAATGGGCATATTCAATGTATTGCCTCACCTCACCGACACTTGCTATATCGGTAGTCTTCACATCTCCGTTTAGATATCCAAACACCAAGCTGTACTCATCAAGTTTGCTAAAATTGTTGGAAATAATAAACGACTGTGTATTAGCTACGAGTTACGCATTTCAAATGGTCATACACCAACATTCGCTTGCTAGATACATGTAATTGCCGAAGGAAGAAACCGTCGTTGTTTTGCCTACAATAACAAGTTGGGTTTTTATGTGGCTCAGTTTTAGTTTCATGGTGCGTTCATTTAGTGACATACGAATGAGAGCATCACGTATATCAGTATCTATTTAGGTGATTGTGAAAGGAGGTGGTCCACTTAGGCCAAACGTGATGAATCTAGTAAGAGAGGTGAACGGTGACCTGCTCAAAATAGTGGTGGCGAACATTGCAGATCTTTGAAAAATATACTTGCAACTGGGAGTGCATGTTTATTCGACAGGACACTCGACAATTTGGGTATATTGGCATTTATTGTTTGCTATTTATAAGTTTTAATCTAGAGGTTTATATATATATATGGCAATGGCGTAATAAACACAATATCCGAAGACGTATACGAGAACTATCTTGTATTAAATCATTGTTCTGGGAGGTTCTAGTGATTTACAACGGTGACTATAGCAAATTCATTACCGTATAATAAAGATGTAAATATATAATAATAATGATAACTACTGTTTACCAAACTAGATCTCGAATATATTTCTGGGGCAGAGCTGTTATATGCTATTGTATGAACAGATGTACGTTCAAACTGCTGGAGCGGAGTAATATGGGACGGAAAACTTCCGATATAGTCTGTATATATTTAGATCGTGGATGCCATTATTTATACTGAGTCTGTATATATTTAGATCGTGGATGCCATTATTTATACTGAGTCTGTATATATTTAGATCGTGGATGCCATTATTTATACTGAGTCTGTATATATTTAGATCGTGGATGCCATTATTTATACCGAGTCTGTATATATTTAGATCGTGGATGCCATTATTTATACCGAGTCTGTATATATTTAGATCGTGGATGCCATTATTTATACTGAGTCTGTATATATTTAGATCGTGGATGCCATTATTTATACCGAGTCTGTATATATTTAGATCGTGGATGCCATTATTTATACTGAGTCTGTATATATTTAGATCGTGGATGCCATTATTTATACTGAGTCTGTATATATTTAGATCGTGGATGCCATTATTTACTCCTAGTCGATGGACCGGGGTTATCATTACTGGTACCGAGTTGGTGTATATATAGACCATAGAGGTCACTATTGATACCGAGTATGTGTGTACAGATAGACGTGCATGTATCTAAGATACACGTAGAATGGTAACTTGTGTCATGTGTATTGTACAACAATGGTATGATACATTTGTATATGTCGGGCTGTATTATGCATATAGTAGCCCGAGGGTATGATATTCGTTAATATTGTAGTCGCTTCGATCATGAACCAAGAGCCTTGATAAGGATAGCTCAGTGGCGTGTATCCGGTCCAGTCATCCAGATATCTCAAGACAGAACGAGCTGGGACACGGACCGACTGGGGGATTCTGTTTGCGGAGCTGGGAAACTCTATACTACAGCGAATAGCGGTAGCTGGGCACGTTAGACTATTATCGAGCCCGCCGTCAGTAAACAGAGCCCAATGGAAGATGGCATGCAGGGAGATGATGATGTTTAAGCTGATTTAGCCGCGCCTCCTGCGAACCATATGTACGAGTGGTCTTGTGGGAGACAGATTGACAATGCATTTTATAAATGACGTTACGCTCGACGTGACGTTATGTTTGACGCAAGTGAAAACGGCAACGTTTGCGCTATACATTTGTTTAAAATTAAATTTTAGAACATATAATCTAAACGGAATTACCTTAAATGTTGAAAATCGCTTAATAGGAAATGACATAATTATAAAATTTCACGCTGTGGCTCCCTTTTGATAGATCGGGTCACATATTATCAGATACGAGGATACTCGTTAGCAAATATGTTTATTAACTTGGATATAGTTAGGACATATGCTTCATTATCGCAGAATATATGTATTTTGACGACCAGTTGAACATGTTATTTTTCCTTTAAAAACAAAACGAGATTCAAGTTTATTTATGATTAGCAAATGAACTAACTTTTACGATAAGCATCTACGTTCAATAGTGCTCAACGAATGGAAGACAATTCAGTTATATGACTGGACGTCCTATCCATCGAGTTCGATAAACTATTTTGGAACGACATAAAGAAATAAAGTAATTAGATCTTTCATTCGATAATGGAAGTCTTACGGAACTACAAATAGAGAATATCACAACGCTTCTATCCAACGTGGATACATATATTATATACTATTAACACATAGGCCCAATTACATGTTGATAATAAAGACGATAGCTAACGGCATTGAAACAGGTCTCGAAGATATAGTTATAAATAAACTTCCAACTTTGAACGATCAAAGATCGGCCACATCCATTTCAGAGGGGTGGACGCTTTCATATAACATGGGGCATTTATTATTATAATAACATTAGTATAATAAAATATAAACATCGGAAAATCAAGGAACATGATACGTGGCCGAACGGTAACGACGGAGGAATACAGATAAAATATCTTGTAATATATTTTGTAGTTGCGAGTTCAAATCTCACTGGGTGTATTATTACTAGTTTTTTTTTCAAATTTACATTTTATATAAAGTGAATTGTATGTATTTTTACTCTCATTTTTTGATTTTTTCCCTCATAATTTAATTTTCAACTTTATTTCATTTCAAGCAATTACAGTTACAGTTCATTTCAATCAGTATCTTCGCCTTCGCTGGCTGTCTCTGTATCCGAGCCGCTGTCCCCATCGCTGTCAGAAGTGAGGTCAATAGTAAATGAATCTATGGCTTGGTTTGATTTAGCGCCACCTGCAATCCTGACTCCTTCTCCTTCGTACAAAATGCATGTACATTTTTAACAATTTCTCTAGCATCACAGCTATAACTATGTCGTGTTTGCTTGCTTACTGTGTACTGAATATGACTGGTATGTGTAAAAATGCACTTATATAGCCACATAGCGTGTGTATTTTAGATGTTTCACGACTATTTCGTGCATAAAATAAATATAATTAAATATTTTAATAATTTTTGTTTCCCAAAGTAACCCAAACTCCACAATACCACTAGTTCTTAAACTAAACGGTCTAGCTGTCAGAGCCAAGTATGATGTATATACATGACTGTTGTAATTTTTATAATATAAACCAAATTTCCAATACACTAAACTATTAACCACCCTATTATTGTGTATAAAATGAACCTGTCCGATCTTTGATCGTTCAGACCTGGTTGTTTGACTATAGTACTGATCAAATGGGAATTATAAAGTGAATATATAATGGGGACACTTTTAGATGCCTGTCGGAGATAACAAACAAGGTTAATAACAACGACGGACCATGCGCCTAATAATCTTTTCCCATTTTAATAAAGCTTCCGATAACTTCATGATTATTGTTTTAAACACCGATGATACTTAATTGTAGTGAATCAACACTCAATAGTGCAAATCAACACTCAATAGTGCGAATCAACACTCAATAGTGCAAATCAACACTCAATAGTGCGAATCAACACTCAATAGTGCGAATCAATTCTATTTGATAATGATGCAACGGCATGCATATCCAGTAATGGTCATTATTTAGCTTTTTTACTATAAAAGTTCGACAAAAGGTTGCCCATCATTACTGCATTGATGCATTGTTCACACTAGACGGATCAAGAAAGACTTTAGAAAGTCGTGTGACAACCCTTGGCTGGAAAACACAGCGTATTAACCTAGGTGGTAGAGATTATTGTGGTAGGCGTATAATAGCGTATTAACCTAGGTGGTAGAGATTATTGTGGTAGGCGTATAGCAACGTATTAACATAGGTGGTAGAGATTATTGTGGTAGGCGTATAGCGACGTATTAACCTAGGTGGTAGAGAGTATTGTGGTAGGCGTATAACAGTGTATTAACCTAGGTGGTAGAGATTATTGTGGTAGGCGTATAACAGTGTATTAACCTAGGTGGTAGAGAGTATTGTGGTAGGCATATAACAACGCATTCATATCTAGTTAATAAATACCCATACTATTATTGTAATAACATGATGGTGTAAATAGTTGCATGCATATAATTAGTAAACTATCATGTTATTACAACATTATTACACTTGATTTAAACGTATTTATGTTCCAATCATGTACAGGATTACTTAAAATAATTGACATAAGGAATTGGACATAAAGACATACAGCATACGGTTGTCCTCTCCTTCATTATTATATGCTCTGGGAAGGAAAACTTTTGGTGACGGCATTGTGAATTTCAAAATGACTAATGCTGCCAATTGGCCCAACATTAGTAATACTATTGTTCTGTAATTGTTAAATAAAATCATAAATATGTCTATTATTAGTTTGTTCATATGATGGTACATTATTAGCGGATGTAATTGTTTTGTATAACCATTTTCAGATTAGTGGCCATATTGCACAATCTTTAATATTTCAAGTTTCCCAAAGGTGAGAGCTTCAAACAAAAATGTATATCACTAATGTAATATGTTCCGTAGATGAATAATCTGCAGAGAAAAAATTGTATCCAACAAATACCTTGATCGGGGGAAACCCGGAGAGGCGATCATTGTATTGACATTCTCGAGGCACTACTAGTATTTATAACTATCATATAACTATGTAGTAGTATGCATACTAAGTAATCCATGTATTGTACCGTAATCGTAGAGTATAAGTTCCAACAGGTCCAAGTTATAACAAGTATTTATTTATCGCTAAATTGTTACGCTGTGCCTAAGCACCATAGGGCGTTTTCAAAATCTCAGTTCGACTCCCGCTTGTCTAATGTATTCCATCTTTTAGAGAGAAGCAAGCTTGGACAGTTATTCCATAAAATGTCAAGCTACATATATTCTAGTAAACATGTTTGGTATAACTGTCACTCAATATATCAATTCGGATATATTGCGTTGGTGCAAACACATGCTTGTACGCAAAATAACATGATACTATTTTGGAATTGTACAGTTTAAACTTAAAACATCAGAGTACATTTCTGATGTAATAGCACACATGTGTGGGGACAACCTTTAATATGCTGATAAGACATACATGGAAGGGCTATCCATGCCAAGTATACTTGTTTCTCTGCCAAATGTACTTGATTATCTGCCAACATAAACAGACAGTACAGTTCCATGTATAATTGCCTTGTATAACGATCGTACACAGCATTATTAGAAATGGCCCAATACTCATGAATATGTATCATGCTATACAACTAATTATGGAGGTAATTAATTAACATAATTAACATATAACCCCATTATGTTACAATTCACCTTGTATTTATGCATCCAGCAACTGTGATTATTTTCCAAGCCTGCAGAAGTACAGCCCCACATTCAAATTGCCCATTCCTCTCTAGTCTGACAGTCCAGGAATACCTAGAGTCAACGGACCTTCCTCTTGCAGCTGCTTCCGTTTCACTAATTGTACTTGTTCTGACGAGATACACTAAACATGCTGAAATGAAACACACACATTGTGCAAGACAATGGAACTACTAAGCATTGAATATACACATTAAATACTATTCACTGTAAATTAAAGATTTATGTTTGAGATATAGCAATGATTTCAATCAATGGTTCTCAACAAGTGAAATACATTAAACATACGAAGAGATGCTATGCGCAAGTCTGTGGACACCGGACTGAACGATATAACTATTACTGGAGACAATGACACGAACACGCATTCGTATTGCATGCATGTCAATTGCAACCCACTGTTAACAATTGTCATTTAACCCATGCATACCCGGGCCTATGCATCATAATATACATGCATACCCGGGCATATGCAGCATACTAGACATGCAAACCCGGGCCTATGCAGCATACTATAAATGCATACCCGGGCCTATGCAGCATACTATAAAAAATACCCGGGCCTATGCAGCATACAATAAATACATACCCGGGCCTATGCAGCATACTATAAATGCATACCCGGGCCTATGCAGCATACTATAAATGCATACCCGGGCCTATGCAGCATACTATAAATGCATACCCGGGCCAATGTAGCATACAATAAATGCATACCCGGGCCAATGCAGCATACTATAAATGCATACCCGGGCCTATGCAGCATACTATAAATGCATACCCGGGCCTATGCAGCATACTATAAATGCATACCCGGACCTATGCAGCATACTATAAATGCATACCCGGGCCTATGCAGCATACTATAAATGCATACCCGGGCCTATGCAGCATACTATAAATGCATACACGGGCCTATGCAGCATACCATAAATGCCTACCCGTGCCTATGTAGCATACAATAAATACATACCCGGGCCTATGTATCATACTATAAATGCATACCTGGGCCTATGCAGCATACTATAAATGCATACCCGGGCCTATGCAGCATACTATAAATGCATACCCGGGCCTAGGCAGCATACCGTAAATGCATACCCCCGCCTATGCAGCATACTATAAATGCATACCCGGGCCTAGGCAGCATACCGTAAATGCATACCCCCGCCTATGCAGCATACTATAAATGCATACCCGGGCCTATGTAGGATACTATAAATGCATACCGGGCCTATGTAGCATACTATAAATGCATACACGGGCCTAGGCAGCATACGATAAATGCATACACGGGCCTATATAGCATACTATAAATGCATACCCGCGCCTATGCAGCATACCATAAATGCATACCCGGGCCTATGTAGCATACTATAAATGCATACCCGGGCCTATGCAGCATACTATAAATGCATACCCGGGCCTATGTAGCATACTATAAATGCATACTCTGGCTATGCAGCATACTATAAATGCATACCCGGGCCTATGCAGCATACTATAAATGCATACCCGGGCCTATGCAGCATACTATAAATGCATACCGGGCCTATGTAGCATACTATAAATGCATACCCGGGCCTATGTAGCATACAATAAATGCATACCCGGGCCTATGAGCATACTATAAATGCATACCCGGGCCTATGCAGCATACTATAAATGCATACCCGGGCCTATGCAGCATACTATAAATGCATACCCGGGCCTATGCAGCATACTATAAATGCATACCCGGGCCTATGCAGCATACCATAAATGCATACCCGGGCCTATGCAGCATACTAGACATGCATACCCGGGCATATGCAGCATACTAGACATGCATACCCGGGCCTATGCAGCATACTATAAATGCATACCCGGGCATATGTAGCATACCATAAATGCATACCCGGGCCTATGTAGCATACTATAAATGCATACCCGGGCCTATGCAGCATACTATAAATGCATACCCGCGCCTATGTAGCATACTATAAATGCATACCCGCGCCTATGCAGCATACTATAAATGCATACCCGTGCCTATGCAGCATACTATAAATGCATACCCGCGCCTATGTAGCATACTATAAATGCATACCCGTGCCGATGCAGCATACTATAAATACATACCTGGGCCTATGCAGAATACTATAAATGCATACCCGGGCCTAGACAGCATACCGTAAATGCATACCCGGGCCTATGCAGCATACTATAAATGCATAACCGGGCCTATGCAGCATACTATAAATGTATACCCGGACCTATGCAGCATACTATAAATGCATACCTGGGCCTATGCAGAATACTATAAATGCATACCCGGGCCTAGGCAGCATACCGTAAATGCATACCCGGGCCTATGCAGCATACAATAAATGCATACCCGGGCCTATGCAGCATACTATAAATGCATACCAGGACCTATGCAGCATACTATAAATGCATACCCGGGCTATGCAGCATACTATAAATGCATACCCGGGCTATGCAGCATACTATAAATGCATCCACGAGCCTATGCAGCATACTATAAATGCATACCCGGGCTATGCAGCATACTATCAATGCATACCCGGGCCTATGCAATATACTATAAATGCATACACGGGCCAATGCAGCATACTATAAATGCATACCCGGGCCTATGCAATATACTATAAATGCATACCCGGGCCTATGCAGCATACTATACATACATACCCGGGCCTATGTAGCCTACTATAAATGCATAGCCGGGCCTATGCAGTATACTATAAATGCATACCCGGGTTATGCAGCATACTATAAATGCATACCCGAGCCTACGCAGCATAATATAAATGCATTCCCGGGCCTATGCAGCATAATATAAATGCATACCCGGGCCTATGCAGCATACTAGACATGCATACCCGGGCATATGCAGCATACTAGACATGTATACCCGGGCCTATGCAGCATACTATAAATGTATACCCGGGCCTATGTAGCGTACTATAAATGCATACTCTGGCTATTCAGCATACTATAAATGCATACCCGGGCCTATGTAGCATACAATAAATGCATACCCGGGTCTATGTATCATACAATAAATGCATACCCGGGCCTATGTAGCATACAATAAATGCATACCCGGGCCTATGCAGCATACTAGACATGCATACCCGGGCATATGCAGCATACTAGACATGCATACCCGGGCCTATGCAGCATACTATAAATGCATACCCGGGCCTATGTAGCATACTATAAATGCATACCCGGGCCTATGCAGCATACTATAAATGCATACCCGCGCCTATGCAGAATACTATAAATGCATACCCGGGCCTAGGCAGCATACCGTAAATGCATACCCGGGCCTATGCAGCATACTATAAATGCATAACCGGGCCTATGCAGCATACTATAAATGTATACCCGGACCTATGCAGCATACTATAAATGCATACCTGGGCCTATGCAGAATACTATAAATGCATACCCGGGCCTAGGCAGCATACCGTAAATGCATACCCGGGCCTATGCAGCATACTATAAATGCATACCCGGGCCTATGCAGCATACTATAAATGCATACCCGGACCTATGCAGCATACTATAAATGCATACCCGGGCTATGCAGCATACTATAAATGCATACCCGGGCTATGCAGCATACAATAAATGCATCCACGAGCCTATGCAGCATACTATAAATGCATACCCGGGCTATGCAGCATACTATAAATGCATACCCGGGCTATGCAATATACTATAAATGCATACACGGGCCAATGCAGCATACTATAAATGCATACCCGGGCCTATGCAATATACTATAAATGCATACCCGGGCCTATGCAGCATACTATAAATACATACCCGGGCCTATGTAGCCTACTATAAATGCATACCCGGGCCTATGCAGCATACTATAAATGCATACCCGGGCCTAGGCAGCATACTATAAATGCATACCCGGGTTATGTAGCATACTATAAATGCATACCCGGGCCTACGCAGCATAATATAAATGCATTCCCGGGCCTATGCAGCATAATATAAATGCATACCCGGGCTATGCAGCATAATATAAATGCATACCCGGGCTATGCAGCATACTATAAATGCATACCCGGGCCTATGCAGCATACTATAAATGCATACACGGGCCTATGCAGCATAATATAAATGCATACCCGGGCTATGCAGCATACTATAAATGCATACCCGGGCCTATGCAGCATACTATAAATGCATACCCGGGCCTATGCAGCATACTATAAATGCATACACGGGCCAATGTAGCATACAATAAATGCATACCCAGGCATATGCAGCATACTATAAATGCATACCCGGACCTATGCAGCATACTATAAATGCATACCCGGGCCTATGCAGCATACTATAAATGCATACCCGGGCCAATGTAGCATACAATAAATGCATACCCGGGCCAATGCAGCATACTATAAATGCATACCCGGGCCTATGCAGCATACTATAAATGCATACCCGGGCCTATGCAGCATACTATAAATGCATACCCGGACCTATGCAGCATACTATAAATGCATACCCGGGCCTATGCAGCATACTATAAATGCATACCCGGGCCTATGCAGCATACTATAAATGCATACACGGGCCTATGCAGCATACCATAAATGCCTACCCGTGCCTATGTAGCATACAATAAATACATACCCGGGCCTATGTATCATACTGTAAATGCATACCTGGGCCTATGCGGCATACTATAAATGCATACGCGGGCCTATGCAGCATACTATAAATGCATACCGGGCCTATGCAGCATACTATAAATGTATACCCGGACCTATGCAGCATACTATAAATGCATACCTGGGCCTATGCAGAATACTATAAATGCATACCCGGGCCTAGACAGCATACCGTAAATGCATACCCGGTCCTATGCAGCATACTATAAATGCATACCCGGGCCTATGCAGCATACTATAAATGCATACCCGGACCTATGCAGCATACTATAAATGCATACCCGGGCTATGCAGCATACTATAAATGCATACCCGGGCTATGCAGCATACTATAAATGCATCCACGAGCCTATGCAGCATACTATAAATGCATACCCGGGCTATGCAGCATACTATAAATGCATACCCGGGCTATGCAATATACTATAAATGCATACCCAGGCCAATGCAGCATACTATAAATGCATACCGGGCCTATGCAATATACTATAAATGCATACCCGGGCCTATGCAGCATACTATAAATACATACCAGGGCCTATGTAGCATACTATAAATGCATACCCGGGCCTATGCAGCATACTATAAATGCATACCCGGGCCTATGCAGCATACTATAAATGCATACCGGGGCTATGTAGCATACTATAAATGCATACCCGGGCCTACACAGCATAATATAAATGCATTCCCGGGCCTATGCAGCATAATATAAATGCATACCCGGGCTATGTAGCATACTATAAATGCATACCCGGGCTATGCAGCATAATATATATGCATACCCGGGCTATGCAGCATACTATAAATGCATACCCGGGCCTATACAGCATACTATAAATGCATACCCGGGCCTATGCAGCATACTATAAATGCATACCCGGGCCAATGTAGCATACAATAAATGCATACCCAGGCATATGCAGCATACTATAAATGCATACCCGGACCTCTGCAGCATACTACAAATGCATACCCGGGCATATGCAGCATACTATAAATGCATACCCGGGCCAATGTAGCATACAATAAATGCATACCCGGGCCTATGTATCATACTATAAATGCATACCCGGGCCTATGTATCATACTATAAATGCATACCCGGGCCTATGTATCATACTATAAATGCATACCCGGGCCTATGTAGCATACTATAAATACATACCCGGGCCTATGCAGAATACTATAAATGCATACTCGGGCCTAGGCAGCATACCGTAAATGCATACCCGGGCCTATGCAGCATACTATAAATGCATAACCGGGCCTATGCAGCATACTATAAATGTATACCCGGACCTATGCAGCATACTATAAATGCATACCTGTGCCTATGCAGAATACTATAAATGCATACCCGGGCCTAGGCAGCATACAGTAAATGCATACCCGGGCCTATGCAGCATACTATAAATGCATACCCGGGCCTATGCAGCATACTATAAATGCATACCCGGACCTATGCAGCATACTATAAATGCATACCCGGGCTATGAGCATACTATAAATGCATACCCGGGCTATGCAGCATACTATAAATGCATACCCGGCTATGCAGCATACTATAAATGCATACCCGGGCTATGCAGCATACTATAAATGCATACCCGGGCCTATGCAGCATACTATAAATGCATACCCGGGCTATGCAATATACTATAAATGCATACACGGGCCAATGCAGCATACTATAAATGCATACCCGGGCCTATGCAATATACTATAAATGCATACCCGGGCCTATGCAGCATACTATAAATACATACCCGGGCCTATGTAGCCTACTATAAATGCATACCCGGGCCTATGCAGCATACTATAAATGCATACCCGGGCCTATGCAGCATACTATAAATGCATACCCGGGTTATGTAGCATACTATAAATGCATACCCGGGCCTACGCAGCATAATATAAATGCATTCCCGGGCCTATGCAGCATAATATAAATGCATACCCGGGCTATGCAGCATAATATAAATGCATACCCGGGCTATGCAGCATACTATAAATGCATACCCGGGCCTATGCAGCATACTATAAATGCATACCCGGGCCTATGCAGCATAATATAAATGCATACCCGGGCTATGCAGCATACTATAAATGCATACCCGGGCCTATGCAGCATACTATAAATGCATACCCGGGCCTATGCAGCATACTATAAATGCATACACGGGCCAATGTAGCATACAATAAATGCATACCCAGGCATATGCAGCATACTATAAATGCATACCCGGACCTATGCAGCATACTATAAATGCATACCCGGGCCTATGCAGCATACTATAAATGCATACCCGGGCCAATGTAGCATACAATAAATGCATACCCGGGCCAATGCAGCATACTATAAATGCATACCCGGGCCTATGCAGCATACTATAAATGCATACCCGGGCCTATGCAGCATACTATAAATGCATACCCGGACCTATGCAGCATACTATAAATGCATACCCGGGCCTATGCAGCATACTATAAATGCATACCCGGGCCTATGCAGCATACTATAAATGCATACACGGGCCTATGCAGCATACCATAAATGCCTACCCGTGCCTATGTAGCATACAATAAATACATACCCGGGCCTATGCAGCATACTATAAATGCATACCCGGGCCTATGCAGCATACTATAAATGCATACCCGGGCCTATGCAGCATACTATAAATGCATACCCGGGCCTATGCAGCATACTATAAATGCATACCCGGGCCTATGCAGCATACTATAAATGCATACCCGGGCCTATGTAGGATACTATAAATGCATATCGGGCCTATGTAGCATACTATAAATGCATACCCGGGCCTAGGCAGCATACGATAAATGCATACACGGGCCTATATAGCATACTATAAATGCATACCCGCGCCTATGCAGCATACCATAAATGCATACCCGGGCCTATGCAACATACTATAAATGCATACCCGGGCCTATGCAGCATACTATAAATGTATACACGGGCCTATATAGCATACTATAAATGCATACCCGCGCCTATGCAGCATACCATAAATGCATACCCGGGCCTATGCAACATACTATAAATGCATACTCTGGCTATTCAGCATATTATAAATGCATACCCGGGCCTATGTAGCATACCATAATTGCATACCCGGACATATGCAGCATACTATAAATGCATACCCGGGCCTATGCAGCATACTATAAATGCATACCCGGGCCTATGCAGCATACTATAAATGTATACCCGGACCTATGCAGCATACTATAAATGCATACCTGGGCCTATGCAGAATACTATAAATGCATACCCGGGCCTAGGCAGCATACCGTAAATGCATACCCGGTCCTATGCAGCATACTATAAATGCATACCCGGGCCTATGCAGCATACTATAAATGCATACCCGGACCTATGCAGCATACTATAAATGCATACACGGGCTATGCAGCATACTATAATATGAGCATACTATAAATGCATACCCGGGCTATGCAGCATACTATAAATGCATCCACGGGCTATGCAGCATACTATAAATGCATACCCGGGCTATGCAGCATACTATAAATGCATACCCGGGCTATGCAATATACTATAAATGCATACCCGGGCCTATGCAGCATACTATAAATGCATACCCGGGCCTATGCAGCATACTATAAATGCATACCCGGGCCTATGCAGCATACTATAAATACATACCCGGGCCTATGTAGCATACTATAAATGCATACCCGGGCCTATGCAGCATACTATAAATGCATACCCGGGCTATGCAGCATACTATAAATGCATACCCGGGCTATGCAGCATACTATAAATGCATACCCGGGCCTATGCAGCATACTATAAATGCATACCCGGGCCTATGCAGCATACTATAAATGCATACCCGGGCCTATGTAGCATACAATAAATGCATACCCGGGCCTATGTAGCATACAATAAATGCATACCCGGGCCTATGTAGCATACAATAAATGCATACCCGGGCCTATGTAGCATACTATAAATGCATACCCGGGCCTATGTAGCATACTATAAATGCATACCCGGGCTATGCAGCATACTATAATGCATACCCGGGCATATGTAGCATACTATAAATGCATACCCGGGCCTATGCAGCATACATAAATGCATACCCGGGCCTATGTAGCATACTATAAATGCATACCCGGGCCTATGTAGCATACTATAAATGCATACCCGGGCCTATGCAGCATACTATAAATGCATACCCGGGCCTAGGCAGCATACCGTAAATGCATACCCGGGCCTATGCAGCATACTATAAATGCATAACCGGGCCTATGCAGCATACTATAAATGTATACCCGGACCTATGCAGCATACTATAAATGCATACCTGGGCCTATGCAGAATACTATAAATGCATACCCGGGCCTAGGCAGCATACAGTAAATGCATACCCGGGCCTATGCAGCATACTATAAATGCATACCCGGGCCTATGCAGCATACTATAAATGCATACCCGGACCTATGCAGCATACTATAAATGCATACCCGGGCTATGCAGCATACTATAATGCATACCCGGGCTATGCAGCATACTATAAATGCATCCCGAGCCTATGCAGCATACTATAAATGCATACCCGGGCTATGCAGCATACTATAAATGCATACCCGGGCTATGCAATATACTATAAATGCATACACGGGCCATGCAGCATACTATAAATGCATACCCGGCCTATGCAATATACTATAAATGCATACCCGGGCCTATGCAGCATACTATAAATACATACCCGGGCCTATGTAGCCTACTATAAATGCATACCCGGGCCTATGCAGCATACTATAAATGCATACCCGGGCCTATGCAGCATACTATAAATGCATACCCGGGTTATGTAGCATACTATAAATGCATACCCGGGCCTACGCAGCATAATATAAATGCATTCCCGGGCCTATGCAGCATAATATAAATGCATACCCGGGCTATGCAGCATAATATAAATGCATACCCGGGCTATGCAGCATACTATAAATGCATACCCGGCCTATGCAGCATACTATAAATGCATACCCGGCCTATGCAGCATAATATAAATGCATACCCGGCTATGCAGCATACTATAAATGCATACCCGGGCCTATGCAGCATACTATAAATGCATACCCGGCCTATGCAGCATACTATAAATGCATACCCGGGCCTATGTAGCATACATAAATGCATACCCAGGCATATGCAGCATACTATAAATGCATACCCGGACCTATGCAGCATACTATAATGCATACCCGGCCTATGCAGCATACTATAAATGCATACCCGGCCTATGTAGCATACATAAATGCATACCCGGCCAATGCAGCATACTATAAATGCATACCCGGGCCTATGCAGCATACTATAAATGCATACCCGGGCCTATGCAGCATACTATAAATGCATACCCGGACCTATGCAGCATACTATAAATGCATACCCGGGCCTATGCAGCATACTATAAATGCATACCCGGGCCTATGCAGCATACTATAAATGCATACACGGGCCTATGCAGCATACTATAAATGCATACCCGGGCCTATGTAGCATACTATAAATACATACCCGGGCCTATGCAGCATACTATAAATGCATACCCGGGCCTATGCAGCATACTATAAATGCATACCCGGGCCTATGCAGCATACTATAAATGCATACCCGGGCCTATGCAGCATACTATAAATGCATACCCGGGCCTATGCAGCATACTATAAATGCATACCCGGGCCTATGCAGCATACTATAAATGCATACCCGGCCTATGTAGCATACTATAAATGCATACCCGGGCCTAGGCAGCATACGATAAATGCATACACGGGCCTATATAGCATACTATAAATGCATACCCGCGCCTATGCAGCATACCATAAATGCATACCCGGGCCTATGCAACATACTATAAATGCATACCCGGGCCTATGCAGCATACTATAAATGTATACACGGGCCTATATAGCATACTATAAATGCATACCCGCGCCTATGCAGCATACCATAAATGCATACCCGGGCCTATGCAACATACTATAAATGCATACTCTGGCTATTCAGCATATTATAAATGCATACCCGGGCCTATGTAGCATACCATAATTGCATACCCGGACATATGCAGCATACTATAAATGCATACCCGGGCCTATGCAGCATACTATAAATGCATACCCGGGCCTATGCAGCATACTATAAATGTATACCCGGACCTATGCAGCATACTATAAATGCATACCTGGGCCTATGCAGAATACTATAAATGCATACCCGGGCCTATGCAGCATACCGTAAATGCATACCCGGTCCTATGCAGCATACTATAAATGCATACCCGGGCCTATGCAGCATACTATAAATGCATACCCGGACCTATGCAGCATACTATAAATGCATACCCGGGCTATGCAGCATACTATAAATGCATACCCGGGCTATGCAGCATACTATAAATGCATCCACGAGCCTATGCAGCATACTATAAATGCATACCCGGGCTATGCAGCATACTATAAATGCATACCCGGGCTATGCAATATACTATAAATGCATACCCGGGCCAATGCAGCATACTATAAATGCATACCCGGGCCTATGCAATATACTATAAATGCATACCCGGGCCTATGCAGCATACTATAAATACATACCAGGGCCTATGTAGCCTACTATAAATGCATACCCGGGCCTATGCAGCATACTATATATGCATACCCGGGCCTATGTAGCATACTATAAATGCATACCCGGGCCTATGCAGCATAATATAAATGCATTCCCGGGCATATGCAGCATAATATAAATGCATACCCGGGCTATGCAGCATAATATATATGCATACCCGGGCTATGCAGCATACTATAAATGCATACCCGGGCCTATACAACATACTATAAATGCATACCCGGGCCTATGCAGCATAATATAAATGCATACCCGGGCTATGCAGCATACTATAAATACATACTAGGACCTATGTAGCATACAATAAATGCATACCCGGGCCTATGTAGCATACAATAAATGCATACCCGGGCCTATGTAGCATACAATAAATGCATACCCGGGCCTATGTAGCATACAATAAATGCATACCCGGGCCTATGTAGCATACAATAAATGCATACCCGGGCCTATGCAGCATACTAGACATGCATACCCGGGCATATGCAGCATACTAGACATGCATACCCGGGCCTATGCAGCATACTATAAATGCATACCCGGGCATATTTAGCATACCATAAATGCATACCCGGGCCTATGTAGCATACCATAAATGCATACCTGGGCCTATGCATAATACTATAAATGCATACCCGGGCCTAGGCAGCATACCGTAAATGCATACCCGGGCCTAGGCAGCATACCGTAAATGCATACCTGGGCCTATGCAGAATACTATAAATGCATACCCGGGCCTAGGCAGCATACCGTAAATGCATACCCGGGTCTATGCAGCATACTATAAATGCATACCCGGGCCTAGGTAGCATACTATAAATGCATACCCGGGCCTATGCAGCATACTATAAATGCATACCCGGGCCTATGTAGGATACTATAAATGCATACCCGGGCTATGCAGCATACTATAAATGCATACCCGGACATATGCAGCATACTATAAATGCATACCTGGGCCTATGTATCATACTATAAATACATACTAGGACCTATGTAGCATACAATAAATGCATACCCGGGCCTATGTAGCATACAATAAATGCATACCCGGGCCTATGTAGCATACAATAAATGCATACCCGGGCCTATGTAGCATACAATAAATGCATACCCGGGCCTATGTAGCATACTATAAATACATACCCGTGCCTATGCAGCATACTATAAATGCATACCCGGGCCTATGCAGCATACTATAAATGCATACACGGGCCTATGTAGCATACTATAAATGCATACCCGGGCCTATGTAGCATACTATAAATGCATACTCGGGCTATGCAGCATACTATAAATGCATACCCGCGCCTATGCAGCATACTATAAATGCATACACGTGCCTATGTAGCATACAATAAATGCATACACGGGCCTATGCAGCATACCATAAATTCATACCGGGGCCTATGCAGCATACTAGACATGCATACCCGGACCTATGCAGCATACTATAAATGCATACTCGGGCTATGCAGCATACTATAAATGCATACCCGGGCCTATGTAGCATACTAGACATGCATACCCGGGCCTATGTAGCATACTAGACATGCATACACGGGCCTATGCAGCATACTATAAATACATACCCGTGCCTATGCAGCATACTATAAATGCATACCCGGGCCTATGCAGCATACTATAAATGCATACCCGGGCCTATGTAGCATACAATAAATGCATACCCGGGCCTATGTAGCATACAATAAATGCATACCCGGGCCTATGTAGCATACTATAAATACATACCCGTGCCTATGCAGCATACTATAAATGCATACACGGGCCTATATAGCATACTATAAATGCATACCCTATGCAGCATACTATAAATGCATACCCCGGCCTATGCAATATACTATAAATGCATACCCGGGACTATGTAGCATACTAGACATGCATACCCGGGCCTATGTAGCATACTATAAATACATACTCGGGCATATGCAGCATACTATAAATGCATACCCGGGCCTATGCAGCATACTATAAATGCATACCCGGGCCTATGCAGCATACTATAAATGCATACCCGGGCCTATGTAGTATACTAGACATGCATACACGGGCCTATGCAGCATACTATAAATACATACCCGTGCCTATGCAGCATACTATAAATGCATACCCGGGCCTATGCAGCACACTATAAATGCATACCCGGGCATATGCAGCATACTTTAAATTCATACCCGGGCCTATGCAGCATACTATCAATGCATACCCGGGGCTATGTAGAATACAATAAATGCATACCCGGGCCTATGTAGGATACTATAAATGCATATCGGGCCTATGTAGCATACTATAAATGCATACCCGGGCCTAGGCAGCATACGATAAATGCATACACGGGCCTATATAGCATACCATAAATGCATACCCGCGCCTATGCAGCATACCATAAATGCATACCCGGGCCTATGCAACATACTATAAATGCATACCCGGGCCTATGCAGCATACTATAAATGTATACACGGGCCTATATAGCATACTATAAATGCATACCCGCGCCTATGCAGCATACCATAAATGCATACCCGGGCCTATGCAACATACTATAAATGCATACTCTGGCTATTCAGCATATTATAAATGCATACCCGGGCCTATGTAGCATACCATAATTGCATACCCGGACATATGCAGCATACTATAAATGCATACCCGGGCCTATGCAGCATACTATAAATGCATACCCGGGCCTATGCAGCATACTATAAATGTATACCCGGACCTATGCAGCATACTATAAATGCATACCTGGGCCTATGCAGAATACTATAAATGCATACCCGGGCCTATGCAGCATACCGTAAATGCATACCCGGTCCTATGCAGCATACTATAAATGCATACCCGGGCCTATGCAGCATACTATAAATGCATACCCGGACCTATGCAGCATACTATAAATGCATACCCGGGCTATGCAGCATACTATAAATGCATACCCGGGCTATGCAGCATACTATAAATGCATCCACGAGCCTATGCAGCATACTATAAATGCATACCCGGGCTATGCAGCATACTATAAATGCATACCCGGGCTATGCAATATACTATAAATGCATACCCGGGCCAATGCAGCATACTATAAATGCATACCCGGGCCTATGCAGTATACTATAAATGCATACCCGGGCCTATGCAGCATACTATAAATACATACCAGGGCCTATGTAGCTACTATAAATGCATACCCGGGCCTATGCAGCATACTATATATGCATACCCGGGCCTATGTAGCATACTATAAATGCATACCCGGGCCTATGCAGCATAATATAAATGCATTCCCGGGCATATGCAGCATAATATAAATGCATACCCGGGCTATGCAGCATAATATATATGCATACCCGGGCTATGCAGCATACTATAAATGCATACCCGGGCCTATACAACATACTATAAATGCATACCCGGGCCTATGCAGCATAATATAAATGCATACCCGGGCTATGCAGCATACTATAAATACATACTAGGACCTATGTAGCATACAATAAATGCATACCCGGTGCCTATGTAGCATACAATAAATGCTACCCGGGCCTATGTAGCATACAATAAATTCATACCCGGCCTATGTAGCATACAATAAATGCATACCCGGGCCTATGTAGCATACAATAAATGCAAACCCGGGCCTATGCAGCATACTAGACATGCATACCCGGGAATATGCAGCATACTAGACATGCATACCCTGGGCCTATGCAGCATACTATAAATGCATACCCGGGCATATTTAGCATACCATAAATGCATACCCGGGCCTATGTAGCATACCATAAATGCATACCTGGGCCTATGCATATACTATAAATGCATACTCTGGCTATTCAGCATAAGTAAATGCATACCCGGGCTGGTGTTGTTTGGGCTATTTAGAATACTATAATGCATACCCGGGCTATGCAGCATACTGTAAATGCAGTACCCGGGTCTATGCAGCATACTATAAAGTGCATACCCGGGCCTATGTAGCATACTATAAATGTTACCCGGGCCTATGCAGCATACTATAAATGCATACCTGGGGCTATGTAGGATACTATAAATGCATACCCGGGCTATGCAGCATACTGTAAATTGCATACCCGGTCATATGCAGCATACTATAAATGCATACCTGGGCCTATGTATCATACTATAAATGCATACTAGGACCTATGTAGCATACTATAAATGCATACCTGGGCTATGTACATACTATAAATGCATACCCGGGCTTATGTAGTCATACAATAAATGCATACACTGGCCTATGTAGCATACTATAAATGCATACCCGGGCCTATGTAGCATACAATAAATGCATACCCGGGCCTATGTAGCATACAATAAATGCATACCCGGGCCTATGTAGCATACAATAAATGCATACCCGGGCCTATGTAGCATACAATAAATGCATACCCGGGCCTATGCAGCATACTAGACATGCATACACGGGCCTATGTAGCATACAATAAATGCATACCCGCGCCTATGCAGCATACTATAAATGCATACACGTGCCTATGTAGCATACAATAAATGCATACACGGGCCTATGCAGCATACCATAAATTCATACCGGGGCCTATGCAGCATACTAGACATGCATACCCGGACCTATGCAGCATACTATAAATGCATACTCGGGCTATGCAGCATACTATAAATGCATACCCGGGCCTATGTAGCATACTAGACATGCATACCCGGGCCTATGTAGCATACTAGACATGCATACACGGGCCTATGCAGCATACTATAAATACATACCCGTGCCTATGCAGCATACTATAAATGCATACCCGGGCCTATGCAGCATACTATAAATGCATACCCGGGCCTATGTAGCATACAATAAATGCATACCCGGGCCTATGTAGCATACAATAAATGCATACCCGGGCCTATGTAGCATACTATAAATACATACCCGTGCCTATGCAGCATACTATAAATGCATACCCGGGCCTATGCAGCATACTATAAATGCATACACGGGCCTATGTAGCATACTATAAATGCATACCCGGGCCTATGTAGCATACTATAAATGCATACTCGGGCTATGCAGCATACTATAAATGCATACCCGCGCCTATGCAGCATACTATAAATGCATACACGTGCCTATGTAGCATACAATAAATGCATACACGGGCCTATGCAGCATACCATAAATTCATACCGGGGCCTATGCAGCATACTAGACATGCATACCCGGACCTATGCAGCATACTATAAATACATACCCGTGCCTATGCAGCATACTATAAATGCATACCCGGGCCTATGCAGCATACTATAAATGCATACCCGGGCCTATGTAGCATACAATAAATGCTACCCGGGCTATGTATGCATACAATAAATGCATCACGCCGGGCCTACTAGTCACTACTATAAGATACATACCGCAGTGCCTAATGCAGCCCCCATAAAAACTATAATGCTACCCGGCCTATGCAGCATACGTATAAATGCATACACGGGCCTATGTAGCCAGTACTAATAAATGCATACCCGGGCCTATGTAGCATACTATAAATGCATACTCGGGCTATGCAGCATACTATAAATGCATACCCGGGCCTATGTAGCATACTAGACATGCATACCCGGGCCTATGTAGCATACTATAAATACATACTCGGGCATATGCAGCATACTATAAATGCATACCCGGGCCTATGCAGCATACTATAAATGCATACCCGGGCCTATGCAGCATACTATAATGCATACCCGGGCCTATGCAGCAACACTATAAATGCATACCTCGCGGACGACATGCAGCATACTATAAATCTTCATACCCGGGGCCTATGGCAGCATACTATCAATGCATACCCCGGGCATATAGAATACATAGTAAATGTCATACCGCGGTCTATGCAGCATACTATAAATGCATACCCGGCCTATGTAGATACAATAAATGCACTACACCCGGGTCTATGCTAGCATACTATAAAAAGCATACCCGGCCTAGTAGTTAGATACAATAAATGCATCCCGGGTCTATGCAGCATACTATAAATCGCATACCCGGGCCTATGCAGCATATCTATAATGCATACCCGGGCTAGGCAGGGTCATGACACTAAATAGTGCATACCCGTGCCTATGCAGCATACTATAAATGCATACCCGGGCCTATGAATATACTATAAATGCATACACCGGGACTATGTAAGCATACTAGAAGCCACTCCCGGGCCTATGCAGCATATATATAAATGCATACACGGGCCTATATAGCATACTATAAATGCATACCCTATGCAGCATACTATAAATGCATACACGGGCCTATGCAATTTACTATAAATGCATACCCCGGACTATGTAGCATACTAGACATGCATACCCGGGCCTATGTAGCATACTATAAATACATACTCGGGCATATGCAGCATACTATAAATGCATACCCGGGCCTATGCAGCATACTATAAATGCATACCCGGGCCTATGCAGTATACTATAAATGCATACCCGGGCCTATGTAGTATACTGAGCCATGCATACACGGGCCTATGCAGCCATACTATAAAATACTACCCCGTGTCCTATGCAGCATACCTATACAATTCATACCCGGGCCTATGCAGCATACTATCAATGCATACCCGGGGCTATGTAGAATACAATAAATGCATACCCGGGTCTATGCAGCATACTATAAATGCATACCCGGGCCTATGTAGCATACAATAAATGCATACCCGGGTCTATGCAGCATACTATAAATGCATACCCGGGCCTATGTAGCATACAATAAATGCATACCCGGGTCTATGCAGCATACTATAAATGCATACCCGGGCCTAT
>CM026401.1:14273836-14360804 GCA_014843695.1 Archivesica marissinica
TACAGTGGGGGCACTATACATATATGCTGGTCATACGTATAAATATCGTAGAGTGGGGGCATTATTCATATATGCTGGTCATACGTATACATATCGTACAGTGGGGGCACTATACAGGTATACTAGTCATACGTATATTTGTGGTACAGTAGGGGCACTATACATATATGCTAGTCATACGAATGCATATCGTACAGTGGGGGCACTATAAATATATGCTGGTCATACGTATACATATGGTACAGTAGGGGCCTTATATATATATGCTAGTCATACGTATACATATCGTACAGTAGGGCACTATAAATATATGCTGGTCATACGTATACATATGGTAGAGTAGGGGCACTATATATATATGTTGGTCATACGTATAAATATGGTACAGTAGGGGCACTATACATATATGCTAGTCATACGAATGCATATCGTACAGTGGGGGCACTATACATATATGCTGGTCATACGTATAAATATGGTACAGTGGGGGCACTATACATATATGCTAGTCATACGTATGCATTTCGTACAGTAGGGCACTATACATATATGCTAGTCATACGTATACATATCATACAGTAGGGCACTATACAGGTATTCTAGTCATACGTATGCATATCGTACAGTGGGGGCACTATACATATAAGCTAGTCATACGTATATATATCGTACGGTGGGGCACTATACAGGTATACTAGTCATACGTATACATATGGTACACTAGGTCACTATACAGGTATACTAGCCATACGTATACATATCATACAGTGGGGGCACTATACAGGTATACTAGTAATACGTATACATATCATACAGTAGGGCACAATACATATATGCTGGTCATACGTATACATATGGTAGAGTAGGGGCACTATATATATATGCTGGTCATACGTATACATATCGTACAGTAGGGGCACTATACATATATGCTGGTCATACGTATACATATGGCACAGTGGGGGCACTATACATATATGCTAGTCATACGTATACATATCGTACAATAGGGCACTATACATATATGCTGGTCATATGTATCCATATCGTACAGTAGGGCACTATACATATATGCTAGTCATACGTATGCATATCGTACAGTAGTGCACTATACAGGTATTCTAGTCATACGTATGCATATGGTACAGTGGGGGCACTATACATATAAGCTAGTCATACGTATATATATCGTACGGTGGGGGCACGATACAGGTATACTAGTCATACGTATACATATCGTACAGTAGGGGCACTATACATATATGCTGGTCATACGTATAAATATGGTACAGTAGGGGCATTATATATATATGCTAGTCATACGTATACATATCGTACAGTAGGGCACAATACATATATGCTGGTCATACGTATAAATATGGTACAGTAGGGGCACTATACATATATGCTAGTCATACGAATACATATCGTACAGTGGGGGCACTATACATATATGCTCGTCATACGTATAAATATGGTACAGTGGGGGCACTATACATATATGCTAGTCATACGTATATATATCGTACGGTGGGGGCACTATACAGGTATACTAGTCATACGTATACATATCGTACAGTAGGGGCACTATACAGATATACTAGTCATGCCTATGAATATGGTACAGTAGGGGCACTATACATATATGCTTGTCATACGTATACATATCGTACAGTAGGGGCACTATACATATATGCTGGTCATACGTATACATATGGCACAGTGGGGGCACTATACATATATGCTAGTCATACGTATACATATCGTACAATAGGGCACTATACATATATGCTGGTCATATGTATCCATATCGTACAGTAGGGCACTATACATATATGCTAGTCATACGTATGCATATCGTACAGTAGGGCACTATACAGGTATTCTAGTCATACGTATGCATATGTTACAGTGGGGGCACTATACTTATAAACTAGTCATACGTATATATATCGTACGGTGGGGGCACTATACAGGTATACTAGTCATACGTATACATATCGTACAGTAGGGGCACTATACATATATGCTGGTCATACGTATAAATATGGTACAGTAGGGGCATTATATATATATGCTAGTCATAGGTATACATATCGTACAGTAGGGCACAATACATATATGCTGGTCATACGTATATATATCGTACGTTGGGGGCACTATACAGGTATACTAGTCATACGTATACATATGGTACACTAGGTCACTATACAGGTATACTAGCCATACGTATACATATCATACAGTGGCGGCACTATACAGGTATACTTGTCATACGTATGCATATCGTACAGTAGGGGCACTATACAGGTATACAAGTCATACGTATACATATGGTACACTAGGTCACTATACAGGTATACTAGCCATACGTATACATATCATACAGTGGGGGCACTATACAGGTATACTAGTCATACGTATACATATCATACAGTGGCGGCACTATACAGGTATACTTGTCATACGTATACATATCGTACAGTAGGGCACTATACATATATGCTGGTCATACGTATACATATGGTAGAGGAGGGGCACTATATATATGCTAGTCATACGTATAAATATGGTACAGTAGGGGCACTATACATATATGCTAGTCATACGAAAACATATCGTACAGTGGGGGCACTATACATATATGCTGGTCATACGTATACATATGGCACAGTGGGGGCACTATACATATATGCTAGTCATACGTATACATATCGTACAATAGGGCACTATACATATATGCTGGTCATATGTATACATATCGTACAGTAGGGCACTATACATATAAGCTAGTCATACGTATATATATCGTACGGTGGGGGCACTATACAGGTATACCAGTCATACGTATACATATGGTACACTAGGGCACTATTCAGGTATACTAGCCATACGTATACATATCATACATTGGGGACACTATTCAGGTATACTAGTCATACGTATACATATGTTACAGTAGGGGCACTGTATATATATATGCTAGTCATGCGTATACATATCGTACAGTAGGGGTACTATACATATATGCTAGTCATACGTATGCATATCGTACAGTAGGGGCACTATGCATATATGCTGGTCATACGTATACATATCGTACAGTAGGGCACTATATATATATGCTAGTCATACGTATACATATCTTACAGTAGGGCACTATACATATATGCTAGTCATACGTATACATATCGTACAGTAGGACACTATACATATATGCTAGTCATACGTAGACTTGTCGTACAGTAGGGGCACTATACATATATGCTAGTCATACGTATGCATATCGTACAGTAGGGCACTATACATATATGCTAGTCATACGTAGACTTTTCGTACATTAGGGCACTATACATATATACTAGTCATACGTAGACTTTTGGTGTTGTAGGGGCAATATACATATATGCTGGTCATACGTATGCATATCGTACAGTAGGGGCACTATACATATATGCTAGTCATACCCTACGTATACATATCGTACACTAGGGCTTTATAATTTACGTATGCATATCCTACATTGTGGGCAATGTTATATAATTATATAGTTTATCTACTTTTCAGATTTTATATTGCAATATAATTCCACATGTGCAGTTTTCTCGTATAGTCTTATCTCTTGATTGCATTTTATTTGTATATATGTTGAGTAGATTAAATGTTGTTAAATGAATGCTCTCGTTATAATAAGGTCTTTAATATTATTATTATATTATTATTATTAGGAAATTAGATCAAGTGATTTACACAATCATAAGACGAGATGCATTAACTATTTAGTCGATTGAAAACTGCTTAGACTATTGGTCATTTCCAACTTCAGTAGATATATATTTTTAAAAGAATAAGCAGTTACGGTTGTAAAATAACAAATAAATTGCCTATTAAATACATAGTAAAAAGTGAAAACAGACAGTCTCTTCATTTATATTTCCAAGCTATCATTTCTTCTGATACAACATCCATTGTAAAGAGGTATTCAAATCAAACTGTAAAAGTAAAAACTATCTTTCAATTATAATGTTTCCCATACCCAGTGTTCACCTGTGAATAACGTCACTGTGTTTACACACTGCCAACTAATACAATATACCAACCTTCAGTTTGCAATGGCCTGAATTCCTTATACCACATATGTTTTACACATCAACTAGTCTGAAGTCTTCTCAAGTAAATATATAATCTCAAAATACACAGAAACTATACACTGCCTTTCATGAAAATGCATTTTTACCAAAAAGAAAAATTAATTATATTAGTTAGTGGGACTACATTCGACCGCGGATGCACTTCTGCCTATTTACGTATATACAACCGTAATTATAATGCTTTCTTGTTTCCCTTTGACTTTCTCAGAATCAAACCATCACCTCTACAGCCCTTCAGATATCGTCAGCCAATATTACCACCGACACCTGAAGTGGATATAGAATCAACAACCGACGGATCGCATACAACTGAGATTGTGGAGTAAGTTGAGTTGATATGAACACGATCACATTCAGCATTTCCATCAAACCTCCTCAGCCTGCTCGATTTATAATAGTAAAACATGATCGGACAGATGGTTTCCTCCCACACGAATAACCACACTAAGGGATGTCCGATTAGCGCAGTGATTAACACGCTCGCTTCCCACCAATGTAACCCGGGTTCGATCCTCGGACCGGAAAGTATGTGAGATGGTACAATGGTGGTGATGATGAGGGTGATGATGATGGTGGTCATGATCGTGACGATGAAGATGATGAGGGTGGTGATGATGATGATGATGCTGCTGATGATTATATTGATGATGATGAGGGTGATGATGATGATGATGATGATGATGATGATGATGACTTGAATTTAATTATTTGTTACAAATCTCACATGGATTTTATTTTCAGTGTGTACAGTTATATATTAACAATGATTACCTGTCCATTTACAGTTACTCTCGAGTAGTCGAACTTTATTATAAAGGTGTGAATTTATAATAATCATTGTTGTAACCATTACCATTGCTAACATTACAGTCATAAATACCATGCCATGCTTAAAATGACTGAATGTCATATTGTTGATGTAATCATTGTGACTTCTATATGTATAACAATTTAATATGTAGGTGACTTATAGATCCACTGGAACTGTTACGATTGTGCCCTTAGGCAGGGCATTTAAATTCCACGTTCCGTATTATCTCTCCCTCGTGGCGATGGACCCATCAGGAATGAGGTCTCGAGAGTGATTACTATAAGTTGTAAGAACTTGTTTCGCAATCGAGCTCAAATAACTTTGTATAAACTAAACTTCGATATTGCATAATTACATTACAAATGTGGGGTTTCTTCTGTTATAGCGAACAAAGCAACAATAAAGAAGATATACCAAACAATGGATACATAAGGTAATAATTAATACTGTTACGCTGGCATAGTTCTGTATGATAGACACATTTCTGTTACGCTGGCATAGTTCTGTATGATAGACACATTTCTGTTACGCTGGCATAGTTCTGTATGATATACACATTTCGGATACGCTGGCATAGTTCTGTATGCTAGACACATTTCTGTTACGCTGGCATAGTTATGTATGATAGACACAATTCTGTTACGCTGGCATAGTTCTGTATGATAGACACAATTCTGTTACGCTGGCATAGTTCTGTATGATATACACATTTCTGTTACGCTGGTATAGTTCTGTATGATAGATACATTTCTGTTATGTTGTCCAAGGAATAATAGAGATTTCTCAGTGAATGAAAACTCCATCTTCCACTGTTTTGAAACAGTGAACTATGGCATGTTCTCTGTCACTGCGGAGTTCTCTATTCCTCCGCTGTTGGATGTACACTTGTATTTAAGCTATTTTCTGATAATCATGAACAGTTAATTATCATGTAATATGTTCTGTTGTTATTTTAAACGTTTATTTATCGTCGCTACCGATTGCCCATATGAGCGACGCCTCCTGAAGAGATTAGTAATTTTATATTTTGGAGGATAGTGCAATAATACAGACAGAGACCCATTCCAGAGTCTCCTCTGGTTATTTTACGTGCACGATGTAAAGCACAGACACGAGACCTCGGTTTAACGTCCCATCTGAAAGACTGTTAATTGTATTAGGGTCAGACGGGTGATCGAACCTGTGATCCCTGGATTACCAGTCCAGCGTGTTACCAATGGACTACAGATCCGTCTGTAATATGTTCTAATGAATTTGTTATGTTTTTATACTGGAACTATTTCTTACAAGGGATGTTCACACTAACATGAGTACTTAAAATGTTTACATTTGTTGTTTTTATTTTCACATTCTTTTTTAACATTTTGTTTTATTTGTTCCACATTTCATACATATACAAACATTACAACCGCATATAAAAGAATGTGAAAATAAAAACAACAAATGTAAATTGTGTAAGTGCTAGTGGAGTTCGAACCATTGTCCATCTGAAAACAATCTGAAAACAAATCATTCAAGCGCGGATATCCTATCCACTGCGCTAATCAGACACATATACACTGCTTAGTCGGTTTATCTGTATTTTATACCCCTACATATCCAATATTGATGTGTTTACATGTGTGATCTATTTTTAAAACCAATAACACTGCCAATTTAATCATGTTCGACAGTAATAATAGTAGAAATGTGTGATTAGTTTGTAGTGTTCGTCGCTACCGGTAGCCAATATCAGTGACGCCTCCTGAAGAGATTAGTCATTTTCGATTGTTGGATTATAGTAATAATACAGACATATACTTATTCCAGAATCTCCGTTGGTTCTTTACGTGCACGATGTAAAGCACCGACCTAGGTTTAAATTCCCATCTGAAAGACAATATTGTTAGGGTTAGATGGGGGATCGAACCTGCGATCCCTGGATTCACAGTCATGTATTGTGTTATTGTGAGTATGCCAATATGAAATCACTAGCTTGAGATAATGGTACAATATTCTTATTTTTATTCCATTTTTTATATTGTTCCTGCGAACTGACATTTTCTGAAATGTTAATAGCTCATGATGAAATATATCATGCTAACAGCTTGAGCATCAGCTTACCTCCATCGCCACTCATCACTTCCTGGGAGTTGTAAAATGTAATTAAATGTAAACCTACTTTCTGTTTAGTGTTTACCCAGCCAGGCGAGTTTGGCATGAGAAGTTCTGAACTGTGAGAACGCTAGGCTTATCATAGCTAAAGTGTAATCAATTCTAAATAGCCATATTGGCCGTGCTAGCTCAATACTTGCCGAGTTAAGCATCGATACTGAAGAGTTTACGCTCGTATTGGACTAGCAAATGTATACAATATTCTATAACCAATTAATAATGCACCATATAAATATACAGCAGAGCATACCTATTATAAGAATGGGACACCAGCGTATTGACAATGCTGTACTTGTATAATTATGAACATTTCTCAGAATACTTAGCTTAACACACACATGTTTACTTAGGCCTGACGAATGGAAACACAGAGAGGAAGGTATACCTGTCACTCGCGGAATAGAAGACTATGAATACGTCGAATGGTAAGTGTTATCTATTATAAGTACAGTTTCAATTACGCTCACTTGACTGAATGATTTGTCGAGTTTGAGATTGGCTCCTGGCTCAGCGATATGGCTCCTGGCTCTGCTAATCAGAAAGCTAGAAATATAGTTTGAAATTGGAAAACAGTTCTATAACATCAGGCCCTGATGCTTAAAGCGACACTTAGTGAAAACGCATATTTCTATACAGAATGTATTACAATCCTGTATAACACGATATATGCAACATATGTACCGTTATATCTCACATGTGTGCCTATGCATATATATTTGTAGACTAGTCTTAGTTAAATTACCTATAAACGATATTATCTCGCGTTTAGTATTGACTCCGATGACAAACAAACGTCAATTGAGGAGCGTGGCTTATCGTTATGTGAAATCCTACTTTCAATTTTGAAGCTTTGTAGATCACAAAAACACTGTTTATTGATTCAATGTTAGTGTTCGAATGTCTTCTGAAGAATATGTAGTAGCAATCCATTTATACATGGAACAATGCATTGTATTTGCTTTTTGCGATGTAATGTCGCTTTAACGAACTTGTTTAGGAAAACAGTATCAATTGAAATATTGAAATATGAAATTGCACCGTACTGAATAAAAATGTGTGTGTGAATGTTAAAATGTTTTGCACAATGAACAAGTATGGCGTGTATATTGGACATGTATGTACAATGTGGATGCTAGTGTTCTGCACAATGAACAAGTATAGCATGTATATTGAACATGTATGTACAATGTGGATACTGAAGTGTTCTGCACAATGAACACGTATGGCGTGTATATTGAACATGTATGTACAATGTGGATACTGAAGTGTTCTGCACAATGAACAAGTATTGCGTGTATATTGAACATGTACGTACCATTTGGATACTAACGTGTTCTGCACAATGAACAAGTATGGCGTGTATATTGAACATGTATGTACAATGTGGATACTAACGTGTTCTGCACAATGAACACGTATGGCGTGTATAGTGAACATGTATGTATCATTTGGATACTAACGTGTTCTGCACAATGAACAAGTATCGCGTGTATTTTGAACATGTATGTACCATTTGGATACTAACGTGTTCTGCAGAATGAACAAGTATCGCGTGTATATTGAACATGTATGTACAATGTGGATGTTAGTGTTCTGCACAATGAACACGTATGGCGTGCATAGTGAACATGTATGTACAATGTGGATGCTAGTGTTCTGCACAATGAACACGTATGGAGTGCATAGTGAACATGTATGTACAATGTTGATGCCAGTGTTCTGCACAATGAACACGTATGGCGTGTATAGTGAACATGTATGTACCATTTGGATACTAACGTGTTCTGCACAATGAACAAGTATGGCGTGTATATTGAACATGTATATACCATGTGGATACTAGTGTTCTGCACAATGAACAAGTATGGCGTGTATATTGAACATGTATGTACCATGTGGATACTAGCGTTCTGCACAATGAACAAGTATGGCGTGTATATTGAACATGTATGTACCATGTTATTGCGTTATATTGTGTTGCCTTATTTCGTGTGAGGAAGCTATCCAGGTGGTTCTACCCGGGTGTCCGTCCACGGCTGAATTACTGCTCGGATCCTTGCCCTATATCTACCAATACTAACAATCGACGTAGCCACGTTTGCCCTATATCTACCAATACTAACCATCGACGTAGCCACGTTTGCCCTATATCTACCAATACTAACCATCGACGTAGCCACGTTTGCCCTATATCTACCAATACTAACCATCGACGTAGCCACGTTTGCCCTATATCTACCAATACTAACCATCGACGTAGCCACGTTTGCCCTAACTCTACCAATACTAACCATCGACGTAGCCACGTTTGCCCTAACTCTACCAATACTAACCATCGACGTAGCCACGCGTGCCCTAACTTTACCAATACTAACCATCGACGTAGCCACGTTTGCCCTATCTCTACTAATACTAGCAATCGACGTAGCCACGCGTGCCCTAACTCTACCAATACTAGCCATCGACGTAGCCACGTTTGCCCTAACTCTACCAATACTAGTCATCGACGTAGCAACGTTTGCCCTAACTCTACCAATACTAGCCATCGACGTAGCCATGTTTGCCCTAACTCTACCAATACTAACCATCGATGAAGCCATGTTTGCCCTATCTCTACTAATACTAACCATCGACGTAGCCATGTTTGCCCTATCTCTACCAATACTAGCCATCGACGCAGCCACGTTTGCCATAGCTATACCAATACTAGCATTAGACATAGCCACGTTTGCCCTATCTCTACCAATACTAGCCATCGACGCAGCCACGTTTGCCATAGCTATACCAATACTAGCATTAGATATATCCACGTTTGCCCTTTCTCTACCAATACTAGACATCGACGCAGCCACGTTTGCCATAGCTATACCAATACTAGCATTCGACATAGCCACGTTTGCCCTATCTCTACCAATACTAACCATCGACGTAGCCACGTTTGCCCTAACTCTACCAATACTAGCCATCGACGTAGCCATGCGTGCCTTAATTCTACCAACAATAGCAATCGACGTAGCCACGTTTGCCCTATCTCTACTAATACTAACCATCGACTTAGCCACCTTTGCCCTATATCTATCGATACTAGCCATCGACGTAGCCACGGTTGTCCTAACTCCACCAATACTAGCCATCGACGTAGCCACGTTTGCCCTATCTCTACTAATACTAACCATCGACTTAGCCACCTTTGCCCTATATCTACCAATACTAGCCATCGAGGTAGCCACCTCTGCCCTAACTCTACCAATACTAGCCATCGACGTAGCCACGTTTGCCCTATATCTATCGATACTAGCCATCGACGTAGCCACGGTTGTCCTAACTCCACCAATACTAGCCATCGACGTAGCCACGTTTGCCCTATCTCTACTAATACTAGCCATCGACGCAGCCACGTTTGCCATAACTATACCAATACTAGCAATCGACGTAGCCATGTTTAGCCCGATCTCTACTAATACTAGCCATCGACACAGCCACGTTTGCCATAGCTATACCAATACTAGCAATCGACGTAGCCACGTTTAGCCATATCTCAGCCAATACTAGCCATGGACGTAGCAACGTTGTGGCACACCGAGGCAGTGCTAGCCATCGACGTAGCCACGTTGTGGCACACCTACGCAGTGCTAGCCATACAGCCATTGAATGTTAGACATTAGACCACAACATAATTTAACAACATTACTTTTAATTAACAGTTGGTTTGGGAGAGAGAATGCGGATGATACTCCAGACGTGTCTGATGCACGTGACGCGACTGAAACACGTGATGATATAGAAACTCTACCTTCACTGGATTTTCCGAGTACATTAAACAATTGTACAGAAAAACGCCCATGAGTATCTATTGCCTATAATTTCTGTTAAATATTTAACCTACAAACTTAACAGCGGCCGCGCCGCGCACTTCAGTTAAGACGAAGTATATTAATCTAGTTTAACTAGTAGATTACAGATACAGTGGGGCAACTATACATATATGCTGGTCATATGTAGACATATCGTACAGTGAGGCCACTATACATATATGCTGGTCATACGCATTCATATCCTACAGTGGGGGCACTATACATATATGCTGGTCATACGTATTCATATCGTACAGTAGGGGCACTATACATATATGCTAGTCATACATAGACATATCGTACAGTAGGGGCACTATACATATATGCTGGTCATACGCATTCATATCGTACAGTGGGAGCACTATACATATATACTGGTCATACGCATTCATATCGTAGAGTGGGGGCACTATACATATATGTTGGTCATACGTATACATATGGTACAGTAGGGGCAGTATGCATATATGCTGGTCATACGCATTCATATCGTACAGTGGGGGCACTATTCATATATGCTGGTCATACGCATTCATATCGTACAGTGGGGGCACAATAAATATATGCTAGTCATACGTATACATATCGTACAGTAGGGGCACTATATATATATGCTGGTCATACGTATACATATCGTACAGTGGGGGCACTATACATATATGCTAGTCATACGTATAAATATAGTACAGTAGGGGCAATATACATATATACTAGTCATACGTATACATATCGTACAGTAGGGGCACTATACATATATGTTAGTCATACGTATAACTATGGTACAGTAGCGGCAATATACAGGTATATTAGTCATACGTATACATATTGTACAGTAGGGCACTATACAGGTATACTATACTAGTCATACGTATACATATATTTTATACACATTTAATTGAGCTCGATTGCGAAACTAGTTCTTTCAACTTATATTAATCACTCTCGAGACCTAATTCCTGATGGAAACCATCGCCATGAGGGACAGAGAAGAGCCAACGTGGAATTTAAATGCCTTGCCTAAGGGCACAATAGTAACGGCTCCAGCAGGGCTCGAGCTCCGGACATTTCGCACCTGAAGCGAACGCGCATCCACTGCGCTATACGTATACATATCGTACAGTAGGGCACTATACAGGTATACTAGTCATCCGTATACACATCGTACAATAGGGCACTATACAGGTATACTAGTCATACGTATACATATCCGTACGGTAGGGCACTATACAGGTATACTAGTCCTACATATACATATCGTACGGTAGGGCACTATACAGGTATACTAGTCCTCCGTATACATATCGCACAGTAGGGCACTATACAGGTATACTAGACATACGTATACATATCGTACGGTAGGGCACTATACAGGTATACTAGTCATACGTATACATATCGTACGGTAGAGCACTATACAGGTATACTAGTCCTACGTATTCATATCGTACGGTAGGGCACACTACAGGTATACTATTCCTACGTATGCATATCGTATAGTAGTGCACTATACAGGTATACTAGTCCTACGTATACATATCGTACAGTAGGGCACTATACAGGTATACTAGTCATACGTATACATATCGTACAGTAGGGCACTATACAGGTATACTAGTCATACGTATACATATCGTACAGTAGGGCACTATACAGGTATACTAGTCATACGTATGCATATCGTAGAGTAGGGCACTATACAGGTATACTAGTCATACGTATGCATATCGTACAGTAGGGCACTATACAGGTATACTATTCATACGTATACATATCGTACAGTATGGCACTATACAGGTATACTAGTCATACGTATACATATCGTACAGTAGGGCACTATACAGGTATACTAGTCATACGTATACATATCGTACAGTAGGGCACTATACAGGTATACTAGTCATACGTATATATATATGGCACAGTAGGGCACTATACAGGTATACTAGTCATACGTATAAATATATGGTACAGTAGGGCACTATACATGTATACTAGTCATACCTATACATATTGTACAGTGGGGGCATTATACATATATGCTGGTCATACGTAGACATATCGTTCAGTAGGGGCAATATACATATATGCTAGTCATACGTATACATATTGTACAGTAGGGGCACTATACATATAGGCTGGTTATACGTAGACTTTTTCTACAGTAGGGGCACTATACATATATGCTGGTCATACGTATATATATCGTACAGTAGGGGCACTATTCATATATGCTGGTCATACGTATAAATATGGTACAGTTGGGGCACTATACAGGTATACTAGTCATCCGTATACATATCGTACGGTAGGGCACTATACAGGTATACTAGTCATCCGTATACATATCGTACGGTAGGGCACTATACAGGTATACTAGTCATCCGTATCCATATCGTACAGTAGGGGCACTATACATATATGCTAGTCATACGTATGCATATCGCACAGTAGGGCACTATACAGGTATGCTAGTCATCCGTATTCATATTGTACAGTAGGGCACTATACAGGTATACTAGTCATCCGTATACATATCGTACAGTAGGGCACTATACAGGTATACTAGTCATCCGTATACATATCGTACAGTAGGGCACTATACAGGTATACTAGTCATACGTATACATATCGCACAGTAGGGCACTATACAGGTATACTAGTCCTACGTATTCATATTGTACAGTAGGGCACTATACAGGTATACTAGTCCTACGTATACATATTGTACAGTAGGGCACTATACAGGTATACTAGTCCTACGTATACCTATCATACAGTAGGGCACTATACAGGTATACTAGTCCTACGTATACATATTGTACAGTAGGGCACTATACATGTATACTAGTCCTACGTATACATATTGTACAGTAGGGCACTATACAGGTATACTAGTCATACGTATACATATCGTACAGTAGGGCACTATACAGGTATACTAGTCCTACGTATACATATCCTACAATGTTTCTCTACTTTTCAGCTTTTAAATTACTATATAATTCCATATGTGCAGTTTTCTCGTATAGTCTTATCTCTTGATTGCATTTTATTTGTATATATGTTGAGTAGATTAAATGTTGTTAAATGAATTCTCTCGTAAAATAAAGTCTTTAATATTATTATTATATTATTATTATTAGGAAATTAGATCAAGTGATTTACACAATCATAAGACGAGATGTATTGACTATTTAGTGTATTGAAAACTGCTTAGACTATTGGTCATTTCCAACTTCAGTAGATATATATTTTTAAAAGAATTAATATAAGCAGTTACGGTTGTAAAACAACAAATAAATTGCCTATTAAATACATAGTAAAAAGTGAAAACAGACAGTCTCTTCATTTATATTTCCAAACTTTCATTTCTTCTGATACAACATCCATATGTAAAGAGGTATTCAAATCAAACTGTAAAAGTAAAAACTATCTTTCAATTATAATGTTTCCCATACCCAGTGCTCACCTGTGAATAACGTCACTGTGTTTACACTGTATTCCTCCGCCAAATAATACAATATACCAACCTTTAGTTTGCAATGGCCTGAATTCCTTATACCAAATATGTTTTACACATCAACTAGTCTGAAATCTTCTCAAGTAAACATAATTTCTCAAAATACACAGAAACTATACACTGCCAAAAAGAAAAATTAACTATATTAGTCATTGGGACTACATTCGACCGCGGATGCACTTCTGCATATTTACGTATATACAACCGTAATTATAATGCTTTCTGTTTTCCCTTTGACTTTTTCAGAATCCGAGTTCGTTCAGCAAACGAACCACAACCTCTACCGCCCTTCAGATATCGTCAGCCATTACCACCGACACCTGAAGTGGATATAGAATCAACAACCGACGGATCGCATACAACTGAGTTTGTGGAGTAAGTTCAGTTGATATGAACACGATCACATTCAGCATTTCCATCAAACCTCCTCTGCCTGCTCGATTTATAATAGTAACATATGATCGGACAGATGTGTTTTCTCCGGGTACGCCGGTTTCCTCCCATACGAATAACTACACCAAGGGATGTCCGATTAGCGCAGTGATTAACACGCTCGCTTCCCACCAATGTAACCCGGGTTCGATCCTCGGACCGGAAAGTATGTGAGCTGGTACAATGGTCGCCAGATCGGACAGGTGGGTTTCCTCCGGGTACTTTTCTCCCACACGAATGACAGACCACATATACGCTTTCATCCGCGCCAACAAGAGCGATTAATATAGGTTGTGAAATGTTGTTTCACAATCCTTGTAAAATAACAAAAGATTAAATCAAATAATAAACAAATGTCACTTCCGGCGCTTAGACAGTGATCATGTGGTAAACAACTTGATATTGCAAAATATTCAAATTATTTCAGAAGAATGTCACGGTGTATTATCAATGCTATTTATACGGTGAAATATATGTTCGTGCTATTTTATTACATTTTAAACTGTTTCCATGTTTGTTCAATCGTTTTACTTATATAAAATGTTTCAGTGATGTTAATGAACATTAACATGTTTTATTGCAAATACATAATTATTATTATACATTGCATGAGAAACAAAATATATACAAATTTAATTCATTAATATAACATGACATCGTGTATATCAATTTAGTTTTCACTGGAAATGTTCAAAATTCCTTAGAGCTAAACATTCAAACTTCCACCTTGCTTCTCACGCATGCGCATGACATATGTCAATATTACCCTCACACATTTATTTTTCAGCTACGACTCTATCGGCAAACATTTATTTTTCAGCTACGACTCTATCGGCACACATTAATTTTCAGCTACGACTCTATCGGCACACATTTATTTTTCAGCTACGACTCTATCGGCACACATTTATTTTTCAGCTACGACTCTATCGGTAAACATTTATTTTCAGCTACGACTCTATCGGCACACATTTATTTTTCAGCTACGACTCTATCGGCACACATTTATTTTTACAAACACCATGGCAACCACGACAACAACAACAACGACGACAAATAGATGAGTATGGAAACATTCTTTTTATTCATGCCCTTTATCGTGCCGCGGAGGACACCATTTATTTACATACTGTTAAATAATTAAGATATAATAAGTACCAACCGTGGTATATCGCAGAATAACCCGAGTTTGAAGTTCTTATGCGTATAAATATATCACGAAGGCCGGCCGAAGCCTTCGTGATATATTATACGCATAAGAACTTCAAACTTGGGTTATTCTGCGATATACCACGGTTGATACTTACTATTTCGATTCTAACAGGACTTACTTCTAATAATTTTAAAGGAGTATTTTCTTCAAACGCCGCTGCATTTGGCTTTCGAAATTTCCTCCCGCGTAAGGGGTGATGACGTTATTTTTTATGGAAAATATCAATCTAGTGCATAAATGAACACAAGTTGTAACTGATCAATAATTTTAATTATTTTGTCAAATAAAACTGTACAGAATAGTAACTGAAACGTTACAAGACGGACAAGAGATTATCTGATTCTAAAAATAGCTCACTTCCGCGAATTCCCACGGTATTTATTACAAACATCACGTGACTTTCATTCATCAAATTTACAGGCATTGTATAAATGGAATAGCCAAAACACGGTGCGCGCAGCATAGTTCAAGGTAGGGATATCGCAGAATAACCCGAGGTAGTTTTTACTCTAAAAGTATGAATGTTATTAGCTGGGTCGTGTTAGAATGTTAAATAAACATAAAAATTAAAAATGTGAAATAAGACAAATTGAGACAAAATAATTTGTAACATCATCATATAAATGTTTCAATATATTAACATGATTCTTAGCATTTAATTTACGCATCAGCACCTTTACAGTATGTTCAAGCTCTTAATGCATGTGCACGTATGACGATCTTGACAATATGGAAACATTCTAACACAAACGAACACTAACACTGCATTACATAGATAATATGCGTTTGTTTTCCTGTATTATCGAATCACATTTCACCGACTGATCAATGGATGGACTATTATTATGAAGTAGCTCGTCAAAAGTAAAAATGGCAACGTTTCAAATCTGGTCTGGTGTAACGAATATGTATCTCACGGCAGGTAATTAGCATAATCATGTTCGGACGACAGATAATTAAAATAATCATGTTCGGACGGCAGATACTTAGCATAACCATGTTCGGACAACAACTAATTAACATAATCATGTTCGGACGACAGATAATTAGCATAACCATATTTGGACGACAGATAATTAGCATAACAATGTTAGGACGATTGGTAATTAGCATAATGATGTTCGGACGACTGATAATTAGCATAACCATGTTCGGACGACAAATAATTAACATAATTATATTCGGACGTCAGATAATTAGCATAACCATGTTCGGACAACAGACAATTAGCATAACCATGTTCGGACGACATATAATTAGGATAACCATGTTCGGACGATAGATAATTAGCATAACCATGTTCGGACGACAGATAATTAACATAATCATATTCGGACGACAGATAATTAGCATAACCATGTTCGGACAACAGACAATTAGAATAACCATGTTCGGACAACAGACAATTAGAATAACCATGTTCGGACGACATATGCCTAGCATAACAGTGTTAGGACGACAGATAATTAACATAACCGTATGCATCCATTATTATTAGGGTAATACACATGTTCAACACTGAATGAAAGGCATCCCACTGAATCGCCGTCATTTTCTTCAGGAGAAACCTGTTTGAAGAGCTATTTTATTATTCATATTGACCGTTAGGAGAATTTGAATTGCAGTTACAGGCAAAATGAATCTTTTCTATAACCTCCATTGGCAAATAAAGTCCGATTTATCCCGATATGAATAGCGGTCCTGTCAGTTGGAATCCTTTGTTTTTCCTGTTTGTCTTTCCTTATGATAAATGTGATATCATCAAAATCATTTTAATTAATTGATACACAATATTTACAGATAAGAATCCATTGGATATACTGTAGGATATAATTATCAAATTTAGTAAGTGGATGCAAACTGATAGCATGGTGTGCAAAGGAAACAACGATAAAAACAGAGGAAACCACTAAGAGGACCTGCATACTTTTAGGGAGTATTCAGGAGCAGTAACTCACCGATGACACTCATTGGACAGAAACACATTTTCGATAACAATCAAACACCTCACAGGGTGCACCAACACTCCCAGTTAATGTCCGGAGTTGTGGAAGGTCATTGATTATGTCCGACTGTGTCTGAAATCAACACTTGGAGGATTGCATATTGGGTCTGCAAAAGTGGCACATTGCTAAAATTGCAACCTTCGAGTGGAGTGGGGAGGGGGATCCGTGGCCGAGTAGTTTAGGTCATTGATTCAAATCACTTGCCCCTCACCACTACTGGTTCGAATCCCACTAGGGGTGTCGAATCATTTCAAGTAAGGAAGCTTATTCAGCTGGCTTACGGAGGTCGATGGTTCTACCGTGTGACCGCTCGCGCCAGAAATACTGCTCGGATGGGCACCAGGGGTCTTCCTCCACTAATAATAACTGTAAAGTCGCCATATGACTGTTGGTGCAGCGATAACACCCCCAAACAAACAAACAAATAAACAAACCAAAAAGCAACCTTCTATAAATAAGATGTACTTACTGTCCTGGAATGATAAAGAAAATCGCTGGAAAATATTAGACATGTCCACATAAGATAATTTAGATGGGTCGTTTATGCCTACGATATACATGGATATCGGTCCTGACAACTGGGCTATATAAACTTACCTATCCAAGTAAATAATATGGTCGAATGCATATGTTTACAAATATCAAATTATCATAATATGTCGTATATTTCTAAAGGTCTGGGATGGATCCTGAATATGCAAATGAGGCGTTTAATATAGAAGGACACAACATAGTATTACAAACCGGTGCACGTATACTAAGAGAGAACGATTACAGTACGCTCGATAGGTAAACAATTGCTTTTTTTATTTCAGATGCCAATTGTGTAAATTATTAACCATCGCCACTAGCCAGATGTTTTCTGCGACTGTCTATCTGTCATGGTGTATGTGCGTGTGCGCGCGAGTGAGTGATGGTGTATGTCTGCATGTGTGTGGGCGAGTGAGTGATGGTGTGTGTGCGCGTGTGTGTGCGAGTGAGTGATGGTGATGTTTGCATGTGTGCGCGAGTGAGTGATGGTGTGTGCGCGTGTATGTGCGAGAGTGAGTGATGGAGTGTGTGCGCGTGTGTGTGCGCAAGTGAGTGATGGTGTTGTGTCCGCGTGTGTGCGCGCGAGTGAGTAATGGTGTGTGTGCGTGTGTATGTGTGTGTGCGCGCTAGTGATGGTGTGTGTGCGCGAGTGAGTGATGGTGTATGTGCGTGTGCGCGCGTGTGATGGGGTGTGTGTGTGTGTGCGAGAGTGAGTGATGGTGTGTGTGGGCGTGTGTGCGCGCGAGTGAATAATGGTGTGTGCGCGTGTGTGCGCGGGAGTGAGTGATGGTGTATGCACATGTATGTCGCGAGTGAATGATGGTGTGTGTCTGCGTGTGTGCGCGCGAGTGAGTGATGGTTGGTGTGCGCGAGTGAGTGATGGTGTGTGTCTGCGTGTGTGCGCGCGCGAGTGAGTGATGGTGTATGCGCATGTATGTGCGCGAGTGAATGGTGGTGTGTGTCTGCGTGTGTGCGCGCGAGTGATGGTGTATGCACATGTATGTGCGCGAGTGAGTGTGGTGTGTGTCCGCGTGTGTGTGCGCGAGTGATGGTGGTGCGTGTGTGTGTGTGTGTGTGTGCGGGAGTGAGTGATGATGTGTGTGCGCGTGTGTGCGGGAGTGAGTGATGATGCGTGTGCGCGTGTGCGCGCGCAAGTGAGTGATGGTGTATGCGGGTGTATGTGCGCGAGTGAGTGATGGTATGTGTCCGCGTGTTTGTTCCACCATGTGCGACTTGAAACCCTCAGAACAAACACATCTTTTCAATGACACAAATAAATTGTATCTTACACATTGCATTTAAAGGGTAAACAGGTAAGATTTGCGACTTACCGTGTGCCGTACCTGGTCATTAGATCATCCGTGGAACATGGTTAAATGTAAGGGATGCCTATTCTTGCGTTAATCGCTGCCCGACACTGCGTATGCCCGTAACTGTGGTAAGTGTGGCGTCCGTGGTCCAGTGGTAGGGCGTCGGATTTGGAATCGAGCGGTACCGGGTTCGATACTCGGTCAGACCACGTATGTAGTGTCATTGAGCAAGGCACCTCACACACATTGTTTAGTACTGGTTAACCACTTAGTTCGGCTAAGCCTGCCCAGGAAAGCATGTCTAGGTCCCCGCAAGGGGTTTGACATTAATGGAACATACATACATACATAACTGATAGTGCGCATGCCAGCTACATACCATTAGCGAGAAAGACATACACGATGATGTGTGTATTGAAGAACGAATCCCTACACCGGATGTGCTGCTGGCTATTATCAAAGAGCAGTACCGTAGCCATGGGCAAATTTCAATCGAGGCAATCTATGGGGTCCGGGGGCATGTTTTCACTTAAAATTGTTGGGACATAGAAGCGATTTCCTGCGTTTTCTGATTTAATGAGTTTAGACGTATAATTATGTACTGACCTTTCAGCTCTCTAGCAGTCTACATTTTATACAGCAAAGGACATTTTTTGACCCCCCCCCCCCCATTTAATTCTTTTTTGCTTTGGCAAATTTAAATTAATGTGTGCCTCAGTGTGGCTACGGGCCTGAAGATAGTCATCATTTATTTCGTTTCTTATTCGATACATGGACATAAGTGTAACTTTCAAAATATATTATTGCAGGTTAGATGATATATATAACAGCCATAATTACGCCTGCTATGAACCAAGAGCTAATCCGGACAACTCCAGATTTCCAAACAAGACACAAAAAGTAACAGCTTGAAAATACGTGTCCACGGATTATCGTGAAACCTATGCTATCAATAAATAATTAAATAATACCCTATATACATTAATCTCACGATGACTCGTTCACGTATTGTACTATATTTATAATTATCCACTTAAACATTGTCGTGACGTCACACCTTTGTACTTGCAGTCCAATATGATTAATATTGGACTGCTGTCAAAAGGCCAGAGTATTATATTAAATCCTACGAGTACATGTACGAAATTAACAATTTTAATTAGTAGGATCTTGTTTTATAAGTGTGTGCTTAAGTAAGATATAAGCCTCATACGGATTCAATATGTATATAATACGGCGCTATATACATGTATATCAAATTACTTTTCGCGAATAAAATGTGTGTGTATAGTAAACTGTCCGGAAGCTGGACTGGTAATCCAAGGATCACAGGTTCGATCTGACCCTAATAAAATTAAGTCTTTCAGATGTGACATTAAACCGTGGTCTATTGTCGGTGCTTTACACTGTAGGAGACTCTGGAATGGGTCTTTGTCTGTATCAACTTCCAAAACTCTAAATTTACTAATCTCTTCAGTAGGCGTCGCTCATATGGGCAACCGGTAGCGACGATAAATAAACGTAAAACAACAAATAAACAAATTACCAGTTTGGCGACAGGCCTACAAGCATAGGATTCGTAAAGTGCTGATGTTCATAAAAAGGTGTCTCATAAGTCAGTAATGGCTGGAATTTTCAATAGGGGTGACATTATAATAAACAAACACTTTACTTTTGTATTGTTGCATCATGTATTCGAATAATAGTACCACATTCCCAGAGCAATACTAGTACCACATTCCCAGATCGATACTAGTACCACATTCTCAGATCGATACTAGTACCACATTCCCAGATCGATACTAGTACCACCTTCTCAGATCGATAATAGTACCACATTCCCAGATCAATACTAGTACCACATTTCCAGATCGATACTAGTACCACATTCCCAGATCGATACTAGTACCACATCCCAAGATCTATACTAGTACCACATTCCCAGATCGATACTAATACCACATTCCCAGATCTATACTAGTACCACATTCCCAGATCAATACTAGTACCACATTACCAGATCGATACTAGTACCACATTCCCAGATCAATACTAGTACCATATTCCCAGATCGATACTAGTACCACATTCCAAGATCTATACTAGTACCACATTCCCAGATCTATACTAGTACCACATTCCCAGATCGATACTAATACCACATTCCCAGATCGATACCAGTACCACAATCCCAGATCAATACTAGTACCACATTCCCAGATCAATACTAGTACCACATTCCCAGATCGATACTAGTACCACATTCCCAGATCTATACTAGTACCACATTCCCAGATCTATACTAGTACCACATTCCCAGATCTATACTAGTACCACATTCCCATATCAATCTTTTATTAGAAAAGGAATAGCATAATCAGGATTTAGTATTTGTCACGGATGGGTGGGGTAATGTTTTTATTTATTGGCGATATTTCACACGACTGTTATCAAACTACGACACCGTGCACTGAGTACATGGCTGTGCATGTGTAGTGTAGCGGACTTTGTTCAGTTATATTGGAATTGTTGCCATTGGTATGTCTAAATACTGTTGTTTTCATTGCAGAAACGCTGTTCCATTATGTAATCTGGCAAGACCAGTGAACTTCTCTCTTTGTAAATCTAACATATTCCGATCTACAGCTTGACATGGGTGGTGGCAAATCCAACATAGTCCGTTCTACATCGTAATATGCATGGAGGCAGCTCCAATATATTCCGTTCTACATCGTAACATGTGTGAAGACAAATCCAACATATTCCGATCTACATCGTAACATGTGTGAAGACAAATCCAACATATTCCGATCTACATCGTAACATGTATGAAGACAAATCCAACATATTCCGTTCTACATCGTAACATGTGTGAAGACAAATCCAACATAGTCCGTTCTACATCGTAACATGTGTGAAGACAAATCCAACATATTCCGATCTACATCGTAATATGTATGTAGGCAAATCCAACATATTCCGGTCTACATCGTAACATGTGTGAAGACAAATCCAACATAGTCCGTTCTACATCGTAACATGTGTGAAGACAAATCCAACATAGTCCGTTCTACATCGTAACATGTGTGGAGACAAATCCAACATATTCCGATCTACAGCTTGACATGTGTGGTGGCAAAGCCAACATATCCCGGTCTACAGATTGACATATATGAAGATAAATATAGCATAGCCCGTTCTTCATCGTAACATGTTTTACATATTAAATTATTATAGTCTGTTCTAAATAGTAAATTACACGTGTGAAGGCAAATCGAGCATAGTCTGTTCTAAATAGTAAATTACATGTGTGAGAGGCAAATCTAGCATAGTCCGTTCTAAATAGTAAATTACACGTGTGAAGACAAATCGAGCATAGTCCGTTCTAAATAGTAAATTACATGTGTGAAGGCAAATCGAGCATAATCTGTTCTAAATAGTAAATTACATGTGTGAAGGCAAATCGAGCATAATCTGTTGTAAATAGTAAATTACATGTGTGAAGGCAAATCGAGCATAGTCTGTTCTAAATAGTAAATTACATGTGTGAAGGCAAATCTAACATAGTCTGTTCTAAATAGTAAATTACACGTGTGAAGGCAAATCGAGCATAGTCTGTTCTAAATAGTAAATTACATGTGTGAGAGGCAAATCTAGCATAGTCCGTTCTAAATAGTAAATTACACGTGTGAAGGCAAATCTAGCATAGTCCGTTCTAAATAGTAAATTACATGTGTGAAGGCAAATCGAGCATAGTCGGTTCTAAATAGTAAATTACACATGTGAAGGCAAATATAACATATTCTGTTCTAAATAGTAAATTACACGTGTGAAGGTAAATCGAGCATAGTCTGTTCTAAATAGTAAATTACATGTGTGAAGACAAATCGAGTATAGTCTGTTCTAAATAGTAAATTACATGTGTGAAGGCAAATCGAGCATTGTCCGTTCTAAATAGTAAATTACACGTGTGAAGGCAAATCGAGCATAGTCTGTTCTAAATAGTAAATTACATGTGTGAAGGCAAATCGAGCATAGTCTGTTCTAAATAGTAAATTACATGTGTGAAGGCAAATCGAGCATAGTCCGTTCTAAATAGTAAAGTACACGTGTGAAGGCAAATCGAGCATAGTCTGTTCTAAATAGTAAATTACACGTGTGAAGGCAAATCGAGCATAGTCCAGTCCAGGATGAGATGTTTGAAACAAAATGTTGACGCACGACCCCGTACAGAGGACAATTACAAAATCTTAGTTGATGATGCACGACCCAGGGACAGAGGACGATCACAAAAGCTCAGTTGATGCTGCACGACCCTGGGACAGAGGACAATCACGAAAGCTCAGTTGATGCCGCACGACACAAGACAGAGGACAATCACAAAAGCTCAGTTGATGCCGCAGGACACCGGAGAGAGGACAATCATAAAAGCTCAGTTACTGCCGAACTACCCAGGGAAAGAGGACAATCATAAATGTTCAGTTGATACCGCACGACCCAGGGACAGAGCATAATCACAAAAGCTCAGTTGATGCCACACGGCACCGGAGAGAGGACATTCATAAATGCTCAGTTGACGCCGCACGGCACCGGAAAGAGGACAATCACAAAAGCTCAGTTGACGCCGCACGGCACCGAACAGGGAACAATCACAAAAGCTCAGTGGATGCCGCACGGCACCGAACAGAGGACAATCACAAAAGCTCTGTTGATGCCGAACGACCCAGGGAGAGAGAACAATCACAAAAGCCCAGTTCATGCCGCAGGACACAAGACAGAGGACAATCACAAAACCTCAGTTGGTGCCGCACACACTGGACAGAGGACAATTACGACCCAGGGACAGAGACCAATCACCAAAGCTCCGTTGATATCACACGGCACCGGAAAGAGGACAAACACTCACAAACGCTCAGTTGATGCTGCACGACACAGCGACAGAGGACAATCACAAAAGCTCAGTTGATGCAGCACGACCCAGGGACAGAGGACAATCACAAAAGCTCAGTTGATGCCGCACGACACCGGATAGAGCACAATCACAAACGCTCAGTTGATGCTGCACGACACAGCGACATAGGACATTCACAACAGCTCAGTTGATGCCGCACGACCCAGGGACAGAGGACAATCACAAAAGCTCAGTTGATGCTGCACGACACATGGACATAGGACAATCACAAAAGCTCAGTTGATGCCGCACGAAACTGGACAGAGGGCAAACAATCACAAAAGCTCAGTGATTGCCGCAGGGCCCATGGGCAGAGGAAAATCACAAAAGCTCAGTTTTTGCTGCACAACTCAGGGACAGAGGGTAATCATAAAAGCTCAGTTGATGCCGCACTGCACCGGACAGAGGACACTCACAATAGCTCAGTTGATGCCGTACGACCCAGAGACAGAGGACAATCATAAAAGCTCAGTTGATGCTGCAAGACTCAGGGACAGACGATAATCACAAAAGCTCAGTTGATGCTGCACGACACAGGGACAGAGGACAATCACAAAAGCTCAGTTGATGCCGCACGGCACCGGACAGAGGACAATCACAAACGCTCAGTTGAAGCCGCACGACCCAGGGACAGAGGACAATCACAAAAGCTCAGTTGATGCCGAACGGCAACGGACAGAGGACAATCACGAACGTTCAGTTGATGAAGCACGGCACCGGAGGACAAACACTCACAACAGCTCAGTGATTGCCGCACGACCCAGGGACAGAGGACAATCATAAAAGCTCAGTTGATGCCGCACGACACAGGGACAGAGGCCAATCATAACTGTTCAGTTGATGCAGTACGACCCAGGGACAGAGGACAATCATAAAAGCTCAGTTGATGCCACACGACACCGGACAGAGGACAATCATAAGAGCTCAGTTGATGCCGCACGGCACCGGACAGTGTACACTCATAAACGCTCAGATGATGCCGTACGGCACCGGACAGAGGACACACAACCACAAAAGCTCAGTTGATACCGCACGACACCAGGCAGAGGACAATCACAAAAGCTCAATTGATGCCGCACGGCACCGGACAGAGGACAAACAATCACAAAAGATCAGTTGATACCGCACGACCCAGGGACGGAGGAAAATCACCAAAGCTCCGATGATGTCACACGGCACCGGAAAGAGGACAAACAATCACAAAAGCACAGTTGATGCCGCACAACCCAGGGACAGAGGACAATCACAAAAGCTCAGTTGATGCAGCACGACCCAGGGACAGAGGACAATCACAAAAGCTCAGTTGATGCCGCACGACACCGGATAGAGCACAATCACAAACGCTCAGTTGATGCTGCACGACACAGCGACATAGGACATTCACAACAGCTCAGTTGATGCCGCACGACCCAGGGACAGAGGACAATCACAAAAGCTCAGTTGATGCTGCACGACACATGGACATAGGACAATCACAAAAGCTCAGTTGATGCCGCACGAAACTGGACAGAGGGCAAACAATCACAAAAGCTCAGTGATTGCCGCAGGGCCCATGGGCAGAGGAAAATCACAAAAGCTCAGTTTTTGCTGCACAACTCAGGGACAGAGGGTAATCATAAAAGCTCAGTTGATGCCGCACTGCACCGGACAGAGGACAATCACAATAGCTCAGTTGATGCCGTACGACCCAGAGACAGAGGACAATCATAAAAGCTCAGTTGATGCTGCAAGACTCAGGGACAGACGATAATCACAAAAGCTCAGTTGATGCCGCACGGCACCGGACAGAGGACAATCACAAACGCTCAGTTGAAGCCGCACGACCCAGGGACAGAGGACAATCACAAAAGCTCAGTTGATGCCGAACGGCAACGGACAGAGGACAATCACGAACGTTCAGTTGATGAAGCACGGCACCGGAGGACAAACACTCACAACAGCTCAGTGATTGCCGCACGACCCAGGGACAGAGGACAATCATAAAAGCTCAGTTGATGACACAGGGACAGAGGACAGTCATAAAAGCTCATTTGATACCGCAATACACCGGACAAAGGGCAATCACAAAAGCTCAGTTGCTGCCGAACTACCCAGGGACAGAGGACAATCACAAAAGCTCAGTTGCTGCCGAACTATCCAGGGGCAGTGTACATTCATAAATGCTCAGTTGATGCCGCACGACCCAGGGACAGAGGACAATAACAAAAGCTCAGTTGATGCCGCACGACACCGGACAGAGGAGCACGCTGAGCACACTGTGTTCAATAATCTATCTAAAAATACACACCTCATAATCACTTGCAAATTATTATTCATACATATATGTGAACTTAATAAAATTTAATGTGCTAAAATATGTTGATTTGAAACTTGAAAAAGGTAGGTAGATGATATTATAGCTACATTCCATAGTCGTGTTTGATCCTCCTTCGCACGAATACCGTAGTGCGAACTTAGTATATATCTACAGGACTGGGAGGTAAGGTAGCCGTTGTTTATAGCTACATTCCATAGTCGTGTTTGATCCTCCTTCGCACGAATACCGTAGTGCGAACTTAGTATATATCTACAGGACTGGGAGGTAAGGTAGCCGTTGTTTATAGCTACATTCCATAGTCGTGTTTGATCCTCCTTCGCACGAATACCGTAGTGCGAACTTAGTATATATCTACAGGACTGGGAGGTAAGGTAGCCGTTGTTTATAGCTACATTCCATAGTCGTGTTTGATCCTCCATCGCATGAATACCGTAGTGCGAACTTAGTCTATATCTACAGGACTGGGAGGTAAGGTAGCCGTTGTTTATAGCTACATTCCATAGTCGTGTTTGATCCTCCATCGCATGAATACCGTAGTGCGAACTTAGTCTATATCTACAGGACTGGGAGGTAAGGTAGCCGTTGTTTATAGCTACATTGTATAGTCGTGTTTGATCCTCCTTCGCACGAATACCGTAGTGCGAACTTAGTCTATATCTACAGGACTGGGAGGTAAGGTAGCCGTTGTTTATAGCTACATTGTATAGTCGTGTTTGATCCTCCTTCGCACGAATACCGTAGTGCGAACTTAGTCTATATCTACAGGACTGGGAGGTAAGGTAGCCGTTGTTTATAGCTACATTGTATAGTCGTGTTTGATCCTCCTTCGCACGAATACCGTAGTGCGAACTTAGTCTATATCTACAGGACTGGGAGGTAAGGTAGCCGTTGTTTATAGCTACATTGTATAGTCGTGTTTGATCCTCCTTCGCACGAATACCGTAGTGCGAACTTAGTCTATATCTACAGGACTGGGAGGTAAGGTAGCCGTTGTTTATAGCTACATTGTATAGTCGTGTTTGATCCTCCTTCGCACGAATACCGTAGTGCGAACTTAGTCTATATCTACAGGACTGGGAGGTAAGGTAGCCGTTGTTTATAGCTACATTGTATAGTCGTGTTTGATCCTCCTTCGCACGAATACCGTAGTGCGAACTTAGTCTATATCTACAGGACTGGGAGGTAAGGTAGCCGTTGTTTATAGCTACATTCCATAGTCGTGTTTGATCCTCCATCGCATGAATACCGTAGTGCGAACTTAGTCTATATCTACAGGACTGGGAGGTAAGGTAGCCGTTGTTTATAGCTACATTCCATAGTCGTGTTTGATCCTCCATCGCATGAATACCGTAGTGCGAACTTAGTCTATATCTACAGGACTGGGAGGTAAGGTAGCCGTTGTTTATAGCTACATTCCATAGTCGTGTTTGATCCTCCATCGCATGAATACCGTAGTGCGAACTTAGTCTATATCTACAGGACTGGGAGGTAAGGTAGCCGTTGTTTATAGCTACATTCCATAGTCGTGTTTGATCCTCCATCGCATGAATACCGTAGTGCGAACTTAGTCTATATCTACAGGACTGGGAGGTAAGGTAGCCGTTGTTTATAGCTACATTCCATAGTCGTGTTTGATCCTCCATCGCATGAATACCGTAGTGCGAACTTAGTCTATATCTACAGGACTGGGAGGTAAGGTAGCCGTTGTTTATAGCTACATTTCATAGTCGTGTTTGATCCTCATTATAAGAGAGAAGAGCATAGGTGGATCTAAGGACACATTGCTCACTCCGCGACCATGGTATAGCAGTGTGCAAATATACATACATGTAGAAATATGCATATATATATATATATATATATATATATATATATATATATATATATATATATATATATATATATATAAGGTATACAACCAGGCAGTTGGGGTTCTTTTCTTTTATGATTCTAGTTTCGTCTATGCTTTCCAATGAACGATAAGAGTTTTCACAGTGAACGTAAACTCCATCTTCCACTGTTTCGATACAGTGAAAGTTGGCATTGTCTCCGTCACTGCTTGAATTTCGTATTCCTCTGCGGCTGGATGTACTTTTGTATTTTAAAAAAAATATTTATATTTTTAATTTTGCTATCACATATAATCAAACTTAAACATTATACCGGAACTATTTTCATTACCAACAACATCATCCCAACAACGTCATCACAACAATCTCATACCAACAACCTCAACCAACAACGTCATCACAACAATCTCATACCAACAACCTCAACCAACAACGTCATCACAACAATCTCATACTAACAACCTCAACCAACAACGTCATCACAACAATCTCATACCAACAACCTCAACCAACAACGTCATCACAACAATAATCTCATACCAACAACCTCAACGAACAACCCCAACCAACAACCTCAACCAACAACCTCAACCAACAACGTCATCACAACAATCTCATTCTAACCACCTCAACCAACAACGTCATCACAACAATCTCATACCAACAACCTCAACCAACAACGTCATCACAACAATCTCATACCAACAACCTCAACCAACAACGTCATCACAACAATCTCATACCAACAACCTCAACGAACAACCCCAACCAACAACCTCAACCAACAACCTCAACCAACAACGTCATCACAACAATCTCATACAACAACCTCAACCAACAACCTCAACCAACAACATCATCACAACAATCTCATACTAACCACCTCAACCAACAACGTCATCACAACAATCTCATACTAACAACCTCAACCAACAACGTCATCACAACAATCTCATACCAACAACCTCAACCAACAACGTGATCACAACAATCTCATACCAACAACCTCAACCAACAACGTCATCACAACAATCTCATACCAACAACCTCATCCCAACAACGTCATCACAACAACCTCATACCAACAACCTCAACCAACAACGTCATCACAACAATCTCATACCAACAACCTCAACCAACAACGTCATCACAACAATCTCATACTAACAACCTCAATCAACAACGTCATCACAACAATCTCATACCAACAACCTCAACCAACAACGTCATCACAACAATCTCATACCAACAACCTCAACGAACAACCCCAACCAACAACCTCAACCAACAACCTCAACCAACAACGTCATCACAACAATCTCATACAACAACCTCAACCAACAACCTCAACCAACAACATCATCACAACAGTCTCATACTAACCACCTCAACCAACAACGTCATCACAACAATCTCATACCAACAACCTCAACCAACAACGTCCTCACAACAATCTCATACCAACAACCTCAACCAACAACGTCATCACAACAATCTCATACCAACAACCTCAACGATCAACCCCAACCAACAACCTCAACAACCAACAACCTCAACCAACAACGTCATCACAACAATCTCATACAACAACCTCAACCAACAACCTCAACCAACAACATCATCACAACAATCTCATACTAACCACCTCAACCAACAACGTCATCACAACAATCTCATACCAACAACCTCAACCAACAACGTCATCACAACAATCTCATACCAACAACCTCAACCAACAACGTCATCACAACAATCTCATACCAACAACCTCAACCAACAACGTCATCACAACAATCTCATACCAACAACCTCAACCAACACCCTCAACCAACAACCAACAACGTCATCACAACAATCTCATACCAACAACCTCAACCAACAACGTCATCACAACAATCTCATACCAACAACCTCAACGAACAACCCCAACCAACAACCTCAACCAACAACCTCAACCAACAACGTCATCACAACAATCTCATACAACAACCTCAACCAACAACCTCAACCAACAACATCATCACAACAATCTCATACCAACAACCTCATACTAACCACCTCAGCCAACAACGTCATCACAACAATCTCATACGAACAACCTCAACCAACAACCTCAACCAACGTCATCACAACAATCTCATACCAACAACCTCATACTAACCACCTCAACCAACAACGTCATCACAACAATCTCATACCAACAACATCAACCAACAACGTCGTCACAACAATCTCATACCAACAACCTCAACCAACAACCTCAACCAACAACCAACAACGTCATCACAACAATATCATACCAACAACCTCAACAAACAACCTCAACCAACAACGTCATCACAACAATCTCATACCAACAACCTCATACTAACCACCTCAACCAACAACGTCATCACAACAATATCATACCAGCAACCTCAACCAACAACGTCATCACAACAATCTCATACCAGCAACCTCAACCAACAACGTCATCACAACAATCTCATACCAACAACCTCAACCAACAACCTCAACCAACAACGTCATCACAACAATCTTATACCAACAACCTCAACCAACAACGTCATCACAACAATCTCATACCAACAACCCCAACCAACAACGTCATCACAACAATCTCATACCAACAACCTCATACTAACCACCTCAACCAACAACATCATCACAACAATCTCATACCAACAACCTCATACTAACCACCTCAACCAACAACGTCATCACAACAATCTCATACCAACAACCTCAACCAACAACGTCATCACAACAATCTCATACCAACAACCTCAACCAACAACCCCAACCAACAACCTCAACCAACAACCTCAACCAACAACGTCATCACAACAATCTCATACCAACAACCTCAACCAACAACCTCAACCAACAACGTCATCACAACAATCTCATACCAACAATCTCAACCAACAACCTCAACCAACAACCTCATCACAACAATCTCATACCAACAACCTCAACCCAACAACCTCATACTATCCACCTCAATCAACAACGTCATCACAACAACCTCATACCAAAAACCTTATACCAACGACCTCATACCAATAACCTCATACCAACGACCTCATACCAACGACATCATACCAACGACCTCATAACAACAACCACATACCAACAACCTCATACTAACAACATCATACCAACAACCTCATAACAACAACCTCATACCAACAACCTCATACCAACAACTTCATACCAACAGCCTCGTCCCAGTCACCTCATCCCGCCAACCTCATACCAACAACCTCACCCGACAACTTCATACCAACAACCTCATACCAACAACATCAACCAACAACTTCATACCAACAACCTCATACTAGCGACCTCATATCAACGACCTCATACCAACAACCTCATACCAACGACCTCATACCAACGATCTCATACCAACGACCTCATACGAACAACCTCATACCAACAACCTCGTACCAACAACCTCATACCAACAGCCTCATACCAACAACCTTATCCCAACGACCTCATACCAACAACCTCATACCAACAACCTCATACCAACAACCTCATACCAACAACCTCATATCAACAACCTCATATCAACAACCTCATACCAACAAACTCATACCAACAACCTCATCCCAACGACCTCATACCAACAACCTCATACCAACAACCTCATCCCAACGACCTCATACCAACAACCTCATACCAACAACCTCATACCGACAACCTCATACAAACAACCTCATACCGACAACCTCATCCCAACAATTTCATCCCGACAACCTCATACCAACAACCTCATCCCAACGACCTCATACCAACAACCTCATACCAACAACCTCATACTGACAGTAATTGGTAATTATATGTACAATCGAAAATGTATATATAGCTTATACCAGACGCATGTACATTTGTATTTCGTCCTGTATTATATCGATAACATTACTCGTGTCGGATATACCAGACGCGTGTGCGTTTGTAATAAACGCGTTTGTAATAAACGGGATATTAGCATACAGAGTGTACACGCAGTTTCATATTTCTCAACCGAACAGTGTAAAATGGTATTGTATACAAATTAGTTTCCTAAAATATCTTAGATCTATTGAAAGTAAGTAAGTTAATATTTTATTATAGTGACGTGTGTCATTCATTGGATAATTATGTACATCACATTATAATATAGTTCGTTAAAGGCGTTCTCTACAGTTTTATAAAAAAGGTTCACAATAATATAATTTGTTCATACTTGGTACGTCACTAGTACTATTATTTAAAATAAAATGTTTTTTAAATTATAAAATCTAAAATGACTAAACTCTTTAGGAGGCGTCGCTCATATGGGCAACCAGTAGCGACGATAAATAAACGTAAAAACACACCATCAAATTAGATACACTAAGGTGACGTCCATGGAACGGATTGTTGTGTGATCTCGAAATTAAGATACAGAATTAACTGTTTCTATGATACTAATAAGAAAGACAAAACCACGGTGTTCTGTTATATATAATTACCCTTAGACAACTCCAGCGTATCTATGATATGTTAGACCCTGGCAGGAGCTCAACTGATACATTGAAAGATAAATAGAAGTGTGGGTCACCATACCCACTTGGGGCTCGTCAGCTACAAACATTGGAGGACCACGGGTTCGCCACACATGAGATCAAATGTATATTGCTTGAGGGTCTTATAGAAGATTTACCATGTCAAATAAGTCTCCTCGTAACATGAAGTCTTTATTATTATTATTATTATTATTACGTAACATGAAACACCCAAAGCTGTGCTTACGTCCGAGAAGTGTACCACAAAGTGTAATAATAAACAAACACTTTACTGTGGAAGTCGTGATAGCGCTGTGGATGCGTGTTCGCTTCAGGTGCGAATGGTCCGGAGTTCGAGCCCCGCTGGAGCCGTTACGATTGTGCCCTTAGGCAATGCATTTAAATTCCACGATGCCTCTTCTCTCTCCCTCGTGGCGATGGATTCCACCAGGAATGAGGTATCGAGAGTGATTAATATAAGTTGTAAGTACTTGTTTCGCAATCGAGCTAAAATAAATTTGTATAAACTAAATACTACTTTTGAATTGCTTCAGCATGCATTCAAATACTAGTACCACATTCCCAGATCACTCTTTTATTACAAAAATGAATAGCATAATCAGGATTTAGTATTTGTCACGGATAGGTGGGGTGAGGTTTTTATTTATTGGCGAGATTTCATGAAACTTGTTATCAAACTACGACACTGTGGAGTACAGGGTTGTGCATGTAGCGGACTTTGTTCAGTTATATTGGAAGTGTTGCCATTGTCTTAAATACTGTTGTTTGCATTGCAGAAACGCTATTCCATTATGTAATCTGGCAAGAGCAGCGAACTTCTCTCTTTGGAAATGAACATAATTATACCGTTCTACATCGTAACATGTGTGAAGACAAATCCAACATATTCCGTTCTACAGCTTGACATGTGTGAAGGCAAATCCAACATATTCCATTCTACAGTTTGACATGTGTGAAGACAAATCCAACATATTCCGTTCTACAGCTTGACATGTATGAAGACAAATCCAACATATTCCGTTCTACAGCTTGACATGTGTGAAGACAAATCCAACATATTCCGTTCTACAGCTTGACATGTGTGAAGACAAATCCAACATATTCCGTTCTACAGCTTGACATGTGTGAAGACAAATCCAACATAGTCCGTTCTACATCGTACCATGTGTGAAGGCAAAGCCAACATATGTGGAAGTCGTGATAGCGCAGTTGATGCGCGTTCGCTTCAGGTGCGAAAGGTCCGGAGTTCGAGCCCAGCTGGAGACGTTACGATTGTGCCCTTAGGCAAGGCATTTAAATTCCACGTTGCCTCTTCTCTCTCCCTCGTGGCGATGGATTCCATCAGGAATGAGGTCTCGAGAGTGATTAATATAAGTTGAAATAACTTGTTTCGCAATCGAGCTAAAATAAATTTGTATAAACTAATGCCAACATATCCCGGTCTACAGCTTGACATGTGTGAAGACAAATCCAACATATTCCGTTCTACATCTTGACATGTGTTAAGACACATACAACATAGTCCGTTCTACAGTTTGACATGTGTTAAGACACATCCAACATAGTCCGTTCTACAGCTTGACAAGTATGAAGACAAATCCAACATATTCCGTTCTACATCTTGACATGTGTTAAGACACATACAACATAGTCCGTTCTACATCTTGACATGTGTTAAGACACATACAACATATTCCGTTCTACATCTTGACATGTGTTAAGACACATACAACATAGTCCGTTCTACAGTTTGACATGTGTTAAGACACATCCAACATAGTCCGTTCTACAGCTTGACAAGTATGAAGACAAATCCAACATATTCCGTTCCACATCGTAACATGTGTGAAGACAAATCCAACATATTCCGTTCTACAGATTGACATGTGTGGAGACAAATCCCACATATTCGGTTCTACATCACAACATGTATGACGGCAAATCTAGCATATTCCGTTCTTAATAGTAAATTACATGTGTGAAGGCAAATCTAACATAGTATGTTCTACATAGCAACATGAATGTATCTGTAGTCCAGTGGTAACAAGCAGGACCGATAATCCAGGGATCGCAGGTTCCCCCGCCATACCCTAATAAAATTAACAGTCTTTGAGATGGACATTAAACCGAGGTCTCGCGTCGGTGTTGTGCATATTCTCGGGGTGATTTCTTCATATTGCCAACTCAGAAATGCTATATGCATTAGTACACTGGTTGAAAGCCGTGGATTAAACACATTTTACTTCTCACACCTTTGCACATGTAGTTCATGGCCGTTACATGTTTTCAACTCGAACGGTTTCGGAATCAAACTGGCTCAATAACAAAATTGAACATTTGTGTTAAACTCAAAACCGTTAAGGTGTTTAGTGGGTGTAGAACATAATCCCTCGACCCATTGCTCAAAATCCCCTGTGGATTCTGACACATGATGGGCATAGCTGCTCAGGTCGGATAACAACTAAGATTTTATATTGGAAGATTTTATGATGGTTTCAAAAGAAAACGTATCTGGATTTGGTAACAGTATATTTCATTGTTGCAAATACAATATTTGTTCTCCCTATTTTAAAGTTTTAAACTGTCAGCCAATCGAATATTCTTGTTCCTCTTCCTGTTACATGAGTGCGTATATGTGGAATTCAATATTCCGTCGTTGCAGCAATGCTGCTTACATATGCAAGATTATAACTAGTTTGCAAGCAGAAATACATGGACAATGTAAGCGTGAACAGCAATAATTACAATACAAACGTTTCAAATATATTTGATCAAGCGTAATAAATATGGATATAAGTTATAACATACAGTGAATATACAATAAAGTTTATATCATATGGGATATAAACATTTCAAATAGAACGCGTATATTGTACAGGGAAATGGAAGCACGTTTATGGATTCTGGTGGTCATCTTCACGATTGTTACACAGCAATGTTTAGTATCAGCAAATGGTAAGTTATACCCTCATATGTTTAACGTGTTGGTGATTGAAATAAAATGCTCAAATGTTGTCTAAGTTTAAACTTTACCAAGCAATTTTTAACATCTTATATTAACACTCTCGTTGGTGTGGATGAAAGCGTCAATGTGGTCATTCGTGTTTGTGTGGGGGATGTACACGGCGAAATCCCACATGTCCAATCTGGCGACCACCGTACCATCTCACATACTTCCCGGTCTGAGGATCGAACCCGGGTTGCATTGGTGAGAAGCGAGCAACAATCTACGTATCACTGGCCTTCCGGAAACGAGCGACGAGAATACCGACAAAATTGTAATGAACATGACATTTTATTGTGTAAAAGTCTGAAAATAAATATTCATCTTGGACGAAATTGACAGGTCACACCGAGCAGGGAAAAGAAGCGAGACTGGTCATCCGCGTTATATCATAGTTAAATTTACATCGTACCGGGTTCGTCAACGGTTTTACAAGGCTAGATCCGCACTCAAATATACCGCTTTCTCTGGAGCATACTTACACACGAGGATCTCACTAAGCAACGTAATGTCGCGTTCTATTCCGCAAGACTCTTGGTCAAACGTAAAACAATTGAAAGCTGCTGGACGTCCGACGGCGTTATCATTGTCAAGGACAACAGGGGAAAGTTTAATCGTGTTGTTGGTCGTGATGAACGTATCGGCTTCGAAAACAAGTAGTGTCACAGGATTTATGAGCAACACTGTATTATTCGTGTCATAATATTGTAGTGACGTGTCTATCAACCTGACATCTAATTTTGCTACTATTGCATAACTCTACATACCCGTATTACCGTAAATAAACCTGTGATAATACAACGTGGCATACAACGTGGGGTACAAACAGACAATTCATAAACTTTCGTTATGAGTCGCTGAGCATATGATATTTACCCAGTATTAGCGCTGTCTCTCCCGTGATAAATTTGATAGTATCCATACTGGAACAAATACATATCATTATACTTAGCTGTGGGCTCGTAACTAAGTTACTCAACAATAGTTATACTCTGTCACTAGTCACTTGTGTTTATGCAATGCAGAACATGATTGTATGCTGCATCTTAGACCCATGCATCTTAGTTCGAATTTGAATTTGCAACGAATTATATGTACACGTCTAACACGCGTCATGCGCACGCAAACGTTATTATTATAAGTGTCATAACGAACATACGCTACATGTGAACATGTTAATCTCACTTATGTAATACATTGTCTGTCAAGCAATGTTTGTTCTGGGAAGGGTGTCATATGTGTAGCAGGAGCATCATAGGTAGTGATTGGCCAAATCACTGAACCTTCTACACTGTAATACATTCAAATTGTCTGTCAAGCAATGTTTGTTCTGGGAAGGGTGTCGTAGGTGTAGCAGGAGCCTCATAGGTAGGGATTGACCAAATCATTGAATCTTCTACACTCTGTAATACATTCATATTGTCTGTCAAGCAATGTTTGTTCTGGGAAGGGTGTCATAGTTGTAACAGGAACCTCATAGGTAGGGATTGGCCAAATAACAGAACCTTCTACACTCTGTAATACATTCAAATTGTCTATCAAGCAATGTTGGTTCTGGGAAGGGTGTCCTAGGTGTAGCAGGAGCCTCATATGTAGGGATTGACCAAATCATTGACACGTCTACACTCTGTAATACACTTTCTGAAATAAGCATTCTTTTCGACACTTTTAGTTATTTTTCAAACTTTATCACGATATGTGTCAATGATAATAAGACACAGTCAAGATATATATCATTTCAATTGGTTCATATGTTAAAGTATGATAAAAATGAAGACTGAATCCCGAATCAAACTGAACCTGTTATCCTCCTCTTGGGAGATCGTCGACATTATAGCACGAAAGAGAATATTATATGTTTCAAAACATGTTCACATCATTGTATACAGCATTTGAATTGTTGATAATTTGTTAATATTTCTATGTATTATTTGTTGTCATAAATATGTCAATAATCATTGCAAAGTGGAAATAAAGAGTATTATGCAATGATTGCCCGCTTTGTATGTATGTATATGTGTGTACTTGTATGTGTGTGTGTGCGTGCGTGCGTGCCTATATATATATGTATGTGTGTATATGAGTATATGTATGTACATGTATATATGTGTGTGTATATGTATGTATATGTGTGTGTGCGCGTGCGTGCGTGCGTTCGTCCGTTCGTTCGTTCATGCGTGCGTATATATATATATGTATGTGTATATGCATGTATGTGTGAGTATATATATGGTGTGAACATATGTGCCTATATATGTGCATACGAAGTGGGTAATCATGTTGGCTGTTTTCTATCGCCCTCCAAATGCAGATGCTAATCTTACAAATCTAATCGAAGACTCTCTCAGTTTGGCTCTAGACTCAGGTATATCGGACATAATCATCACTGGTGACATTAACTTTAATGAGTCAAATCTGTACATGAGTCGCAAACTCCAGTCTATCTGTCAACAATTTAGTTTAGAGCAACTTATTAATGAACCCACTCACTTTACAGAATCCTCTTCTTCTATACTGGACCTCTGCCTTGTGTCCTGTGGCCACACAGTAATAACTGCTGGTGTAAGGGAACCTATTTGAGACAAGAAGCAACGGTTCCATTGCCCAATCTTTGCTCTATTTACATTTTCCAAACCCCACGTCAAGTCTTTTAAACGGTTAGTATGGTTATACGACAGAGGAGATTACACCTCACTTAGACGTAAGATGAGTGAAACTAACTGGGACCTCTTCAAGAATGGTGATATTAACACATATACTTCCTCCTTTACGAATAAACTTATTGAACTTTCCAAGGAATGCATTCCAACAAGAAACATTACCGTACAACCAAATGACACTCAATGGATCACAACGCAAATAAAGAAAAAAATACTAAAACGTAAAATATACTATCACAAAGCAACACGCTCTCAAAACCCTATTCACTCTAATACATTCAGAAAGATCCGTAATGAAATAGTTTCACTTATTCGGTCTGCTAAACAAAACTATTTTCTTAAAATGGCTGATTCTCTCAAATCTTCAACAACAACGCCAAAATGACTGGTGGAAACTCATTAAGACATTCATCTCTCCATCTAATAAACAAATCATCCCGCCACACGCGAACTCGTACTTGATTCTAAGTCGAAATCTGATCTCTTGAATACCTTCTTTTATAGCCAGTATTTGCTTAACAACCCCGATACATAGCTTCCTGACATTAACTATCGTCAGCCTATGAATAAACTTGACTTTATCTCTATTACCATACAAGACGTCGAAGATGCTTTGAGAACTCTAAATTCAAGAAAGCTTCAGAACTAGACGGAATTAGTAACCGGATACTGCGTGAAACTGCACCTGTGGTTAAATTTCCTCTTTGTGCTCTGTTTAATCATTCCCCTAAAACACAGTAAGGTACCTCGTACTTGGAGAGATGCTTAATGTATGTGCTATCTTTAAAAACAGGTGACGCGTCTTTGCCAAATAACTACCGACCGATTTCCTTGCTATGTTGTATAGAAAGGGTATTTGAACGTATTATATTTAAATATCTTTTCAACTTCCTTCGTGATAATAACTTCCTCTCTTTTCTACACTATGGGTTCAGACCGGGAGACTCATCAGTAAATCAGCTCATTTACTTGTACAATATCTTCAGTAAAGCACTCGATGATGGACTTGAAGAAAGAAGTGTATTCTTTGATATTAGTAAGGCCTTTGATAAAGTATGGCATAAAGGTCTCCTTTTCAAGCTAAAAAATGCTGGACTGGATGGCTGTTTATTTAACTTGTTTTCTGACTATCTCTCTAACAGACGACAATCTGTTGTTCTACCGGGTACCAAATCTAACTGGTCAACATTAAATGCAGGAGTTCCCCAAGGATATATTCTTGGCCCACTTTGGTTCTTGGTGTTTATCAATGACATCGTCGACGATATGGGTTCTCAAGTACATCTCTTTGCTGACGATACCAGTCTACATATCAGTGTTGATAATCCTAATTCTGCTGCAGAAACTCTACAATCCGACATTGATAAGATATCAAATTGGGCCGACAAGTGGTTAGTAACGTTTAATCCTTCCAAATCAGAAACAATGACCATTTCACGTAATATTCTTAAACCCTTACATCCACCTCTACTTATGCACGCTCAACCTATAGCTTTAGTAACTTGTCACAAGCATATTGGCGTCCACCTTTCTGAGGACTGCTCTTAGAGCGGGCGTGGACAAAATACATATTATGTGAAAGCTAAAGTTCCAACTAGATAGAAGATCCCAAGAGGTAATATACTTATATTTCACCAGACCTCTTATTGAATATGCGGACGTGGTTTACATCAATTGTACGCAATTTGAGAAATCGGAACTCGACCAAATTCAGCATGAAGCCGCCCGTATTGCTTCCGGGGCTACCAAACTTGTATCACTTCACGAACTCCATAGAGAACTTCGATGGGAATCCCTTGAGAGTCGAAGACATAATCATAAACTAATTATGCTCTACAAGATGAAAAACGGACTAACTCCGGATTATCTGTCTTCATTAGTCCCTCCTACAGTAGGGGAACCTTCTAGGTACAACTTGCGCACCTACAGTAGGGGAACCTTCTAGGTACAACTTGCGCACCTACAGTAGGGGAACCTTCTAGGTACAACTTGCGCACCTACAGTAGGGAAACCTTCTAGGTACAACTTGCGCACCTACAGTAGGGGAACCTTCTAGGTACAATTTGCGCACCTACAGTAGGGGAACCTTCTAGGTACAACTTGCGCACCTACAGTAGGGGAACCTTCTAGGTACAACTTGCGCACCTACAGTAGGGGAACCTTCTAGGTACAACTTGCGCACCTACAGTAGGGGAACCTTCTAGGTACAATTTGCGCACCTACAGTAGGGGAACCTTCTAGGTACAAATTTGCGCACCTACAGTAGGGGAACCTTCTAGGTACAACTTGCGCACCTACAGTAGGGGAACCTTCTAGGTACAACTTGCGCACCTACAGTAGGGGAACCTTCTAGGTCCACTTTGCGCACCTACAGTAGGGGAACCTTCTAGGTACAACTTGCGCACCTACAGTAGGGGAACCTTCTAGGTACAACTTGCGCACCTACAGTAGGGGAACCTTCTAGGTACAACTTGCGCACCTACAGTAGGGGAACCTTCTAGGTACAACTTGCGCACCTACAGTAGGGGAACCTTCTAGGTACAACTTGCGCACCTACAGTAGGGGAACCTTCTAGGTACAACTTGCGCAATGCCGATGATATACAATATATACGCACAATAACATCTCTATACAACAATGATGTTCTGCCATCGGCTCTGAGAGACTGGAATTAATTATCAAGTAAACTGCAAAACTCGCCATCACTGGCCTCACTCAAATTTCAACTAAAGAGTAACTTCACAAAATGCCCGAAATATTTCAACGCTGATGACAGGAAACGGTAGGTATATCATGCTCGACTACGTACTAGTTGTAGCTCATTAAACCAACATGTGTTCGATAAAAACATTTCTCCATCACCCCTCTGTCAATGTGGTCTTCCTGAGAGTAATCATCATTTTTTCCTTGAATATCTCTACTATAATGACAACATAATTCGTCTACTTGCAAATACTTCTAAATATTGTACCATAACGCTATACACTATATTACACGGATACCTGAATCTTAGCGATGATTGCAACGCAAACATATTTCAAGCATTCCAAAACTACATCCGGGAAAGCAGACGATTTTCATGAGCATATGTTCACTAAATGTTGCATGCGTGTCTCTGCCATTGAACTATGTGAATGAATCTATCATAGTCCTTGTTCTATCATATTTCTTCTTTCTTCTGAGTCAATCTCATCTTTCTAAATTAGTATGTACTTGTTTCATCCTTATTAATCTTATTATCTTATGGATATTCATATTTACAGTTCATGATTAAAACGTTTACCTAACATTATTTCAAATGTAAAATAATAGTTTAGAAAATAATACAACACTGTCATATTCCAATTGCATTAAATACCTACTATAGGAGAAGTCATCTATAAGCTATAATAGCTTTCTGTTATTATCCCTTTTCATCCATGTATCTAAATTTTGTGTATGCTGTATGATTTGAAATAAACTATGTTTAAACTAAACGGAATAGTTTATTATCAGACAGGCAACTGTTATAAATGTAATATAAAGCAGCACACCTAATGTTTAACATTGAATATAAATGTGTTGCTACATAACGCAATTCCAATCTTGGAAATCGACATGTTTGGTGCAGTTTTGTCGACACAAGTAAAATATTTAATATCAAAACAAACAAAAAATAAGTTTAAATAATAAATATAGGCGTCTCAGTGGCAGAGTGGTTAAAGTCGTTGTAGTTTCTAATCCAACTGAGGTTGTCTTTCAAATGAGGGCGCCTTCCAGCTGGATTGCCGAAGGTCGGTTGTTCTATCTGGGATCCCGTGTTTTCCTGAAATACTGCTCGAAGGGTCACACGGTGTTTTCTTCCACCAATACTAGCTGGAGAATCGCCATATGACCTAAGCTGTTGGTGAAACCTTAAACACAAAAATACACAAACAAATGTATACTGCCTACATATTCATTTCCACATGTAAAACTTGTATTGGTGTGCCATATTCAACTACTTTCTGTACAATGATCGATATTAGTATATCAAGTTGCAAATCGGACTATTTATTGTTTTAAATTGATACATTTCTTGATATTAAAATAGTGTCTGTATATTGTGAATATTGTATTTTGTGGACGTACTACTGTGCCAACATTTTTATTCATTTGCTTCAAATTTGTAATTGAATTATTATGTCAATTTTAAAGAAAAAGCGTGAGTATTGTAGGGTGTTTGTTGACGTTTGAATTGAAATTTAGGATTTCATTTTTGTATATATACATCGAATAACTGTGCAGACACACTTTGTCATAAAATTACGCAGATAAATATTGTTCATCACAGTATTTTTATATATTATGGTTTATTTATGTCTAACTGCCAGTTTACAATGTTACTAGGACATAATCTATATATCTTATTATTAACTATGTGCACGTCCCTAGATTTAATTCTAGTCCACTGCTGGGCAAAGATATTTCCATTGTTACACGTGCCAAGCAACCTCACCATAAAGAGCAATGATAGGTGTATACTTACAAGTTTCCAGGACGAACCACATTGCTCGACTTTGGAGAGGATATTAATACAGGAGTATGACCTGGAACCCAATACAGAAGCGTCATAGGCTATACTAGGTTAAACGGTAACACATTACAATGTGTGGAGTTCCTTACAATGTGTTACCGTTTAACCTAGTATAGCCTATGACGCTTCTGTCAGGAACTCCACCCATTATTTTGCATTTTGCAATCAGCAACCCAGTGCTCTACCAGCACTCCGAGCAACAATATTGGTAGTTACATTGAAGTCCAAATATTCATTCAACAGCAAACCAAGGTAAGCATACTTATTGACAACTTGCATGACATTATCATTATTATCATGTTATTAACATTACACCAATTAGTTGGATTTAGTATCATGTTATTAACATTACACCAATTAGTTAGATTCAGTATCATGTTATTAACATTACACCAATTAGTTGGATTTAGTATCATGTTATTAACATTACACCAATTAGTTAGATTCAGTATCATGTTATTAACATTACACCAATTAGTTGGATTCAGTATCCTGTTATTAACATTACACCGACTAACTTAATTGCAACACACATGTTAATAAGCAGGGGAGACAATGATCATCATTTTCTCTAAGGCCACTGTCTAACATATAGGACATTTAGTATAACACTAGACGAAACTCTCCAATACAGTGTCTTTCAAAAAGCCCGTATCTTTCCACTAAAGCTTATTATATTAAAATGAATACCGTTATCAGCAACAGTAATTGCAACACATAGCTCATTATTAAAACGTAGTGGAGACAATGATCATCCTCTTCTAATGCCACTGTCTACATCAAACCACTCAGTAGAGAAGAAAATTATATAAGACTATGTCTTCCATTCTAATCCTGCTTCTGTATTCTGATTATGTGTGATTGTTCAATATGTATTATATTGGGAACTAACATATGTTTAAACTAAACCACTCAGTATATAGGCCATTTAGTATAACACTAGATGAAACAGTCCAATATAGTGTATTTAAAGCAGCCAGTATCTTGCCACTAACGCTTGCTTGTGTACTACTAATATTTCTTAATGATGAGAGATGACCAATAGTAGTTTTCTAAATCCATTTGACCTATGCGTTATAGATCCGATCAAACCCGATCGACAAATCTATATCGGTCAGATATAATATCCAATATCGATCCGATATGGACATCATATTGGCCCAATGACGGCTAGATATCGATGTGCTCACTGGATACATGCATTATGTTGTTATGTTGGTGTGAAATATGACAGTGCCCGTAAGTAAACACAAAACTATCTCTTTGAAGATAAATGAACCCTAGTATTTAAGTTACATAAGAGAGTAACGAATGAGTTTGAACTACACCCCTTTCACCAACTACCTACAACACACCCACATACTGAGCTTGTAAAACCACAACTTTTTGGTAAGGTGTTATAGCTACAAAACAAAAAATAATAAAATAAAAATATTCCGGAATTAATCGACCATGAATGGTTAACAACGATTGGGCAGCGTTGTATTTACGGCGAGAGTCGACACAAACAGTGTGTACACATATTTACAGTTTTCAAAACGTTCATGAATTACTTCCTTCCGGTGAATGACTCATATCTCTCACTATTCTCAGAACTAATTTATTACCGTCAAATCCATTCATGATAGATGGTGTCAATAATTAATTCGTTTTAATATTTATCCTCAGTCATTAATCAGAATGTCTAGCAATATACAATTTTAGATCTGTATGTTTATTTATTGCATGTATTTTTGATGAAATATGTCTTAGAAGTTTCCACGTGAATAACTTTTTCTACCGAAACTACATGACTTGTATAGTTGTTTTCTATTTGTTTTGGATGAAAATGACCCATCAATACATTGTTTTATAAGTTTAAAAGTTAAAAGAGTTTGAAAAACCACACCTGTTTTGGCAAGATGCTAGGGCTACAAAACAAATAATACTAAAATAATAAATATTCCGGAATTAATCGACCATGAATGGTTAACAACGATTGGGCAGCGTTGTATTTACGGCGAAAGTCGACACAAACAGTGTGTACACATATTTACAGTTTTCAAAACGTTCAGGAATTACTTCCTTCCGGTGAATGACTCATATCTCTCACTATTCTTAGAACTAATTTATTATTGATGGTGTCAAATCCATTCATGATAGATGGTGTCAATTATTAATTCGTTTTAATATATATCCTCAGTCATTAATCAGACTGTCTAGCAATATATAATTTTAGATCTGTATGGTTATTTATTGCATGTATTTCTGATGAAATATGTCTTAGAAGTTTCCACCTGAATAACCGTTTCTACCTAAACTACATGACTTGTATAGTAGTTTTCTTTCTCTTTTTTTGATAAAAAGGACCCACCAATACATTTTATTATAAGTTTAATGTATTCGAAATAAATTAACCTCGAGTTGTGACATAAAAACAATTATATCATTTATAACCGTTTCACTAATTTGTTCATTTAGACAACATTATCGATGTTCACAAAACTCGATGTTCATGAACATGAAGAAATATATATGGATTTGACAAAAATCGTGTTGTGTGTACAAAAATGAAATGACAAATACTTTTAATCGAACCAATATACATTAACAAACATGCATTGTATAGCATTGTATATTCAATAAGCATATGCCGTTGAAAGGCGACATCTCATTGTCTTTAAATATATGTCATTATTTTTAAAAAATACATTAATTAAGGTTAATTTTCTATATAACGTTAACAGCCACAAATAAATTGTATACCCGCTCACATTAAATATCAACATTTTATTGACATGTGGCAACAGTAGGAGTCTAAGAGAAACTCCAAATGTACGGATTATCCATTAGCAAGGCATATAATATAAACGTACACAAATGCGGCAGAATACACCCAGTGCAGAACGACACATTCACACACATGTCTTGTTGTTTAGTGTTGTTTTGTAGTATTATAGTGTCTGACAATCGATATATCCTATGAACAATTATATAAGACGACTGTACTCCTTTAGGCGACTAATTATTGCGCAGTATGTTGTAACTGTAGAATAATCGAGACAAATTGATATGATACACTACGATACGTGACACCCTAACACGTGACACCCATAAAATGTGACTAATTGATATACATGCAGCTTGTTCGTGTTTCAGATGTGAATTCTTGCGAGAATATAGAGCATACGCGGCATCACGGGAACTATTATGCCTGGAACTATAATTGGTATGTGTATTATTATCGAAATGTACATGTGTGGCACAACACTTCGTTTTGGGGAGGGCATTCGCAGATACCATGGAAGGAGACGGTGACATCTAGGTGTTTCCGCGAGGAGAGCAACGTAATTGTACTTAAAGGTAATATGTCGAATATTCCGCATTTTATGACAATGTATCCTTGTGGTGAGGTTTAAAACGTCACAATAACGATATTGACTTTATGAAAAGGAGGCCTAGTACATAGCTATTAATATAAGTATGTATTATAAAGATGCTGACTTTGTGGGAGGGAGGCCTAGTACAGAGCTATTAATATATGTATGCATTATAAAGATGCTGACTTTGTGGGAGGGAGGCCTTATACAGAGCTATTAATATAGGTATGCATTATAAAGATGCTGACTTTGTGGGAGGGAGGCCTAGTACAGAGCTATTAATATATGTATGAATTATAAAGATGCTGACTTTGTGGGAGGGAGGCCTTATACAGAGCTATTAATATAGGTATGTATTATAAAGATGCTGACTATGCGGGAGGGAGGACTTATACAGAGCTATTAATATAGGTATGTCTTATAAAGATGCTAACTTTGTGGGAGGGAGGTCTTATACAGAGCTATTAATATAGGTATGTATTATAAAGATGCTGACTTTGTTGGAGGGAGGCCTAGTACAGAGTTATTAATATATGTATGTATTATAAAGATTCTGACATTGTGGGAGGGAGGCCTGATACAGAGCTATTAATATGTGTATGCATTATACAGATGTTGACTTCGTGGGAGGGAGGCCTTATACAGAGCTATTAATAAAAGTATGTATTATAAAGATGATGACTTTGGTATATCTTGATACAAACATATGATAAATATGTGTGTGTAATTCACTTGATAGCCTAGTATATACAATTTTCCATTGTTGATGATCTGTTGTATTTTGAACTAATCACACACAATGATAATCAAAAGATACAAATGGATTCCCTTCCAGTCATTTCCTTTTTAAATGTCTACGGACACCAAATAGTGTAGTAAATATAAGAACAGAAGATAGTGTAGCAAATTTTAAGAACAGAAGGTAGTGTAGCAAATATAAGAACTGACGATATTGTAGCAAATATAAGAACAGAAGATAGTGTAGCAAATATAAGAACAGAAGATAGTGTAGCAAATATAAGAACAGAAGATAGTGTAGCAAATATACGAAAAGCACGTGATCATCTAGAACAACGTATAACTAATATAATCTGACAATTATGCAGGAAAACACCCAGACATAGCCGATATTACTGATACGGTTGTGACAGTTGATGCATGCGCCATGGATCAAAATGGAATATGCGTGCTGGACGGGACGGTTGATATGATCAAATGTGACGATGACTTACTGTACAAGTTTACAATGGATGAAGTCACAGACGAATCCACACGCGGTTACCTATGCGTGGGTAAGAACAAATAACATTACATACAGTTTGAGGTGTGTGTATAACTAGTATATATTGTGATATGTGTATGATAATATATAGAGACTATTAGGTTACTGTCTTATACATGTTATAGTAGGGGGGCCAATGCTAGTTTTAGGGCGCTCGTTGTTTTTTAATGTTAATTTTTGGCGACTATGATAAGTGCATGCTAATGATTCTTGGGCAATGAAAAAAACATGTCGCCATTTTTTTCTGTGATTATTGTGGCTTTGGCGGCCATTTCAAAAATGACCGCCATGTAAATTTATAATACCTCATATCTCTGATAATAATAGAGCTAAACATTTAATTTTTGTGTCTATGCCCATGTTTTCAGGGTCAAGGAATCAAAATATCACAAAATATTTAAAATACCTTGTGTTAGACATTAAGAATTTCAATATGGCTGCTGTTTTTATAGTATGACCATTACACAAAGTTAAAAAAATATCACATCTCGGCTAATAATAGTGCTAGCAATTAAATTGTGTTGATGCGCATGTATTCAGGGCCAAATAATCCAGTTGAGGCTACACGGGACCAAATCCAGAGCTCGATCTCTTAAAAGTCTCACTACTCCAGAATGTATCCCTTGTTGTGCACCAAAGAAACAAGGTTTCAGCGAGGCGTCAACATTTCCTACCTTCATACCCAATACCATATCTCATGTCGTCAAACTATATTCTACACAGGACACAGCATGGCTACTTTCACGCACTATAATGCGTATCACAAGAGCTAAGGATATGCAGGATGTAGTCATTGACCTGCCAGCTAACCAGCTATCTTCCGAGATACCCCAGGGTGCTGAACCCAATGTCCCAGCAGACACAGAACCAGCAGACATGGGAACATCGTCAAGTACTAAGACTATACATCACAATATCTCTACATGGACTGCCTACAACTCATTATTGGCGTCAACAAAGCCTCTTACAGAAGTAAATGCTATGCCTCTCATAGCATCACCAGCCCATGAATGGCAAACTCTCATTACAGTCTTAAAACAGACACAGCAGATCAACTACACTGTAATTTGGTCCTAGCAACAAGACAGTGATCACTCTCGACATGGCCTTGTATGAATGTGCTAAGCAACTCGAGATGAGCAGGGATGATTGCAAGGGCAAATGGGTGCTGCGGTTGGGCGAGATGCATACAGTGATGGCTGCATTGAGGGTTGTTGGCAATGCCATAGAAGATAGTGGGCATGAAGAAGCCTGATTTGAGGCCGATATATATGGACCCATCACGACAAGACAGATCCTTGAAGCCAAGCACATCAAGAGGGATCTAGAATCACATATGACTACAGTCCAAGCCCTATTTAACCTATATGTGGAAGAACTGTTCTCAGAGAACCCTAATCTACGTGGCCCATGTACAAATTCAGCACAACTGATTGGCGTGTTGTGCACAACGCATCCAGCAGGATATGCTAAGGGATCAACAAAACATGCTAAGTACCCTAGAGTCCAATAACATTTTGGAGATCATGAAACAGTTTGATGAAATGATGGAATCCACAAGCCCACTCTTCAAGTTTGTGCGACGCTATATGCAGATGGTGTTGGTCATATTCACGTTCATTCGTGCCACACGTGATGGGCTCTGGCAGCTTCACCTATCTTCCCTTGATGAGTTGTGCAAATATTATTTTGCTCATGACAAGCAACAGTACGTGAGGTTTGTTCCAGTCTACTTTGCAGAAATGATAGCTCTTGAGACCACCGATCCAGACATACATAAAGAGTTCATGGATGGAAACTTCACAGTTCACAAAAACAAGATCCCATGTTGTGCAGTTGGAGTGGATCATGCCCTAGAGAACATAAATCACATCATGAAGTCACAGTAGATATGGTAGGGATTACACAGAATGCCAGTGCCCGTGAAAGATTCTTCCTTACAGCATCCAAACTGAATAGACTTGCTGCAGAAGCCCATGAAATAGCTGGCTCGCACACAAGCTCACGCAAAGATCACCATGAACTTGTCAAAGGCTGTCTGGACTAGACAAGAGGAAAACATACTGAAACTGAAGAATGCGATTCAGTCCTCTATGACAGGGGAGTGTGAAGACCTGATAAATATCATCAAAAAAGTAGTAATGCCAAATCAAGTACAGAAAGATGTTTACAGCCGAGATGAAATTGGTAAAGTTGCAGAAAAACAGTGAAGCACAAGCTGGCTGATAAAGTGGTGGACATGAAGGATGACAGGTCACTATTTGCCTGCATGCTTATTGTGGCCCGCTCATGACCAGAAGTCAACCTAAAGGAAGCCATTGGCCAGCATGAGTTTACATCCCTTCCAAGAACCCTATTTGCAATAGATGGGTCACTTTTACCAGCCATAGACAAAAGCAGCCTCATGACCATACTGGAACATCTACCCAACCAGGAGATAACTAACCAGGGTCAGCAGTCAGAAAGTTCAGCTGAAAATGCGAACAACCTGAAGACATCACTGATGTTCTGGTGCCACTAAAGAGGGCAACCATCATAAATGGCGTGGCAATGGTGCATGCAATGGGGAAACCACAAACGATAAAAGCATGTGCCCAGTGGGCTGACCACTTCATTGCAACACTAGAAAACAAGTCCAAAGAATATGACGAGATCCATTTAGTGTTTGATCGTTCTGACCTTCCCACTTCACTGAAGGAGGTCACACGAGAGAGACGCCAGGGTACGAGACCAGTCACAGTGTATCATGATGAAGATAATACACCAGTAGGGAAGTTATCAGCAAAACAGTTCCTGGCAAGTACAGCAACCAAAGATGAATTGACAGTTTACCTTGCAAGCAAAGCTCTTCACCATTATGAATGATCGTCAAAAGTTTTCTTTGTCATTTCACAGCAAAAAGTCCTCTCGAATTGCATGAATGCTGAATACCTATGTAGCTCTCAAGAATAGGCCGACACAAAGATAATCATGCACAGCCTGGATGCTGTTCGACTAGGAGCTACATAACTGTACATTTTGTCCCCTGACACAGATGTATGTATCCTTGCACTCCATCGCTATCATCAACTGTGCGAAAAAGCATACTTCATCACAGGTAAAATCCCGGTGCGGAAAATCTCACTGAAACCAATAGTGCATGCACTTGGCGATGCAAAGACTGCAGCCTTACCTGGCTTCCATGCATTTTCTGGAGCTGACCAGACTGGACGGTTTTCCGGGAAAGGAAAGCTAACATGTTGGCAAACACTAGGCAGGTGCCCTGTTGGGGTAGTATCCGCGTTTGCTACTCTGGGAACCTGTAACATGCTAACAGTCGACACCTAATCTGATATTGAGGAAGTTGTATGTGGACTGTATGAGCCTCGTACTGCTGTGACAGATGTAGGTGATCTTAGATGGAAAAAAGCAATTTGAAGCTCAGAAACTGCCACCAACACGAGGAGCTTTGCATTAAGCTATTGGTCGTGCACATTTTCAGGCCATGATATGGCATCAAGCTCACGTGCCTAATCCACACCAGCTACCGCCAGAAGCTGGATATGGATGGGAGACAGAGGGGGATCGACTAGTTCCCATCAAAACAATGGATCCTCCAGCTCCAGAATCCATTACACATTTGGTCAAATGTGGCTGCAAGAAGAATAACTGCCGGTCCAACTGTTCTTGTAGAGCACAGAATCTCAACTGCTCAGAGATGTGTATGTGTGGGGCAGATGAAGACGTGTGTAGTAATTGAGATTTATTAACTTTGCATAGCGACCATATCATATAAACGGCAACCATATTGAAATTCCTAATGCCTGACAAGGTATTTTAAATATATTGTAATCTTTGGAATCATTGACTCTGAAAACATGGGTATGGATACCAAATTTTAATGTTTAGCTCTATTATTAGCTAAATTTACATATATATACAAAACTACAATAATCGCAGAAAAAAATGGCGACATGTTTTTTTCACAACTTGAAAACCATTAACATGCATTCATTATGATCACCAAAAATTAACATTTAAAATCAACGGGAAACCATTGGCCCCCCCTACTATTAATAGATTGTGCGAGTTGAAGAAAATATACAAGGCGAGACTATGTCTGTATTTTTCCGAGACGAACCTAATAACTGTTTATTGACTATTTATCGTCGCTACCGGTTACCATAATGAGCGACGCTTCCTGAAGAGATTAGTCATATTAGATGTTTGGAGGATAGTGCAATCATGATACAGACATAGACCCATTCAGAGTCTCCTCTGGTTCTTTTACGTGCACGATGTAAAGCACCAACAAGAGACCTCGGTTTAATGTCCAATCTGTCAGACGGGGTTTACTCTATAATACCGTTTAATATATGTTCGTCTATATAGTTCATATAGCCAACACAATAATGTATCGGCCTTCTTAGATACATGTACCAACATAATTTACCGTAATATATGTAAATGTCAAGTCGTGAAGCCAGTAGTAGTAACAGTATGTATAATAACGATACATAGATAGTTTACAGCATAAAAGTACAATGCCACTCTAACATGGAGTTATAAGAGATGAACACAATAATACAACACTCATTTATCACAGCATATTTGTAATAAAGCAAGGCATATGGTGCGCTCATTAACCAACATATGGCCCAGACTCGTGACTAATGACATTTCTGTGTACCTAATGTGTGATAGCATATTTATGGAGCTAGCAATGCACGTGATAAGTGAATGCACGGATACTTCACACCTGCGTTCTTGCATTGTCAGTGATTTATTGTGTACGCATCCTAGCTTATTTATTAACGAACTACTCATGTTGGATAAAGAAACGTGGACCCATAAGCTATTAGGGGCGTCTATTGGTACAATTCTCGAGCATGATGTAGACATACAATTTCTAAAGCGTTCATACGGGTACGTGCCTGATTGTATGAACATACTAGCACGTGCATGTGAACAATGTGACTGATACTTGTGAATTGCAGGTCATGTATATGAAACGATGCAAAACGACCAAACGTTATCCTTCAAGGAGCCCATGTTATCAGTATACATGTATAGGTCTACAAACATATTGGTAGCATAATCCATAAATACGCTTAATTATGCTATATAGATAGTATACATAGAATATAACATATATTATCGTAATATATTATGTTGTTGTTGCATAATAGTAACTTGTGCCATTCTCTATGTTTGTATATAACATGCATATCTTCTTGTTGGAGGAAATAAAGATTTTGAATTGAATTGCAACATGACTGCTAATCGGATATTAAACATTGCTCTAGAACAATGATAAAACACTGTTAGTCAAAATTGGTATTATTACACATTGATTAAGAATTGGATTTATGAAATCTAATTACCCCATGATTAGCAGAGATTAGAACAGTTAGAAAGACTAAGACATAATGACATTATATACAAATTAAAACAATAATTGCATGTTCGGACAATGAGTAGAAATTGATACTCTGCGCATACAATAATACTAATAATAATAATGCGTTCGAATCGCCTAATAATAGCTGCATGATATTTACAAAATATACTCGTACGATATGTCACTATCACAAACATGTAATATTTTTATTTTTCATTTGCAGACAACTTCTACGTGGACTGTAAGTGTGTGTTTTTAGTGTTCTTCCTTTACTATATATTAATGTATGAATTCAAACACACTATGTCTAGCTGGTCATTCTAGTTTCGCTGCCTCCTATCTACACACACGTATAACTATGAGTTCGTGTCGATCTGTATAGAATGCAATATGATTGCCCTGTACATAAACCAGTAGCTGTATGGGTATTAATTGTTAATGCAGACGTGATATGTTAACGGTAAGTCAGGTCTCTAACATTACACCTAAACAATAACCCCTAAACAAATACCCTACCTTTATTAGTACATTAATCGTGAAGGCATCGTTGCAATATCATTGTGCAAAGCAAACACCGGAGGTGAATACGTGTGTTCACAGCATAATATAGTTTGTTTGTTCTGGGGGTTTAAAGTCGCCCCAACAGCTTAGGTCATGTGACGACTCTCCAGCTATTGTTGGCGGAGGACGAACCCTGGTGCCATTCCAAGAAGTAGTTGAGACACGGACTGGCATACGAGTAGAACCACCGACCTACCACAACCCAGTTGGTTAGCCTCTTTACATAGCATGATATAATTCGACATAACCAGTGGGATTCGAACCTACAACGATGTGGGGGGGGGGCAGACAATTTGAAGTCAACGACCATAACCACTCGGCCACGGAGGTCCCTCTGCATATATGTAATAATATGTGAATAGTATTAAGCAAATAAGTAGAGATAATTAATATGAACATGTATGACACTGTAATACGAGGATAATAATTATTCTATTTAATTGTGTATCCTGATTTGTCGTCTTAAGTAGCATGTGACACACCTGCCTCGACGCTGCATGTTGATGTAATGGTTGACGCTAGCACGATACTAGTGATAGCACCTTATGATCAACCTGGATGGTATAGTACAGTATACAACGGGAAACAATTTGACTTACCAACCAATGAAGACGCCGATAAATGTGGCGATCCCTGGACGGTATTCAGTTGGAGTAATTATATTCATAATTATTGTTATTTATGTCATATAAAACAAACATCAACGAATATGATACTTTAGTAATATGAAAAGTAAATGGCATGATGCTAGATCAGCTCCATATATCCAATGTGTACACAATTACATCCGTTTACTCGTGATCAGTGGATTCTCCGGCTGCATCTATTGTAATCGAGTTTTAAAGTCGAGAGTTTCGATCATGTAGCGACTCACCAGTTGTTATTGGAAGACCCCGTTGAGCCTCAGAAATTATAGTCTGCACACTAAAGATGCTCAATATTGTATACATGTATGTTGGCTGTCCGATTAGAGCAGTGGTTAGCGAGCTCGCTTCTCACCAGTGCAACCCGGCGTTCGATCCTCGGGCCGGGAAGTATGCGAGTTTGCCCGTGGTTACTCCAGTTTCCTCCCCTCACAAATGACCACATTTACGCTTTCATCTTCGCCAACGAGAGTGATTAATATAAGTTGCTAAAGCTTGTTTCGCACTCGTTGTCAACTAAATAGAGCTTAAACTGAAAAACAGCAAAAATATTACAAATTTATTCTAGAACATTGACAACATTTACCTGTGAATGACATCACTGTGCTAACACATTTTACTCTTCCGCCAACTATTACAGTATACCCCCTCCCCCACCTTCACTTTGCAACTGCCTGACTTCTTATATCACACATTTTCTACACAATAATCAAGTCTGAAGTCTTCTCAAGGGACATAATTTCTCAATAAAACACAAATACTATACACTGCCTTTCATGAAAAGACACGTTTTACGAAAAAGAAAAATGCACTATATTAGTTATCCTGACTACATTCGATACACGTGTAATGTACCAATCATCATATAGTAAAGATAATGTACACGCAAAATGTATCAACATTTGGAGTCATTATATTGTCGAGTTGAATACACTTACAGCTAATGAGTTAGATACCTATTTAGTCTAGTTGGAAGATAGGGTCCTTGAATCTAGATACATATTTAGTCTAATTGGAAGATAGGGTCCTTGAATCTAGATACATATTAAGTCTAGTTGGAAGATAGTGTCCCATAATCTAGATACCTATTTAGCCTAGTTGGAAGATAGTGTCCCATAATCTAGATACCTATTTAGTCTAGTTGGAGGATAGGGTCCATGAATCTAGATACCTATTTAGTCTAGTTTGAAGATAGTGTCCCTGGATCTAGATACCTATTTAGTATAGTTGGAAGATATGGTCCTTGAATCTAGATACCTATTTAGCCTAGTTGGAAGATAGGGTCCCTGGATCTAGATACCTATTTAATATAGTTGGAAGATAGTGTCACTGGATCTAGATACCTATTTAGTCTAGTTGGAAGATAGTGTCACTGGATCTAGATACCTATTTAGTCTAGTTGGAAGATAGTGTCCTTGAATCTAGATACATATTTAGTCTAGTTGGAAGATAATGTCCCTGGATCTAGATACCTATTTAGTCTAGTTGGAAGATAGAGTCCTTGAATCTAGATACCTATTTAGTCTAGTTGGAAGATAGTGTCCTTGAATCTAGATACCTATTTAGTCTAGTTGGAAGATAGAGTCCTTGAATCTAGATACCTATTTAGTCTAGTTGGAAGATAGAGTCCTTGAATCTAGATACCTATTTAGTCTAGTTGGAAGATAGAGTCCTTGAATCTAGATACCTATTTAGTCTAGTTGGAAGATAGTGTCCCTGGATCTAGATACCTATTTAGCCTAGTTGGAAGATAAGGTCCTTGAATATAGATACCTATTTAGTCTAGTTGGAAGATAGTGTCCCTGGATCTAGATACCTATTTAGTCTAGTTGGAAGATAGGGTCCTTGAATCTAGATATCTATTTAGTCTAGTTATTATTATAATCTTTATTATTTACATATCATGTTACACAAGCCTCGAACAACCATATGTTAATGAACTCCTTATTCATTCATGTATGTGTCTGAAATGAGCGACTAAAAGGTTTTTTGACTTGACATGACTTGATAAAACATTGCGTATTAGCAGGGGGTTTGGCACTCTATGGTATGTGCACAAGTGGCACATACTGTTAGCCTATGTGCCAGTCTCTCGATGTTCACTTTTTAACGTCTCTGTGTTAAAATATATTTATTTGACTGACCAGGCAAAATATATCGAAGCCTGTTCACAGACTAACATAATGTGTGTGTTTTACATTTATTTATCGTCGCTACCGGTTGCCCATATGAACGACGTCTCCTGAAGAGATTAGTCATTTTAGACTGTTGGAGGATAGTGCAATGATACAGACAGAGACCCATAGACCACTCTTAATATTATCTCATGAATATTCAACACTTTCTCAGAACGAGGCTTAGTGAGCAGACAGATTGTTTACAGATCCTAGCCATGGCTGCTTACAGCTCTCGTGACTTAGATATAATCCCATCATTTTCATTTGCTTTTGTTGAAAATTACATTAAGGAAAACAAGAAGTCATCAGGAAACAAATCCATTGACAAAGGCTTCAAATATTTTAGTGAGAATTACATCCATGGATTATCAGGTAAGTCACCGTTGTAATTCCATTCAATAATATTCTGCAGCATGCAGTCCTCATCTAATATCACAAACTAACTTACGGACAGAGGTTTTTCTATTGGTTTCATATCTCTGTGTTTCCAAAGAATTAAGCTAACAATACTTGTACAGATAAAGGTGTCCAATAAACAAATATGCATCAGTTTGTGTTATCAATTCCCTATGATTTTATCTTAGAACCTGACATCCACTTGTAAATAGCCTAGGGTGCAATAAATGAATTAGTCTTGGGTCCTAGAATGTTGCTTGCAGTTTTGGTTTGGTGTGAACCATACTTCTTCTAATAATAACGCTATGGTTTGTAATTTTCAGTACAGCTTCATAACGGAAATCCAACTGTATATGGGAATTGCTATCATTCAATGAAAACAAATTTAAAGGCAAATGCTGTTTCGGTAAGTTTATTCTTCAGTTTGTCTACATAAAATATGTATTAATCTGTAATTTATAATGTGTCTTATATACCATTTATAAACACAAATTTTAACAATATGAATACATTGTATATCTTTTAGGTCACATTTGCCTCCAGCATCGCACCAGAAGTTCAGCGTGCAACATGTCGATGCGAAATAGGACAAAAAGGGGCATGTGGGCATATTGTTGGAGTACTGTATCAGTTGGCAAAATACAAAATGCTAAATGCAAGAGCCCTGTCTGAAGATATTGCAAAAACTTCACAGCCACAAACTTGGCATGCACCCCGCGGTAAGAATATTCAAGACAAGGAAGTACAAGATTTGAATGTTAGTGGGCATTCTAAATTACCAACAACTACACCAAAGCATATCAAAAGTACATTGTTCAACCCCATTCGTGGAGAAACTGTTGACTGGAAAAATCATGTTGATGATCTCAGCTCTTCAGTAAATGGCATGTTAATAATTCCAGCTCTGAAGCTTGAAAATGTCGAAATGGTTACTTGCAAATTTGGTCAGGTACCAAAGGGTAGTGTATTGTCATACCAACAGAAACTTTAAGAAAACTGTCTGATAAATGTTTTTGATGATACTTCATTCCCAGAATTGCCACATGAGAATCATATGTTAAATTCATACAGCACAGTGTTAGAGTATGAAAAGCTGATTGGATTTGAATCTCTCAAGTTAACCAAACATGAAATTATGAAGTTTGAAGAACAAACTAGACTTCAGAATCAAAGTCCAACATGGTACAAAGTACGCAAGCATAGATTGACAGCTTCCAACATTGGTGAAATATACAAAAGGCGTAAAGAAAATACCACTCTTGTAGAAAGATTAAAGTCAACCAGGCATGTAACTACGGAACCTTGCAATGTCAATATATATTTATGCATGTGGTGTTGTAGTCAATTACTGGTCACCGTGGATAGCAGCTACTCCAGGCCGGAAAGTCTATAATCCAAATATGAATCCGAATTTTGGACTTTTAGAAATAAAATGTCCACAGATATCAAGTGTCCTTGAGGCAAACTATCTATATAAAGATGCTACGCAACAATTAAAACTTAAAAGGAACCATTCCTATTATTTCCAGGTTTTGACACAACTTGCTGTTACAGGATTGGAATAGTGCGACTTTTTTGTTTGGTGTCAGTCGGATTATCATCGAGAAACAATTTACTTCAATGAACTTATCTGGAATTCTGTTAAAGAAAAAGTTGACATGTTTTATTTTGACAGTTTTCTTTAATTGTTGGCTATGGATGTGTTTATTTTTAAACAATTCCCCAGGTCTCCACTATAGGACCTTTAAAGAGTGCCAATATACATGCCACAACCCAAAGCTGATTTATACTTCCACATAAGGATATAGGTACTGGTGAATCAAATAAATGATTTTCATTAATTCGTTGGTTCATTATTTCTGTGTGTATTCTTAACTTTGCAATGTTCTCAATATCGTCCACTTCCTGTACACTAAATTGACGCTTTGAGCTAAGAAAATGAGGTATGTTTAAAGTAGCGCCTCTCTCACTCAATAACCTTCTAATGGTGAACCCCTTGTCTGACATCACATCGTCACCAGGTTATATAAGGTCCAAAAAACCTGAACGTTTAGTTATTTCCACATCTGACATGCATCCTGTGTATAATGAAGAAATAAATATAATTGCACCATGAGGAGCCACACCTAGCAGACATTTGAATGTATTAGTACCTTTATAGTTTGAGTATGATTGTGAATTAAATACAAGTGAAGAAGGCGTTTGAATTCTAATTTCAGTACAGTCGATGACAACTCTTGTATTGGGATATAGAATTCTGAATGGTTCAGGCATGAGTCTTTGTATTTCTGTTTTTGGCAACCATATAGGACTCGATCCTAGCACAAAATACAGAAAGTTAACCCATGTTACTATTTTTCTGCTGACTGTTGCGACTGAACAGTTAAACCTAACAGACAGATCTTGCTCTAAGAGGCCTGCTCTAAGTCTGCACAAAAACATAAACAATTCATCAATCAAAATCATTGATCGTTTACGTCCAGCTAGGCTAATTGTTTCACTACCTTTGTAATATGCACTTTGCATGTTCTGAGCTGTAGGCTGAATGCATTGAAAAAACATCAGAAATGCGGAATATGATGGAAACTGGTATAAACATTTATCATCGGAAGAAAACCTATTAATTCCAAAACGTTCCATTTTTAGTTGCTTTTTTAACTGTTCACATTCTTCAGATTTTCCTTTCAGTTGTTCTTCTGGGTTGTCATCCTTGTGATTTTTATAAGATGAAAATGCAAAGTATGATCATATCTACTATCAGAAGTACATAAAGGAACACAGCAATGCCTTGCTGATTTACTTTCACTTTCAGCCATGTTTGTTTGTATCTAGAGCCTCATTCTGATAATGGAATCTCAGGTATGCATATAATTTGAGAGAGGCCTATTGCAGAGTCTCATCTGGTTCTTTTACGTACACGATGTAAAGCATCGACACGAGACCTCGGTTTAAAGTACCCTCTGAAAGACTGTTAATTTTATTAGTGTCAGACGGGAGATCGAACCTCCGATACCTGGATTACCAGTCCAGCATGTTAACCACTGGACTACTCTCTTATTCTTAACTTTTTTAAACTTTATTTATTTTACAACGATTGTGAATCAAGATTTAACAACTTATATTAATCACTCTCGTTGGCGCGGACTAACGCGTATATATGGTCATTCGTGTGGGAGGAAACCGGAGTACCCGGAGAAAACCCACCTGTCCGATCTGGCGACCACCGTACCATCTCACATACTTCCAGGTCCGATGATCGAACCCGGGTTGCATTGGTGAGAAGCGAGCGCGCTAACCACTACGCTAATCAGACAGCTAAAAGGACTACTCTTAACTGGCCCATATACTGTACAACAGGCCATATCATTTGGGCCTATATATTAATAGCACATATATGTGCCACGATGTTCAATTATTAGTCGTATTAACAGTGCCTCGAAATAATCAATCAAATTCTTAGACAAAGGTAAGAGTAAAATTGCACATAACATAATTATAGCTAATTAGAGTAAACAAGCTGCTCAGGAGAAGTTGATACAGTCAATCACCACTAGTGGAAATACAAATTTCGGTGATCACTCGGTGAAATAAAATCTTATCTTAACAAATAAATACAAATACCCTATATCGCATTTGTCCCATCTGTGAATAAAGTGATATGTGACATATATGATCCTACAAAGCATATGTCTAAAGTCGACAGTATGTCAACGCTATGGTAAGTGTGAGCACGAGTAATTCATGATAACTGATTCATAAAGTAAAGAATGTGGGGATAACAATAATAATATCACTAGAACACTATTATTTCCATGAATTAGTACTGGATGGGTTTTTATCATCTGATGACATATTTGTTTCCAGAGCGGAAGCTGTACTTCCATAAATAATATATTGATTTACCTTGTGTATGTCTCTGTATGTCTATTCATGTGTATGTATGTCTGTTTGTTTGTCTATCTGTCTGCCATGCTTAGTTTCCACGCAAACACTTCATTGGTAGTCTCATTGGCTTGGGTGATGTCAGCTATTGCATTTGGAGATAGTGAAGCAAATGTAAAGGTCTCAGAGGTCTCATGCGTAAACTCTGTTTCCGCCCAATAACTTGAGAGCAGAATACACACCTATTTCAAACTTGGTAGGGATATTGGTATTGATCACATATGGTCCATATTGATTACGATCAGAGGGCCCAACGTAAAGGTCACATTATATTCGAAGTCAAAAACAGCTTGTTTGATAAGCATCCTACAAACTTCGGATGTGCATCAATATTGATGAGTAGACATAGCATGTCAAATGTCCAGGTAGCATCGCGCTCTAATTCCAAATCAAGTTCCAACCAATTAAATAACATGTAACATACTTCAATATATTATGAACATGTGATGAACATCATTTATATGTACATGTAGTGTGATGAATAGTGGGCTTCATCCATCAGCATTGAATCCATTGTCGATGAAAATGATTTCCTCATCTATAGTGTTAGCCTTATATGGATGCGAATTATGGAACATGACATGCAAAACCGACTTATCTAAGTTAGAAACAGTTCACCGTTTCTGTGTGAAATTAACACAAGGCTTCAATAAATATACGAACACTGACTATGCATTGTGTACGCTCAGCATGGACTGCATTGAAGGAATCTTTGATTTGCGAAAACTAATTTTCTTTGGTCAATTGTGTAGATTACCATGCAATCTATTAGCCAAGTAACAATTTACACATAGACTAGTACGATATATTAATCATGATAGACATTATTCGGGAGTCATGCAGGATCTATATATATATACATATATATATTTAGATTGCTTGGAAAGTACAGGTTGTTACATTTCCTAGAATGTTATATCACAACTCGGATTTTTCCCTGCAAAATTAACTTGGAAAAGTGTGCTCAAGAAGAGTGTATCAGCAGCTAACAAGCAAGAACGGTTCGACAGACAGTACATGTGTACTCTGATCGGCGTGTAGGAGGCATGATTTACTTCCCCTGTGTAAAATAGCAGCGTCAGGGAGAATCTTTATCCCCCTCTTATTTATACTATTTATAAATGATGTTATTGGAGATTGGGATATTAATTCGTTACCAGACAGAGATCTTGATTTGCTAACAATGTATATGATATAATTTGCCGATGATATGGTCTTGTTCACCACTGATCCGAAAAGCCTGCAGGCACAAATTAATAGTATCCATCAGTATTCAGAAACATGGAGCTTGAAAATTAACGTTAGTAAATCTAAAATATGTGTGCTTGAAAAGCGTAAGCAAAACGTCTACCCTGACTTTAACATTTCACGTACCTAGGTGTAAAATTTACATACACCGGTAATATGTCAGGAGCTGTAAAATCCCTACATGATCAAGCGCTTAGAGCTTATCATAATCTTTTATCATTGTTTAATAAAGCAAATTTTGATATTAAAAACTAAACTATCATTGTTTGACAAAATGGTGGTACCAATAGTGCTGTGTGGGGAATATATAATACTACTAGTTTCAAATGTGTTGATAAACTACATATACGATTTTGTAAATATATCCTTGGAGTGAAACATCAAACTCCAAATAGTGCTGTACTTGGAGAGCTGGGAAGATTCCCATTATCAATCATCTGTAGAGAGAAAGATCAATAAAATATTGGTTAAATATTATGACAAAAAATGATTCACCTATGCTTAAAATGTATAATGATCTCTTTCAAAATGTAAATACGAATTGTTGGGCGACTAGAATTAATTCAGTAATCGATCATCTTGGTTTTGCTAATGTAAGACGTAATTATGACGTAGATGTAAATTATTACCCAATTATACAGCGTAGAATCCGAGATCAGTTATTCAAGCATGGAGAGAAGCTATTAACACTATGTCAAAATTGGATCACTATTGTAAATATAAAACAGATTTTGTATTTGAAGATTATCTTTGTACATAATATTACCAATGATGACTTAAGAAAGCATTTGTCTAGATTAAGATTATCTTCTCACAACTTTGAATTTGGTCGGTATAGCGGTATTGAAAGAGAAAACAGATTGTGTAAGTTATGTAGTCAACATGCAGTTGAATCAGAATATCATTTTATGTTATGTTGTGAAACATATAGAACAGTAAGATAAACATATTTTAACAATATGTCATTACCTTGTGTACATAAATTGTTCACGCTTATGTCGACAAAAAATAAACATTTGCAAGTAAAAGTATCTAAATATATTAAAGAATGTATGTTAATAAGGACAAATGCCCTGGACATTTTAATTGTTTCTTAAATGTATGTTGTATGAAAATGTATACATATACATGTATATATATAATATTCATTACCATATGTATTTATATTTGTCTTTGCCGTAGTTTTTTGTGTTTGTAAATGGCCAAAGGCGACTTGTTTGCTGATTATGCCAATACAGTTGAATTGAAATGAATTGGTATCGAGACAATTCTTAAGTACTCCCTATTGGCTGTCAACAATGTTGAACATATAATGTGTTATTGTCATGAAATTGATCACATAAGGTGTTGAATGTTAGCTGATATTGTTATTACTAAAGGTTATATAGAATTTTATCACCAATGCACCAGTGCAGTGCATTACTATCTTTAGCATTACATGTAGATGATAATCCTGTTCCAAGGAACTTGTTGCTATTGAAGCTAATATGTAGAATGTTTTCCGGGTAGTTGAACGCAAACTGATTGTATGTTCTACTGGTGCACATTGTGCACATTGTTATGTTCGGACATCATAACTGCTATATATTGTTAAATATGTATTCGTCCAAAGTCTAGGTCAATTGACTAAATACAAGGTTATATATGCCTACTATATCCTAGATATTTAACAGAAGATCATTCAGGATTATGATCTTTATGTAAAACGTTGTAAGTATATTCGAGTATAATATATGGGGTACTATTAACGTTTGTATCAAATAGTGTTTGTTCTGGGGAGAGTGTCACAGATGTAGCAGGGGCCTCGTAGGTAGGAATTGACCCAATCACTGGACCGGCTACATTCTGTGATAAACTTGCTGGAAATAATAGTATTTTTGACACATTCGGACAATCAAAAGAAATAAAGATTATATTGCAATTCATTAGGTTAGATAATAGCCAACAATGCACAATTCACATATATACATGTTAGTAGCTGTCTTGTTTTTCGTTTCGGCAAGATACCATTACCTCACGTATGTATACCTCAAGCTCAACATGTGGAAACCTTGAGTGTTCTTAACACAACTATTATATAGAGTAAGGACACGCTTAAAGCAGCATTACATCGTATGAAATAAAAGATATTTGAAAATTTCAAATTTTACGTATGGGTAGCAATGCTCCTACACATTCTTACATTATACTTTGTATAATTATGTTCAATTGGTAAACAGTGTTTTTTTGCGATAAAACAAACTCGAAACCGAAAGTAGGACTTTTCGAATTGATCGATCACGCACTTGTTTACAATCGGAACGCATCGTCCGCACTTGTTTACATTCGGAATGCATCGTCCCCATTTGTCCCACGTTAGTCTTTTAGGGACATGTCTACAACCCCGCGAGGGGTTCGACATTAGAAGAAGATAGATAGATAGTCTATCATGTTCAAAATATGTTGACATTCCAACGTTGTTCTCTACATCCTCTGTTGTTTCACGCATGCGCGCTGTGCGTGTCTGTGCGTGTTTACATTTCGTTTGTTGATAAACAAATTTCGTTTGTTGATAAACAAATTCACGTATACGACGGTTTATAGTTATTGGAATATTATCATTTCTGAGCGACTATTTACCCAAAAACATCCTTTAATACGATGTAATGCTGCTTTAATGGGTTTACCGTAAACTAATTGTTTCTGTTATCTTGGATGCATCAGGATGTTTGTGCATTGATTCATTGAGTACTACAACTGTGCTTGCAATGATTCTAATGCACGTATAGTTCAGCTGCAAGTACTCTACTGACAATTAACAGGGTTATTTGTGCATTTATTTTATACTGTTTGTACATACATATTAATAATGATTTGTAAATATGTTATGCTCTTCAGAAATGGAGGAAATAAAAGTATCTATCCATTTATATGTTCATCCTCATTACCGTAATTTGTAATCAGTAATCAGTAAATATACCAATAGAACGTTTTTGGTAAAATGATTGAAATTAGATGAATACTCTACTGTTAGACATTGTTATGCACACTACATATATAATTATTATTATTATTATGAACAGTCAATTAGTTTACAATAATTTCAGTTTCAGATTCTCTTCCTGTGACGATTAACGAAACCCCTGTGAGAATAAACCTTTGTTGGAATGATATTGATAACAGTGATGAGTGTCTGGATATAGTATCTACATATGTTAGAAAATGCGATGGACATCTGCAATACGACATCGAAATGTTGTACATGCACGCGCCCATCTCCGGCATATGTCTTGGCATGTATTCAATCAATTAAAATTTTTTTTAATTATTATTAATTTATTTAAAATGTGTCCGCAATATAAGCCACGCCCTCGCATGACTCGTTTTGAAATGGAATCTAATGGAACATGCTTGCGAATTAAGTGAACAAGATTCTTTAACATGGCTTAAAGCCGCGCGAACAGGTTTGGTCACTTAAGGTATTATTGGAGAATGACCCGAGAGAACCGGATGCAACCTCTGAGCAGTATTTCAGTCACGGATGGACACATAGGTATAACCACCGACCCTCCATAAACCAGCTTGATAGCTTCCTCACATGGATGTAGGTAACTCGGCCACAATCATCGATACCTGATGTGAATATTAGTACAGTTGAACATTTTCTATAATATTATGTGCTACTTTGTTCAGTTCATAACAACAATATCAAGGTACTGCCTGCAATAGGTCATACCATACAGCCGATTGACATCGACGGCATAGCAACGACATTGTACAGTCCATATTTACAATGCAGGTGTTCCTTCGATATGGATGGCAGCTATCCGTATATGATCAACTGGTAAAGTGAATCAGATATTCGAAATGACAGGTTCTATAGGATACCCGAACTCTGCTCATCGTGGAAAACCTCTCCTTGCCACATTCGTGTGTCTATGTCTCTTTCTTATGCAAAACTTACAGACACATGATGTCTGGGGGATAGTGTGACAACCATGTACATGTGCATGTGTTATTACAAGTGACAGCGTGTCATGTTCAAAAGTAATAAAATTATGAATTGCAGCTAAATGGCACATAATGTGCAGGGTCTGTTATGTTTGCCTAAATTTTACTAAGCTGTTAATAGTTCATACACATTGTAGAACTCAATGAAAAACCGTTAATCTAGTTAGAACATATTATGTTAAATATTGTATTCTTGAAATGTATTTAATTAATCTTATTATCAAACAAAACCACATAATCAAAATATGGGCACAATGAAACACAATTCGATGAATATAGTTGATGATAAATGACTTAGGATAGATTCAGTAACACAACTAATGTGTCTATATTATATTGCCTATGTTTAACAACTGACACACTGCTTATATAACTTCTGCGTACACGAATATGACAATGCTACCGGTGTAATGAAATACAACCACAACACAGAATTGATGCACGCAAACGTTGCAAATGCAAAGCACGCATACTAACGCACAGGTACACACACATACGCACGTTTATATAGGTCACTCGAACGCAAAAAAACGCATCATGAATGTAGATAACGTGTTATGAATGTAGGTAGCGCATCATAAATGTAGATAACGTGTTATGAATGTAGGTAACGCGTTATGAATGTAGATAGCGCGTCGTGAATGTAGATAACGCGTCATGAATGTAGATAACGCGTTATGAATGTAGGTAACACATCATGAATGTAGATAACGCATCATGAATGTAGGTATCGCATAATGAATGTAGATAACGGTTCATCAATGTAGGTAACACATCATGAATGTAGGTAACGCATCATGAATGTAGATAACGCATCATGAATGTAGGTAACGCATCATGAATGTAGGTAACGCATCATGAATGTAGGTAACACATCATGAATTTAGATAACGCATCATGAATGTAGGTAACGCATCATGAATGTAGATAACGCATCATGAATGTAGATAACGCGTTGTGAATGTAGGTAAACACATTATGAATGGTTTGCTTGTTCTGTGGATTTAACATCAAGAGCTATGTCCCCATTGTGTCTCTCCAGCTATCATTGAGGAAGGTAGCCCTGTGGTACCCCTCCGAACAGTATTTCAGGCACTGGCGGCTATCCGGCAAGACCTTCCGAAAGCCAGTTGGTTAGCCTACACATATGAAGGAATTCGACACGCCCACTGGGATTAGAACATATACAACTGTGCTGGGAAAGTGATTTGAAGTCAACAATCATTAACCATTCGGTCAATGAAACACCTAATAGCATAATATATCCTTTGGTGGCTATATATTAACTGTTAAGGATAATCGTTCTATGCACTGATGTGTTTACGTTCATATCTTCTAGGTATGTCAATAGAACATTACAACAACAAGTTGGTCCTGTGACTTTCACTGACGAAACTGTGTATAAAGGAGATGCCCTCACTGATCTGAAATTTGGCTACGAGGTATAAACTAAACATAAATAAATGTAAGACACTGCCACTACCGATAATAGACAACTGAAATGTCTGGTAAACACTGCCACTACCGATAATAGACAAATGAAATGTCTGCTAAACACTGCCAATACCGAGAATAGACAAATGAAATGTCTGGTAAACACTGCCGATACCGAGAATAGACAAATGAATTGTCTGGTAAACACTGCCGATACCGAGAATATACAAATGAAATGTCTGGTAAACACTGCCGATACCGAGAATAGACACATTAAATATCTAGTAAACACTGCCAATACCGAGAATAGACAAATGAAATATCTGGTAAACACTGCCAATACCGAGACTAGACAAATTAAAATGTCTGGTAAACACTGCCAATACCGAGAATAGACAAATGAAATGTCTAGTAAACATTGCCAATACCGAGAATAGACAAATGAAATGTTTGGTAAATGTAATGTCTTCTTCTTTGATAATATACAAATTCGGTCATCTTGGATCGATAATGTCGGTCGAAATTAATAGTCCAGTAAAATCATACTTTAACAGTATTTTAATTGTTGTACTTAAGTTTATTTAACGTCGCTACCGGTTGCCCATTTCACGGGTAGTTTACCTAACAAAACCTTTCCAGAACTGGCTCAATCGGTTAACCATTACTTATTGCACAAACCTTCGTAAGAAACTGGCAGCTTATTCATATAAAGATACAAGGTCTGAGCGGGGCTTGCACCCGTGACCAGCAATGATGATAGTTTGCAGTGGTTTACAAGTCAGAGACCTTAACCACTCGGCGGACCCTATCATTTGAAAACAGGTTATATACAGTTCACGTCCGACTATCAATATTTAATAACATGCTTATAAAGTCACTATACATGCCCTTATGCATGCGGATGCTGCTCTGTATTACATTTCAAATAGTCCATGAAATAATGCATGTAACGTTGACCGATGACGTCATCAGTACCAAAGCTATATTCCACTTTCATTTATGATATTCAATTATTTTTAAATATTTGCGTACGATTCGTGACGTCCATAGTGTCCAATTACCACTTCCGGTCTCGAATTGCACTGAGCGTATTGTCGTTCAAATTGTTAACAGTAGATTGTTACAAATGTTCTATCAAAACGGTATACCACCGGAAATATCTTGGATTATCGGCAAACATAAATGGATACGTTCGAGACATAAAATGACAATACGTGCTAACCATATACGCGTGTTCAAAGCCAATGTCGATAATATGGCAAAAAGACAAGGCCGATAATATGGCAAAAAGACAAGGCCGATAATATGGCAAAAAGACAAGGCCGATAATATGGCAAAAAGACAAGGTCGATAATATGGCAAAAAGACAAGGCCGATAATATGGCAAAAAGACATGGTCGATAATATGGCAAAAAGACAAGGCCGATAATATGGCAAAAAGACAAGGTCGATAATATGGCAAAAAGACAAGGCCGATAATATGGCAAAAAGACAAGGCCGTTAATATGGCAAAAAGACAAGGCCGATAATATGGCAAAAAGACAAGGTCGATAATATGGCAAAAAGACAAGGCCGATAATATGGCAAAAAGACAAGGCCGATAATATGGACAAAAACCAAGTCCGGTAGTATTGACCACAACCAAGGCCTGTAATATGGACTTAAATATAACACGTCAAAGGTGTCATACTAACACAGGCTGCTCATAGTCACAGTAGAGATATCTTTGAAAGTGAAACTCAAACTTTGATATCTGATAATTATATCGTTATACGGAATCCAAGGATTTCCGAGGGTAAACATGTTTCTAAATTAGTAACTAAAGTTCACTGTGTTAGATATAATTTATGTTTAGGTGGCGTGTGGCGTTACTGTAGTGCAAAGTAATACAACTATTCCAGGAAACGAATCATTGAGTGACGATTTCTATGTCGGATGGAAGGTAAATTACTTGTGCTTATACTATAGTATTACTAAATAAATATTGCTTGTATTGACTTACCGTGGCATTGCGAGTAGTTATATATATAAGATCTTACATTCGTGGTGATCTCATACATACTATATTATATGACATTCATGTTTGGAATTTTATTAATAGTTTTAACTTTATTTAGTTTACAACGATTGCGAAGCAAGTTTTAACAACTTATATTAATCACTCTCGTTAGCGCGGATGAAAGCGTAGTTGATTTTGAACATATAGAACATGAGCATAAACTACATGTATATGTCGAATGTATATTGCAAGCTGTCATGCTGAGACAAATCATTCGTTATTATACTTTATAGATCTAGCGTTTATTTATCTGTAATTTATGTTCGTTTTATTAGTTTGTTGGGGGCGATTTTAGTAGCACCAACAGCTTATGTCGCATCCTATTGCGACTCTCCAACTATGCTTGATAGCGTAAGACCTCTTTAGGCACTAGGGGAAAGTGGCAGGGTTTCCCGTGACATTATTAATCCTATTAATAGGCTTATTAGCACTGCAATGCTGATACAACTTTATAATTGGCCGCCATTGTTTATGGGTCAACGGAACGATAAATAGTTTTAAAAAGAACAATGTATTGACTTACACGTGGCATTGCGAGTAGTTATATACATAAGATCTTACATTCGTGGTGATTTCATACATACTATATTATATGACACTCGTTTTGGGAATTTTATTAATAATATTAACTTTATTTATTTTACAATGATTGCGAATCAAGTTTTAACAACTTATATTAATCACTCTATTCGGCGCGGATGAAAGCATGTGAAATTCGTGTGGGAACAAAACCCGGAGTATACGGAGACAACTCACCAGTCCCATCTGGCGACCATCATACAATCTCACATACTTCCCGGTCCGAGGATCGAACCCGTGTTGGATTGGTGAGAAGCGAGCGTGCTAACAACTGCGCTAATCGGACAGCCAAAATGCTATTAAGCGAAGCATCGATTTCACTCTATGCATATATAGCATGTTATTGGTATACGTAGTTGTTTTTGAACATATAAAACATGAACACAAACTACATATATATGTCGAATGTGCATTGCACGCTGTCATGCTGAGACAAATCATTCGTTACTATACTTTATAAATGTAGCGTTTATATATCTGTCAATTACGTTCATTTTATTAGTTAGCGATTGTTAGTAGAACCAACAGCTTATGTCGCATCCTATTGCCACTCTCCAACTATGCGTGATAGAGTACGACCCCTTTAGGCACTCGGGTAGAACCATCGACCATCCGCAAGCTATCTCGACAACCCTTAATTTACGTAATCCTATGTTGGATGGTCACCACGACACTTTATTACAACATACAAAGCAGTCGTTTGTTGCTTATATTTCATAATAATTATGAACATTTGGCTTTATTAGTTCGCTACATCCATTGAACTCAGCAAGAGTGGATCTACATTTGTAAATTTGGAACAGACAGTACCAATTGGTTGTTCATACGTAGCCACAGAAGCGTCGAATTGTATGAAATCCTTGTCATTAGTTGATCCGAGCTACGAGCCCGGAGTGTGTACAGGGGGAATACGGATTGTGAACGCAAAGGACACCACACAATCGCATAATGACATACAGGTAAATGGTGTTATTGGTGTCTCGTATCCCAGAACACACACTGAATCACACAATGCATACAGGTAAGGAGTGTCCACGCCAAATATACTTGCTTATCTGCCAACATAAACAGTCAGTTCAGTTCCATGTATAATTGTCTTTTATAAATACCTTATACAGCATTATTAGTAACCAATACTCATTAATATAAATTATAACATAAAATAAAACTAATTATGGAGGATATTAATCAACATATAACCCCAATATGCTATACTAACGTGAGGGCCAAGTGATGTGATGTCAACCGTAACCATTTGATCACGGAGGCGCGGCAAGCTTAAGATGCCAGGAACGTTTAGAGGCCCGCCAAACTGACGAGGCCCGGCAAACTTAAGAGGCCCGGCAAACGTAAGAGGCCCGGTAAACTTAAGATGCCCGGCAAACTTAATATGCTCGGCAAACTTATGAGGCCCTGAAAACATAAGAGGCCCAGCAAACTTAAGAGGCCCGGCAAACTTAAGATGCCCTGCAAACTTAATATGCTCGGCAAACTTATGAGGCCCGGCAAACATAAGAGGCCCAGCAAACTTAAGAGGCCCGGCAAACTTAAGATGTCCGGCAAACATAAGATGCCCGGCAAACATAAGAGGCCCGGCAAACTTAAGATGCCCGGCAAACTTAAGAAGCCAGGCAAACATAAGAGACCCGGCAAACTTAAGATGCCCGGCAAACTTAAGAGGCCCGGCAAACTTAAGAGGCACGGTAAACTTAAGTAGGTGGTATTAAATAAATACGCAGGGTTACATTAATCTATTAAATATGATTTAACAATATCCAGATGTTGAAACTAGGAGAAACATGGGACGAAGCCAAACAGTACAGGCTTAAAATATCGACGATTGACAACGACTACGACGATAAGACGCAATTTGATCTACAAGTAGTGAACGCTACACTGCCTGGCGAATTATCCGAGGTATGACACTTTATGTTTAATGTTTACTTATCGTCGCTATCGGTTGCTCATATGAGCAACGGGAAGATTACATGTCACGGGCAGACTCCAGTGGTTAGCAAGTAATTGGTGTACCAACCTCTGTAGCAAACTGCCAACTTTTTATGTAAAGAGACACGATCTGAGCGGGGCTCGAACACGTGACCATCAGTGATAGGCTACAGTCAGTGATAAGCAACTCAGCGACCTTAACCACTCGACCACGGATGCGTACACCTGTATCTACACAAGTATTATATGCCGTTTAGTAGCCTGGGTTCCAGTCTATCGATTGTTCACGTTTTACGTCTAGCAAAATAACCAGAAGCTCAATTCAGATCAATTAATAGTATCCGTATTAAACGTATATCTATACGACTGACAAGGAAAACTATAGCAACGCCTGTTCCAAAGCTAAAGGCATAGTTGATGTAGATTGGTATGACCTTAGTTGAGGGTTATGCAACAGACAATAAAAAAATGAACAGACAATAACTTTATTACTCAAAATATATGAATGTTACATTACATGTCGAGCTTACAAAATTCTACGAACAGTAGATATATATTATATGACTTGGCTTACAACATAGATTTATAATTACTAATTGTGTTTGTGCGAATATAACAATAACCAATTATTGAAAGCAAGCAACTGTCGAGCAAATGTATATTTCACTTTCACGTACATATAAACGTGTACATTATCCGATAACGTCTATCATTATACTTTTTCAGTGTGAAATAAAATGTGCTATTCCACAAGTTGAAAGCACAAGGAAAACATATTGTATTTCCCATTCCTGCTTTGCACTTGTACCTAGCAGCTGCATGTTGAAATATTCAACTTAATAATCCAGCTCAAATAAACTTGTATATTCTAATGACGTATTTTATAATGTCATTGATGGCTATCTAAACACGGCGTTCTATCGCCATTTAGTGCGCGGTTGCATCTTTTATCAGCATAAATACACGTGTCTGCCTAAAATATAAAATAGTTGCTTGCTTAATATGTGAATGATCATTCACTGAAACAAACAAATAACATCTTATTATTTCAATGATAAATTTCGATATTTCATTGGGAAGCACAAAATTAAAGTATATAATTATTTTATCTACAACATTGTATTTCAGTCTATAGGACCCATTCACGTAAGTATTCATCTCCTTTTCTTGATGGCATCAGCAAGTTGCAGCGGTTGTTTGTTATAACACTTAAGATGCCCGGTGAGGTTAAGAGGCCCCTTAAGGTTAAAAGGCCCGGTAAGGTTAAGAGGTTCGGCAAGCCTAAGTGGCCCAACAAGCCGAAGAGGCCCTACATGTATATGAGGCCCGACAAACCTACGAGACCCGGCAAGTATAAGTATACGTCCATCGGATGAAATGCAACAGCAATGTAAGAGGCCCGGCAAGCCTAAGAGTCCCGGCAAGTATAAGAGGCCCGGCAAGTATAAGAGGCTCGGCAAGTATAAGAGGCTCGGCAAGCATAAGAGTCCCGGCAAGTATAAGAGTCCCGGCAAGTATAAGAGTCCCGGCAAGTATAAGAGGCCCGGCAAGTATAAGAGGCCCGGCAAGTATAAGAGGCCCGGCAAGTATAAGAGGCCTGGCAAGTATAAGAGGCCCGGCAAGTATAAGAGTCCCGGCAAGTATAAGAGTCCCGGCAAGTATAAGAGTCCCGGCAAGCCTAACATGCGATGTGCCGAAACTGGTAAATAGATCATCCTTTGAGCAACGTAAACTGCAAGACAGGCATTAAAACTGCAAGTGCGCATGGCAGCTGCATATAATTAGTTGGGAACCCCCATACGAACATATATACAATCAGGGCACATACGTCCATCGGATGAAGTGCAACAGCAATGTAAATATTGGACAATACTGGTTTTGGAACGAATAGTTACATGGTAGTAACCTTATATAGAAATTGTCACAGTGATTGATTTTAAACAGGAATATGACTTTAATAATAAAGCGATACTACCTCGTTCTACTATATACATCTGCTTAAAACGACACTACATCGGTGAAAAAACAAATTTCTACAGAATATAGTGTCCTATATTATGGCATTTTCCCTCCATATAGTTGCCACATACTCTGACTATTTTAACTAATAAACACACGTCATATACTACGACGTGTGTTGACCTAGCAAGATAATGTGAATATGGTCAACATCCACGAGTAATACAACACGTGTGACATGAATAACAACATCTATGGTACATATTTACCGTTATATCTCACCTTTTCTGCCTGCACATATGTATTGTTAGACCAGTCTGATTTAAATTATCTCTAAACTATAGTAGGCACAAACTTACTATTGACTCCAATAATAAACACACGTCAAGTCATGAGCGTAGCTGACCGTTATACGAAATCGTACTTTCACTTTTAAGAATGTGTATATCGCAAAATCACTATTTGTTTATTAAAAGTTACTGTTGGTTTATTTCTGAAGAATTTGTAGTAGCAATGCTATTTATCCATAAAAAGGCATTTTGGTTTTTTTTACGATGTAATGTCCCTTTAAGCTGTTGTAGAACTTGCATGTATCAATGTACAGTTAGACGTGAGCCTAGATGACAGATATAGGAACAAGAAATGTAGTTCACATGTGGACCCTCATATGTGAACATCTGACGGAAGGTGAGGAACAATAACATTGACATTATAATGTCTGTGTGAAATACATAGATACAGTTATGATTAAAAAAGTCACCATCAATACTCCTTTCTACTGCTTAAACACATATACCTTCTTTACATAAATACAATGTGTCAACAATTAACAAAATTAATATTATATAGTCTTTTTACCATAACCCTTTCTCTCATAGAAGCATCTCTTGACGCCATTACCAATACGACATCAATTGACAATGTAGTAGCCAAACCAATGTTCATAATTTAGGCCAGAATCTCATGTAGTCCCAGTAATACCAATGGAGGTGGGATAGATATGGCGACTACTTATCCACTGCATGATAGCTAAACGGATGTCGTTTGTATGGAGATAAAATAGTATATTAACCTAAATATCTATGTAGTCCCAGTAATATATATGGAGGTCGGATAGATATGGCGACTACTTATCCACTACATGATAGCTAAATGGATGTCGTTTGTATGGAGATATAATAGTAAATTAACCAAAATCTCTATGAAGGAAAGGGTTAAATGGCTATCGTTTGTATGGAGATATAATATTAAATTAACCTAAATCTCTATGTAGTCCCAGTAATATCTATGGAGGTCGGATAGCTATGGCGACTACTTATCCACTACATGATAGCTAAATGGCTGTCGTTTGTATGGAGATATAATAGTAAATTAACCAAAATATCTATGAAGGAAAGGGTTAAATAGCGAAAACCTTTCAATTTGACCAAGCAGGCACAACAACTTACACAAACATAGCAAGTAATAATGGCAAATATTTCACTGTTATTTGCCTCATGGATTCCCCCATATCTCACAACTATAATTGAGGATAGGTATAACAAGTTTATCAACTAATTGAAATATAAGCTTAATACTAACATCATATCAATCAAATAAATAACTATTACTTTAACATTTTATTTTTGAATTACTGTTATTTGTGTTTCATGAATTTAGCCGCCGTGTGTAAAAAACTGTTCCTAGATATTTTATTGAATTTACATTTTATATAATATGCCCATTATACATGTGTATTTAAAACTACGATTTCTTGGTAATATACCAGCTATGCTAAATACCATAATCTTGTCTGATCATTTACTTTTAGCTACCACCTTTCACAATACACTAAATACAATATCACCAGCATACTGTGAACCTTTCGCTGTTTCAGATAAAGTGACAATATTGTTTCCATACATTAATCCAATAAACATAGGTATATAAACACCAATACATGTGCACCAATTTAGTATAAAATGCTCTTCTAAAAACAACGACATTAGAAAAGGGGATAGACATCACCCGACGTATATCAAGCAAGCAAGTAAACACAGTGCATTACTTAATGCATTTAAATGTTTAACTGTTTATCCGTGATATTTGCAAAACCTATTCCGGTCCGGGACGTATCCATTATATAGTTCGCCGGGGTTTTTAAAGGTACCAGTGACATTATACCTCTGGGCAAGTAGATCAACATAATACTGGAGTTAAATGGCATTGTCTATGCGGGACATTGTATTTTGTATTAAATATTATGCAATAAGAGAATAGAACACAATGTTTAGGAGATTCGCTGGTTATAATCAACTAGTAGATACACTCACAGTAAAATCTGGAGGAAACTAATCAGGTAAAATATCTATAAAATCATTGCTAGTATCGTTGATTACACGTAATCAGGATTATCAGAAGTCATGCTATTAAAATCTACAGGGCAAATTAAATACAAGCGCAAGAGGTTGTAATAGTATGAATATATTGGTATACAGCGGTACGATCAAACACCGTGTATACATATTAGTCAGCCAATATAATCTTAGCTTAACTAATGGATCGAAATACAGTTTTAGACCATATTCAAATCTCCAGCGCATATTACGTACAAGCACCAGCGGTTTTAATAGCAAGAATATATTGGTATACAGCGGTACGGCCAAACACCGTGTATAAATATTCGTCTGCCACGTTAATCTTAGCCTAGCTAATTGAATGAAATCAAGCTTTAGACCATATACTAAAGTAATTATTGTATATATATATATATATATATATATATTAAATATAATAATATAGTTCTGTTTTCCTAGATCTTATGAGCAACAGAAAGAAGGAGATCATATGCTATTCCGGAATTCGATCTATCAAACAGAGGTAATTTATTTACTGTTTCATATTTATTGTATAAGCTCCACGTACCTTGCTACAATTATGCATAGCAACGGTATCATCTTGAATTATTACGATGATGATGATTGAAATAACACGTACTATTTGTTTGGGGCCACAATAAACTCATGTCACAAAACATATTTTCTGTATTCACCTTCCAATAATTATGAAGAGCATCGAACAATTATTTCACATTCTATATACAAGTCACCCGAAAATATTCATCCAATCTGTACTATTAAGTGACTTATCTGCGTGTTCATGTCTACATAGTGAAATTGCTTACTGCGCTAATCTACATGTTCGTGTCTATAGAGTTTGCATTGTGTATCGAGGTTATCGACCTGCCCAAGTATACATAGGTTACATTGTGTATAGAGGTTATCGACATGCCCAAGTCTACATAGGTTACATTGTGTATCGAGGCTATCGACATGCCCACGTCTACATAGGTTACATTGTGTATAGAGGCTATCGACATACCCAGGTCTACATATGTTACATTGTTTATCTAGGCTACCGACATGCCCAAGTCTACATAGGTTACATTGTGTATCTAGGCTATCGACATGCCCAAGTCTACATAGGTTACATTGTGTATCGAGGCTATCGACATGCCCAAGTCTACATAGGTTACATTGTGTATCTAGGCTATCGACATGCCCAAGTCTACATAGGTTACATTGTGTATCTAGGCTATCGACATGCCCAAGTCTACATAGGTTACATTGTGTATCTAGGCTATCGACATGCCCAAGTCTACATAGGTTACATTGTGTATCTAGGCTATCGACATGCCCAGGTATACATAGGTTACATTGTGTATCTAGGCTATCGACATCCCACGTCTACATAGGTTACATTGTTATCTAGCACACACCCAACACAAACACACACACACCCACACAAAACAACACACACACCCAACACAAACAACACACACACCCACACAAACAACAGCTATCGACATGCCCAAGTCTACATAGGTTACATTGTGTATCTAGGCTATCGACATGCCCAAGTCTACATAGGTTACATTGTGTATCGAGGCTATCGACATGCCCAAGTCTACATAGGTTACATTGTGTATCTAGGCTATCGACATGCCCAAGTCTACATAGGTTACATTGTGTATCTAGGCTATCGACATGTCCAAGTCTACATAGGTTACATTGTGTATCTAGGCTATCGACATGCCCAAGTCTACATAGGTTACATTGTGTATCGAGGCTATCGACATGCCCAAGTCTACATAGGTTACATTGTGTTTCTAGGCTATCGACATGCCCAAGTCTACAAAGGTTACATTGTGTATCTAGGCTATCGACATGCCCAAGCCTACATGGTTACATTGTATCTAGGCTATCGACATCTCTAGTCTACATAGGTTACATTGTGTATCTAGGCTATCGACATGCCCAAGTCTATAGGTTACATTGTGTATCTAGGCTATCGACATGCCCAAGTCTACATAGGTTACATTGTGTATCGAGGCTATCGACATGCCAAGTCTACATAGGTTACATTGTGTATCTAGGCTATCGACATGCCCAAGTCTACATAGGTTACATTGTGTATCAGGCTATCGACATGCCCAAGTCTACATAGGTTACATTGTGTATCTAGGCTATCGACATGCCCAAGTCTACATAGGTTACATTGTGTATCTAGGCTATCGACATGCCCAAGTCTACATAGGTTACATTGTGTATCTAGGCTATCGACATGCCCAAGTCTACATAGTCAACACACACACCACACACATTGTTATCGAGGCTATCGACATGCCCAAGTCTACATATGTTACATTGTGTATCTAGGCTATCGACATGCCCAAGTCTACATAGGTTACATTGTGTATCGAGGCTATCGACATGCCCAAGTCTACATAGGTTGCATTGTGTATCGAGGCTATCGACATGCCCAAGTCTACATAGGTTACATTGTGTATCGAGGCTATCGACATGCCCAAGTCTACATAGGTTACATTGTGTATCTAGGCTATCGACATGCCCAAGTCTACATAGGTTACATTGTGTATCGAGGTTATCGACATGCCCACGTCTACATAGGTTACATTGTGTATCGAGGTCATCGACATGCCCAGGTCTACATAAGTTACATTGTGTAACTAGGCTATCGACATGCCTACGTCTACATAGGTTACATTGTGTATCTAGGCTATCGACATGCCCACGTCTACATAGGTTACATTGTGTATCTAGGCTATCGACATGCCCACGTCTACATAGGTTACATTGTGTATCTAGGCTATCGACATGCCCACGACTACATAGGTTGCATTGTGTATCGAGGCTATCGACATGCCCAGGTCTACATAGGTTACATTGTGTATCGAGGCTATCGACATGCCCAAGTCTACATAGGTTGCATTGTGTATCTAGGCTATCGGCATGCCCACGTCTACATAGGTTACATTGTGTATATAGGCTATCGACATGCCCAAGTCTACATAGGTTACATTGTGTATCGAGGCTATCGACATGCCCAAGTCTACATAGGTTACATTGTGTATAGAGGCTATCGACATGCCCCCGTCTACATAGGTTACATTGTGTATCGAGGCTATCGACATGCCCACGTCTACATAGGTTACATTGTGTATAGAGGCTATCGACATACCCAGGTCTACATATGTTACATTGTTTATCTAGGCTATCGACATGCCCACGTCTACATAGGTTACATTGTGTATCTAGGCTATCGACATGCCCACGTCTACATAGGTTACATTGTGTATCGAGGCTATCGACATGCCCAAGTCTACATTGGTTACTTTGTGTATCTAGGCTATCGACATGTCCATGTCTACATAGGTTACATTGTGTATCGAGGCTATCGGTATGCCCACGTCTACATAGGTTGCATTGTGTATCGAGGCTATCGACATGCCCAGGTCTACATAGGTTACATTGTGTATCGAGGCTATCGACATGCCCAAGTCTACATAGGTTACATTATGTATCGATGCTATCGGCATGCTCACGTTTCTACCTAGGTTACATTGTGTATCGAGGCTATCGACATGCCCAAGTCTACATAGGTTGCATTGTGTATCGAGGCTATCGACATACCCAAGTCTACATATTGTCGCATTGTGTATCTAGGCTATCGACATGCCCAAATCTACATATGTAACATTGTGTATCGAGTTTATTGACATGCCCAAGTGTATATAGGTTACATTGTTTACTGTGTTTATTTATTATTTCACATTCTATATACAAGTGATACGAAAATAATCATTGGATACGTATTGAACAATCTATACTATTAAGTGACGTATCTACATGTTCATGTCTACATATGATACATCGCTTACTGCGCTAATGGCGTTGCCAAATCTGCATTGTTAACTGTGCTTACTGACGTGGCTAAGGCTACATAGGTTAAATCGCTTACTGCGCTAGTGGTGTGGCCAAGTCTACGTTGTTAACTGTGCTAACTGACGTGGCTAAGTCTATATAGGTTACATCGCTTACTGCGCTAGTGGCATGGCCAAGTCTGCATTGTTAACTGTGATAATTGACGTGGCCATGTCTGCATTGTTTACTGCGCTAATTGACATGCCCAAGTCTGTATTGTTTACTGGGCTAATTGACGTGGCCAAGTCTGCATTGTTTACTGTGCTAATTGACATGCCCAAGTCTGCATTGTTTACTGCGCTAATTGACATGCCCAAGTCTGCATTGTTTACTGCGCTAATTGACATGCCCAAGTCTGCATTGTTTACTGCGCTAATTAACATGCCCAAGTCTGCATTGTTTAATGCGCTAATTGACGTGGCCAAGTCTGCATTGTTTACTGCGCTAATTGGCGTGGCCAAGTCGGCATTGTTTACTGCGCTAATTGACGTGGCCAAGTCTGCATTGTATACTGTACTAATTGACGTGGCCAATTCTGCATTATTTACCGCGCTAATTGACATCCTCATGTCTGCATTGCTTACTGCGCTAATTGGCGTGGCCAAGTCTGCATTGTTTACTGCGCTATTTGACGTGGTCAAGTCTGCATTGTTTACTGCGCTAATTGACGTGGCCAAATCTGCATTGTATACTGTACTAATTGACGTGGCCAATTCTGCATTATTTACCGCGCTAATTGACATGCCCATATCTGCATTGCTTACTGCGCTAATTGGCGTGGCCAAGTCTGCATTGTTTACTGCGCTAATTGACATGCCCATATCTGCATTGCTTACTGCGCTAATTGGCGTGGCCAAGTCTGCATTGTTTACTGCGCTAATTGACATGCCCATGTCTACTTAGGTTACATAGTTTACTGCGCTAATTGACCTGGCAAAGTTTGCATAGGGTCTATTGTTTACTGCGCTAATTGACGTGCGCTAATTACATCTTCGTTGAAGGTTCAAGAGTCAGCCAGGTATTGCAACCACTGGTATACTGGTGGCCCTGTGTGTGCATGCGGTATAGCTATCAAAGCAGGAGCAGATGTCTTCATGATTAATCGGTGTAACACCACAATTGTACTAGATTTTACTCGGTGTGATGATGGTGGAATTCTGGATGTTGAATGGATTCACGACTACCACTACAAGGTTCTGCTTACGTTACATTCCAATTAGTTTTATACCTAATACAATAGCCACCGAATTGGATACGTGCGTCCATTCGCGAGTATCTACTCGGGTCTTGCCGCTGGAGGTGTTTGACATTAGTAATTTCAGACCCAGTAATAGTTCCGTGAAGTCTGTCCGGCACATTTAGGGTAAACATAAGGTTTCGTTGGATATTTTATACTCATGCTCCACATTAATTGTTATGACATTAATCTCTACCCTTTATTGAGATTGAACGGGATATCTTTATAAATTTATACAATGGTTCACTGTTTGGTAAATATTTCTCAAACACGGCAGACATATTCATACATCGACTCAGGACTAAAATTACCATACATCTATTTGGGAACACATGTATACAACCACATGTCACATTTGAAGATAATAACGTTTAAATATCATTCTTCGCTCTTGCTTTTAAAGTTCGAACATCCGCTACTACTTGAGTAAGTTAGTCAACCATATCAAGCAAGCATGTACGATGACATATGCACAAAAACCTCCTCAAACACAACATGCAGTAATAAACTATAATATAATAAAGTATCACGTTTTTGCTATGCAGGTCAGGACACCGATAGGAACAATAGTGGATATTGAACTTCATCGATTGATATATACATGTCAGCAAAGGATATGGGCAATTCAGATGGACTATGTGGGTACTTTGATGGTGATCCTATTAACGACTTCATTGGTAGAGATGGACAAACATCAAATGGAAACACTGATTACTTATTCTCCGACAGCTGGAGGTTTATATAACTTTTAAGTACTCATTGTCTCTTACATAGAGAATAGTTGGTTACTGTCCTATATACATTTTAATTTAAAATATTACAAGGCAAGACTATTCGGAGACGAGCCTAATACATTTTAATTTATCACACAATAACCTAATCTAATGATTCTATGTATCCTACTTTGCCCTTCTGATAAAACAGTTTTAGAGAGGAAAGATTACCGAATATTCATGACCTGAATGTTACCAACCGTCTACAAAGAAATGACGTCACATCGATGTCATCACAAAATTTATTAGGCAATCTAATTTAGCAAGTTAATTGTGCATGAAGGTAGGATACATATGAATAGGTTATTGAGCATATATGCAAAATACGCTAACGGGAGCGCTAACAGACAGCAGCACTTAATTTGTATATAGCTTTATATGTGAGCAATAAGAAACAGTTTGTCCCTCCCATAATCACATCATAACATTGATCTTGTATCTCACCATCCATGGTGTGTGTGTGTGCGTGCGTGCGTGAATGCGTGCGTGCGTGTTTGTTTTAATTTATCGTCGCTACAGGTTGGCCATACGAGCGACGCCTCCTGAAGAAATTAGTCATTTTAGATTGTTGGAGGATAGTGCAATAATACAGAGAGAGACATTCCAGAGTATCCTCTGGTTCGTTTACGTGCTCGGTGTAAAGCACCGATAGGAGACTTTGGCTTAAAGTCACATATAAAAGACTGTTAAACTTTATTAGGGTCAGACGGGCACTGTGAGGAGATATACTGATGCACCTCCGCTTAGTGACAACTTACTCCGCCCATTTTACATCATGACTAATCAGTAGGCACAGCTTCTAGTATTCAATGTAGGCATGCAATCAATAAATACTATATTGGCTTCATCAAAACCAAATGTCCCGATATGGAAATAATGTCGCCGTATTTAAAACGAAATAGAGGCGATTGGTTTACAAACTAGGGCGAATTGTAAGTATATTTTTTAACGTAGTAATGTTTACATTGACATAGCAATTTAGGTAAATCACTGCATATTGTAATGTATTGCCCCTATAACATCAATAAAACACAGTTCCCTCAAATAACTGTAATATTTGTAAGTAAAAAAATGTAGCCTGAATATATTTAAGTACACGATCATGATTCTAGGCAGAGCATGCGTTGCCTGCTCATTTTCTAAATATAATAATAGCCTTTTGTAGATTTATTTTCTTTTTCAACTAGTTCTACAGTATTATACAGTAGTGCCTTAGTTCAATCCAATATGTTAAATATGGCCCAGTTAATTGTTAATGTAGATTATGACTATAACTTGGACTAACAATTATAACAAACATTTTTTATTATTATGATCATAGACTATCCGATGAAGAGAATCTCTTCATAAATGAAAACCGTATAATGGAGCGCTGGAATATGTCCAATGGAGGAACAGTTGGCCAACCTTGTAGCAGACCTACCTCAATTACGAAGAAGAAATGTAAGAAAGGGAAAAGGAGGAAACGTGCAGATAGTGCCTACACCAGGAAAGCAACGGAGCGATTGCAAAAATTAAATGCACAACAGAGCATCTCTCGCAAGAAGGTACAATTAATGAATTGATTGATTATATCATTAAAAACATAGTCCTTAATGTAAGTGATATACTATGTCACCATGTGTATTGTAAATAATGTGTTCTATATAAATGTAGGTCGTGCACAATTTCACATAACATTTGAATCTGAATTAGGTGCAGATTTTTATAAAATATCGAACTTTCCTGACAGTATTATGTTCATGATCATGAGGAATGGAAATGCATGCCGTGTGAGAACTCCGTTGTACACTGGTTGTTTTTTTCGCAATAAGTTGCAGTTGTTGCTACGGCCAGTGAACTAGACTGTTTGCATCAGAGATAATCGAGATCCTATTATATACGTTGATACTGTCACTTGCGGCCACGGTAACAAAACGTTTTTGAGCTGACACATTTTGTATAATTATTATATATTCTCATTGCCTAGTAATTTATACAAATGGTACATACACACAACATGGGGTATATTGGTAAATCTATAAATACATACATTGTATCATGTATTGTTAATGCAGTTTGTCCTGTCTGTAAAGTTCTAACTGTCTTGTTCGTCAATGTAGCAGAATGTGTAGAACTACAACACTGCAAATACATGAACAACAGAAACAACCAGTGTTAACATTCTATTGAAATAGTTTTAAGCAGTTCTTAAGAAATGTATTTGCAGATTTACAGCATTTTCAAGTAACAAATCGTTTTGAAATATGCATTACAAGCCTTACTAATACATATATAGTTGTGAGAAACAGGTTAGATACGGAAAGTGCCAGGATTTATCCATTCCCTGGTATAATACTTCCTTAAAGTTTACACTTTAATAAGTCCAGTAATGATTTATCCTACATAGGTAAATGGGTATTAGATTAATATCTTAATAGACTTCAGTAAGGCTGTCGACAATGGCAATCACGAGAGAGTACTATTAAACATGCATAACTATGGAGTCAAAGGTCAAACATTAAGATGGATTAAGAGTGTTCTAGATAATAGACTCCAGTCAATTGTCCTTAATGATATTAGTTCATTCCTTCTAGAGTTGAACATACACATATGCAGAAAGAGCACAATCACTGAAGACATGCTTGACCTTAGTCGCGAAATTAGGCGACACATTTTTAGGAGGGCAAAAAAGTTACCATAGATACAATAAATCTTGAAAAATATATATGTAAACCCTAGATAAACTGTTCACTACTCATGGTCGATATGGGGCCCATTAATAATCTATTGTTCTAGAGATTCATTAATGAACCAGTCATTTTCAAACTAAAGTTTCAATTTATAAACATCACAGTTGGGCCAATATTTATTAATAATTTATTAACAATGAGCGCGGTGATAGTGCTTTGTGTTGTTTATTTTCGAAGTATTTGTTTTGGGTCAATATAGATCTAGCACATTGAAGATGGCATAGCTCCTTAACAAAACTTATTTTTCATTACTTTCTAATATAATATATTTTATTCTTTGAACTTCTTTGCGGTTTGACGCGCAACGTGTCTACATCCGGCGAGGAGTTTGACATTAGAGGAAGATATGGATATATCAAATAAACATGATTAACGCCGACACATACAAGAGCTATAATTTATTGAATTTGGAGAAAGCGGTTCTTACAGTACAAATGGCGTATATCTGTCAAGGGAACTAATAACTCAGTATTATGTGACTAAATGTACAATATAAGGACTCCATTGAAGCCATAATACAGTTATGCAATCTCCTTTGAATTGTTTGTTTGTTCGGGTTTTACTCCTGCGTCAGCACCATTTTGGGCATATAGCCGGCGGTAAGTTTACCTAACAACACCTAACCTGGACAGGCACCAGCGGTTAACCAGTACTTTGTGCACCAACCTCCGTAAGAATCACGCAACTCTTCTATTTCTTTTATGATTTCCAATGAATGTGGCTAATGTAATATTTGTTATCCAATTATTTTTAATTTAACTGTACTGTCGAGAGTCCCATTCCACTACAACACACAACCACTTACGTTAGTGTAAATGTTCGCAGCTAAGTAAAAAAGTACATCCACCGACGGAAGAATATGAAAACCAAGCAGTCACAGAGAAAATGACATATTCCGATGTTCCAAACAGTGTAAGATGAAAACAGTCATTCATTGGAAAGCATATAATTATAATATTATCATAATGTTATACTACCCCGCAGAGAAACACAGAAGGATTTAACATGACAGAAACTGAAGCAATGGCGTTTTGCAACAACTCGATTTATCAGTCGCCAGCATTTCGAGAATTCTCGGACAAACTCATTGGTGACGATACAGCGCAGGTTATAACCAACTGTGTGTAT